>JALIZF010001604.1:0-473775 GCA_029948255.1 Telmatactis stephensoni | reverse complement strand
ATGACGTGCAGCGCGAGCTTTATTCAAATTTTGTTGACAAAAACAAGCGCGCGCTCACCGTTTATTCCTAAATAAAAAACATTTTTGCTTATTTTTGTAATCATTTTGCTTGTTGAAATTATTGAGAACTATTTTGAAACTAAATTTTGTCAACAAACTTTAGTTTCCCAGCGTTAGTGGCCATTCACTAGAATCTCCGCGCGCTATAACGTCCTGCGCGCGAATGTGCGCAGTAGGCTAAAATTTCTATGGTAGCTAGTCACCTTAATTGTAAATTTGTTAAATTTAATTCAAGGATTCTAGTATACATACCTCCTGCGCATGTAACGCTACAAGAACCCAACAATTCAGTTTTCCAAACAAATGTTGTGTCGTTAGCTTTTCCAGGTTTAAAAAATCTGTATTTATATCCCGTGTTCTTTTGAAATCCAACGTAAACAAACTAGAAATTTAAATCAAATTAAAATTCATGGGCTTCCTGTGTCGAAGACTTGGCTGCGTAAAAGCCCGCGAAATCTCGCGCATGCGCGCGGACATGACCATGATGTTGAGTAGTATAGTATGATCAGGATTGCACCCTTTTCACGGGTGTTACTGTTATTATTGACGTCTTACCATTGCAACCAGTGCTTGTGTTGTAGGACCTTCAAACTCCATCGATTCAGCATAGTCCAGATCGCTGTTGCTGATGGTGTACTTGATAACAGTTCCAGCAACAGTTCTCGTGGAAGTGGTAGGACGCGAAGGGAATATCATCGGGTTGGAATTTGCCGGGTAAAGTTTAATGTCTGGATCACAAATGAAAGACACAATAATTTAATTTACAATTTTAAAGATAAGCATTGAGACCAATGACGTGCTGAAGGTCAAGAGGAGTTTTGGTAAAAAAAAAAAAACGTACGATGTAGTACGTAAAACATGGAAATCAGGTATCACTCCCACATCCAACTAATGTTGTTGTCTACCAGGGTATGTCACTTTTTGTTGCGCGGGATTGCAGGACGTAACACTGAATGGAGTGAAACGGAAGGCGAACAATGATGCAAGAAGAAACAAAAAGAAGCAGGCAACAGTAGTAGGATTTGATTAAACCTCGATCGATACCGCTTCAGATCAAAACGCTGTAATTAATCGACATCACGTAATGAAAAGAGAGGCGATCATTAATTAACTCACTCAAAACATTATAGGTTTTAGAGTTCTCTTTGATGTAGAAATGTGTCGATCCAGCAGGTATGACCACGATAGGATCTGCATTACTGGGACCTTAGAAAACAAGAGTATAGAGACACATCTTAGGATCAGAGAAATTGTCTCTTTAAAAATGAAGGTATCCTCATAACAAGGGTTCAAACAATATTTTATAAATAAACCTTTTTGAATTTGTATGACTTTCGACCAAGTAACAGTACGTTCACATTAATTTGAGGCTAAGGTTTTTAAATCTATTCATTTACTCCAGCCTCGCCTTGAATCTATTGCGGTCTTTCAAGCAAAAAATCTGCAGATTTTGTATAAGGTAATTTTTCTATAGGTCTCTTTTGGGTCTTACTAAAAGGTCTAAAAAACTGTGGCTAATATTGCAGCGTGCATATATATGAGTTATTTTATTTGATGATATTTCAAGTTCACAATACCAACCATATTTTTGCCAATCATTTGTATATGAGCCCTGAACAGGGGCACAAGTGCTGCCATTACCAAGACACTTTGAACATCTGTCAGCGATAGTTTTAGAATGAAGAACACCATCACAGCCAACATCCTAGTTCAATAATAATAATTTTTACCACTTGAACTGCACAAATTCCATAATAATGTGATAAAATGCGCAAAACGTGACACGATGAGCAGAACTGTTTGTTTGTCCAACTCCAATTTTACCAGTAAACCGATCTTTACTTCTTATTGAGTTGATTTATATACATAGAACTTTACTCTACGCAAAATTAATTCTTATTAAGTGAAAGATGTGAAATTTAGAGACAAATTAATAAGGACGCGTAAGACACGCATTCCATATCATCATGTATCATCATCACCATCATCATCTCGTTTTATATCATACTGGTCTATTATGCGAGATCTGATTGGTCGAGAACCATGTGCTATTACATTTTACGTGAACAGATGACGTCACAGAATCTTACATAAGTTCTGATTGGTCGAAATACTTAAATAATATAACGCAAATAAACCCATTATCGTGGTGCATCATAACCGTAATAGATGAAGAGAAGACATTCTGTACAGTTGCATGGAAAAATGGAATCTATTTGTTAACCACATGATAATTGGTATATGACGCGCGCTCTGATTGGTCGAGAACCGTGTGTGATTACAGTACACACGCATAGATGACTCATTGAATCTTACGCGCGCACTGATTGGTTGAAATGTTGCAATAAATATCAAGTATAAAGCAAATAGATTCCATTTCTTCGTGGACCTGTATTCTAATAGATGCACAGCTCAGAAGACGTCAAAATGTGGTGAGAACAACAGTCAACAGTCAGCAATCAACAACAGTACTTTTCATGACATTTTGACATTATCTGTGCTTCTGTCAGAGTACAGACGCACGGAAAATGGAATCTATTTGTTAAGGTTACCTCTCGTGTCCCTCGAATGCATATATCGAGTTTGTTAGGTTCGTCATCGAATCGTGTGCCATCGGCAACGTTACCTTCCGATGAGACTCTGTTGCCTTTTCTGCACCACAGTCTGCACGTTTTGCTTCCTAAAGATTTAAAGCAAGACTGTTATTCTTTTACATCAGAACTGATATTCTGCGCTGTGATTGGTCCAGTTGTGTGTGTTATTAATTTATAGATGCATGGATGACGTCACAGAATGTCACGAGCGCTCTGATCGAATGAAATCACGTGATAAATATATAAAACAAACATCCATTTTTTTGTGTGCGTCTGTAATTTACTCTTCCCCACGACTCGACCTCATCTCGTGGCGTACATTTTTGGGGTCGCCCCATTTTGACGTCATCTGTGCATCTATTAGAGTACATATGTACGGTAAAATATCTAGTCAATATATATATTTATATATAAAGCAAGTACCCCAAAAGCTTGTGAAGTCCTTGCTTATTGCTAAACATTGGATTTTACGATAATGAGGAGTTCCAGGTGGACAATCCTGAAAAAAGAATAAAGTTTGTTAAATTTCACATACAGATTGGATGCTCAATCATTAATTAATCATTAATCATATTATATCCCATAAACAAGACTTGATGCTTACAACGTTTTCATTGCAGATCCTCCATTCTCCAATCGACAAACCTGGGCACGGTTTTCCGTGATTCTGTGGACTAATCGTTATTTAGCAATGATTAATACTTATTAATCAATATTATTATTATTAATATTAATTATACTTGATGATTAATACTTATTAATCATAATGTGATAAATATTTATTGATCTACCTTGGGTTGTTGCATTCACGAGTTCGATGCTGAATGCCACCTCCACACGTCCTCGAGCATGACCCATAAGGTCCCCACCCACCCCACCCCCCATCAATAGCAGCCGGAATGCTATCTCCAATCTCGACACAACTGCCACCGATGCACCACTGTATCAAAAAGAAAAGGAAAATATAACGAAAGTAGTTTTGTGGATGTGGAAATAGGAAGAGGAAGCTCTAAATGCGGAGGGGGGTGGGGGTGGGGGGCATTCAATCGTTTGATTTTGAGTTGGTACCTTTTAGGGATAAAAATTGTGTTGTCACGCCCACTACTTAGATATAAGACACAGGTACTTTCAGCGATCATTAACAAAATTTCCGACAAGCATCCCCACCCTTCTATATATAGGAGTGCCCCCCCTGCACCCAGCACATACACACAAACACACACACACCCTCCTCGGTTCCAAATCACCCAATTCTTATGACTGCTAAATGAGCACAGGATATGCTACACAAAAGCAGCATACGGAAGTGCCATGCAAAAATATTTTCAAGTAACACAGCAAACCTTTCTATGTCCACATGGTGTACCGTCAATTGGTGGAGTTCCACCACCGCTAGTACAACCAGAATGCTTATAACAGAAAAGTAGACGACAATTTCCCTGCAAGATAACAATAGGGTAGACATGCATCAGATAAATATCCAATATCATTAAGAGGTCAAAAGAAATTTGACAAAAAAGAAAAGATTTAGGAGCGGTAAACATTAGAGCACTTAGCAACAAAAACATGTTAGCGAGAAAAGCACTCCGATACAGGTAACCTATAGGTCTGGCGCGTATGTTAGTTCAAGAATTTCTCTACCGTTTATTGTGCCAGCCAGATCTGGTCTATTAAAAGCAAGTTTACGGTGGTTGATACATAGAATTTATCGTGCCTCCCCCCAAGGGCAATTTTATTTTGTAGGCGAGGAGTGAGGAGAAAATGATCGTCGATACTTTGACACTAAGGGTAGTGAGCCTGTAGAGGCGGCAACAGCAAACTCTAGTCGTTCAGTTTCACGACTGTGTATTTACTAGTTCTAGCTGAATTTCGCGAGGTAAATTTGACGTGTATACTAAACGATGTTTGTATATTACCGTGGTAACTGGACATAGCCTGTAGTCGTCACCATACAGGAATTTGCACTGCTTATCTCCATCGTACTTGTGACCAGGTGGAATCACGGGAAGGGTGATGTTTGACGGAGGCTTGTTGTTATAGCAACTGACTCGCCTGGTTAAAGTGAATAGGTGAGAAGTATACTACTATGCTTGTTTGAACAGTGCGTCATGGGCAGCGTCCAAAAGAGAGGTGTATTTGCACACTCATCTGCTTATAAGCAACCAATTGCACGTTGAATCAAAGTCGACATTTACTGTGATAAAATTGATCATCAAAGTCAACAGCAATTTGCTGAGCCATCTTTTGAGGGGTTTTCTACTGATACAGGTTGTCACTTGAGGGGGTTCCATTGTAATGGAAATTGTACACATTTCTGATGAGTGACTAAATACTTTTCATTGGTAAAGATCACTAAACAATAGATAACTACTTTCCCAGTACCTTGGTTACGTTGGCTCAAGTAGGACTGGGGAGAAAGAAGGCGTGGTTTCACTCCTCACCAGTCCTACTCAAGCTTTTGGTACACAGGGTACCTCTCCAGGTAATGACATTTCTCTGTCATGGAACTTATGGTTTGACACCGCGGCAAATGTACCAGGCATGCGCGTCTTGTGAAACACCTCTCTAATAAAAACATTGGGCAGTGAAACAAACAAACCTTTGCCGGCGCAACTTACGCTCACTTACGTTACAGAAACAAAACTAACTCCCCCAAAATGAGTTTAAGGACTTTGTATTTGCCAGTCTTTCTCTCTCAGTGCTTTCCTGTTTTCTGCCGTGCTCAAAATTAAGAACAAAGATATGATATGAGATAATCTAAAGAAAAAATCTGGGATTCCTGTGATCAAGACGCAGACATGCGTAAGCGCGAAAAATCTTATGCATGCGCATATGTTTTGCGGCGGTGTCTTCAACATGTTCTATGCCAAGATCTACACGTTAAAAAACTCACTCAAAATTTGATTTCAAGGTAGCACTGCTGCAAGGTGACCACTTAAATGCATTTGGACCACTAGATTGTCCTGAGTTCATTATGTATCCTTTCTGACAAGCCCCAGAATCATGGCTAAGCCCAAAACTAAAACGACAAGAGAAATAAACAAATTGGTTGCAGTTTCTCTGTTAGGCCTACCCTGGGCCCTAAAATCGCCGTTTTTTGGGCAATCTTGGGCGATATTAGGCGATATTGGGAAATTTTAGCCATTTTGAGTTGGCACTCTTAGGCGATCTTGGGCGATATTGAGCGATCTTGGGCGATATTAGGCGATATTAAGCGATATTAGGCGATTTTAGGGCCCGGAGTAGGCCTCTGTCCTATGAAATGCTTATGTTTGCTTTGTTGAGCAGAGTTTTCCGATGACACTACAAACAAGAAGAGTAAACAAGAAAGCCCACAGTGACGCAAACAAGCCAACAACGACAAGTAACGCAAACACGCCAATAAAGATGAGATGATTCCTGACCTGAGATAATTCATTAGCTCTGAAAATGATCTCTAGTGTTCTAAACAATTCCCATGTGCTCTCAATCTGCACACAGCACGCGCGCTCGTTTTCTATTCCTTCAATTTATAATGTGAAATTTGATAAAATTCCCTCACTTGTGTCCCATTTCATGAGTGACGTAAAAAGCAGCATCCAGTCCAACGGCGTTGTTAATAGTATAACCCTGTGTAGAGCTGCATGGAACTCCAGAATATGCAACACCTAAAAAGGATAGGACAAAATAAAGCATACAGACTTATAGCTGTGATATGCTGTATTTGAAAAATAATTCAGTGGATATATACAGTGCTCATGCTTCTCTGCGTGAGATTGTTCTTCCGTGTATTTGATCAATTCCCTCAAGAATCCAAAGATAAAGAAGGCATGCTACATGAACGATAGGCATGCTACATGAACGAGCGACATTCATTTAACATCTAAATTGTTTAATTGTTCATGCAAGATGGCTACTATGCCATCACGTGCATGCAGTAATAAGCAAACGTTTCGAATTATTAAAGTACTGCCGATTATGTGTTAGATTGACAATATTAAAAGATTATCTATTTATTATTTATTTATTTATCTATTTTTTTATTTATTATTTAGTTATATATATATTTATTCATTATTCATTTATATATTTAGACCACCCCTTCGCAATAGAAAACCCAACACTTACCACCAAGAGTGCAAGAATTTAATCCACAAATTCTCCTGCGTGAGGAATAAAATAAAGTACGATTATGTAGTGCATGATTAGTATATTACGCGCGCTCTGATTTGCTGTCAATCGTGTGTGATTACAGTACACACGCATAGATGACGTAATAGAATCTTATGCGCGCTCTGATTGGTCGAAATGTTTCGATGAAAATTATATAAAACAAAAACACTATGATAGGCCGGTGCATAGACGAGAGGTAAAGTAATCGTCAAGGGAACTGAGAAATTATAATGTCCCAAATGACGAGTTAAAATAATGTCGCAGCCATCCCTCTATATTATGACCATCCCCAATCTCGTCCCCAGAACCCTATTCCCTCTTACACAGGCGCGACGAAAAAATAGGACTCTGCAAAAATCCAACACCGGAAGCCAGAATCAGGCTATTTCACCACATGCGCAGTATGAATGTTTTGATCAAAATAAATCTTCAACCTGATTGGTCGCTATGCAAAGCAAAATGAAGTTAAAGATAGAACCTCTGTGGGAACTTTTCTTCAAAGACTGTGCAGGTCACAGGATTGGAATAAAAACTCAAGTTTTTATTTTTATCGGTTAACTACTGAAAGAATTTACCCATGGCCTCGGAGGATTCGAAGTAATTTTAGCTAATTTTGATTCGAATTCAACGATCGAGATTCGTTTTGGGTCAGTTATTTCAGTCCACTAAACCCTAAAATAAAAGCAGTTCACGAGAAGAATCCTGCGTTTGCATGCTTCAAGAAACAGTTTTTTCAGATTAATATTCCATTAGTCAATATTTTGATGGCTACATGCTCTAGGTCTTTTCTAGTAGAGAGTGTTTTCGTTAGGAATCGACAGATTTCTGTAAGGACCAATCACGAAACAGGAAATGTTGGATTTTTCCAGAGCCCTGTTTTTTCGTCGCGCATGCGTAAGAAGGAATAGGGTTCTGGGAACGAGATTGGACCATCCCAATTTGGCCCAGCAGCTCAAAGATCGTCCTTAATCTTTTGTTGAGAATACCCCCTTAATGTCTTCTGCGTAGCTGGCAATGCAAGGGGGAGGTCTGGGGAGACCCAAGACCGCGGTAAACTGTACCACGCATGCATACCTCCCCAGTCCTCCTCAATGTTGGCCTCAATGAAAACATTCGTCAGGCAAACGAATAAAACTTTGCCGGTGAAACTGACGTCACAGAAGCTAAACACAGTCCCAAAAAATGACGTTAAGGGCTTTGTAATATATTCTATTGACTGATTTTCTATTCTCTGTACTTTTCTAGTGTTTTTGTCCGTTCAAAATTAAGCTCAAAGATATGATATGGGAAAAAATCTAAAAAATAACAATTCTGAAAATATTGCTTGGGATTCCTGTGATCAAGACGCGGCCTTGAGAAAGCTCGCGTAAACTCGCGCATGCGCAGTCGTTTTCCCGTGGTGTCTACTTCCCCATACATCTTTTATTCTTCGCCCTCCCCCTTAGCGCCAGCTGCTACGCAGGCTGCATTAATACGGGCATCCCGTTATTATTGCAGGATCTAGGAGTCCACTGAATTAGTAAACCATACCTTGTTAGTAGAACGCCATTGTCCCAGTGCTCGACCTCGCCAGCTGGTGTATTTTTGGGGTACGCCCATTTAGAGAATCTTACAAGGTATCGAACCGCTGAATCGAGTTTATGCTTGTTAATATCTAGACCTTCCTAGATACAGGAATAAAGAAGACAGATAAATCCATACTCTGTGTGACGAGTCCCCTGCACCTACCCCCATGCACTCCTCTCCTCTCAAAGGACATGGCTAAGCGTTTTTTGAATCAACCAAAAGTTTAACGTTAACTAAAGAGACCATAATACTAGAGAGCTTTGAAACTAAGTTTCGATGTCTGCACGATGTACTTGGCGCTTAAGGTTATTTTAGTAACAGGAAGTTGAGGAAGAAGAAACGATTCGTCTGTGCGAATAACCTTAGGTACGTCGCGCCAACATCTCTCTGCGACTTTCGCTCTCTTAACTGATTATATATGATCTCTTGCCTTTAATCAATAAAACTCTGGCTCATATGAGCTGATGAAAATTGAACTCCAGACATTAGCACAGTAATGACCGAGTGAATAAAGATTTGTAAGGTCTAGTTTTCATTAGTGACATAAGCATAAGCATAAGCAACATACGCAGACTCAGTAATGTACTGCTCATTAGCAGTGCTTGTCTTTTCACTAGTGACATAAGCATAAGCATAAGCAACATACGCAGACTCAGTAATGAACTGCTCATTAGCAGTTCTTGTCTTTTCTCACACCTATGTGATATGGTGTATAAATACAATACTGAGTCTGCGTATGGAGCGAGGAGGAATTGTTTTCCCCCCGGCTCCTCCCAAACCGATTTTTCTGCCTCTTTTCTCCCTCCTCCTTACGTTTTGGGGCTATTTCTCACTCCTCCCTAAACCGTTCCTCTCCGCTCCGTATGTTGCTCTGCTTATGCTATGTTATTAGTGAAAACCAGGCTAAACAGTTTTGAACTTCACCTCTCCGTCGTAAGGCTCACAAATATGCCAGTAATGTAATCGTTCTTATAGAATGTACGAGGAGTGACAAAGGTATCCAAACAATGCTTTGAAATGCACTTTTTATTCACTTACATCATAAGCTTGCACCAAAAAGACTTTTGTTAGTGTCCAAGTCACATCTAATCCAAGGGACTTGTCGTTATACAGTCTATTTACCTGAAGTTCAAACAAAATGCAAAACGCGGTAAAACGGGACTCTAATTCTTCCAGGGGCTTTTCTAACGTTTAATGATTTATAATTGCATTTATGTAGACTCACCATATTTGCTACTTCGAGTATAAAGTCCATGGAAGTGTTGCCATAGTAATCACATGACAGCTTGTCCATTGTAATCATGGCCTCGATGTACTTTTTAGGCGTTACTTCTCTGCGTGCTCTGTGTTGATTTTGTAACGAGGTTTCTTCATTTTTATCAAGTAAAACTACAAAAGAACAATAGGGCTTGTAACTGTGACGTCACATTCCCCCGTACGCCATTTCCGGGTCCAAATCAAAATTTTTCTTCAATGGAGGTGCAAAGGCGCGTAAAGTTTGTGAAGTTTTTATTGTTATTTATCGTGTGAAAATGTCATCGCTTTTGGTAAATGATGCCTTACTGATATGCAAGACAGTACAGGAACAGAACAGAAAACGGTCCAGACGTTTCTTTGACAGTTTTACTACGAACTAAAAGAAGAAACGTAAACATGGTAAGGACAAGCAAAAATGGCCTTTTTTACCCGTTTTCTTTTAAATAGTACAATTTCTAGATAATGGAGGAGTTCATGCATGCTATTGTTATTGCATTTAAAACATGAAAATCTAAAGTTATTTTTAATTTTTAATCACTTTTCACAACAACTTTGCTTTGCAAGGCACCACCAAGGGCACAAAGTCCGCAGTTGGCAATATGTACAACCAAAGCCTAGACCATTTGACTTTTACAATCAGTAAAAACGAAAACAATTATTTTGTTTTCAGATCGATGGCCTGTAGAAAAGGTAAAATATAAGTACTGTACAAATCCATTTGGTGGAGTCTTGCTCGACTTTTATCACAGATCGTGCGTTTGCCGAGTACATGAATGAAACTCAAAAAATCTTGTAAACGTCTTTTTTCGTCTTTACGTTCAGCTGTATGTAAATGTTCACTAGTTAACTCTGATTTTCTTTACTAGGAAGAAATGAACAAGAGAAAAAACAGCCAACACAAGTAAACTCAACTGAACTCGTGTCTTCATCATCATTGCAAGATCGGCGCGGTACCGCAGGGGCATTTTTTCAAACAACTCAAAACATGCAAGAAAACCAAATTGACTGGTTCTTCTAAGTTACAGCTGATTTTTCTTATCTCAGTTTTGCTTTAGTCCCGGGTTGAAATGCTTGTGAGTTTGTCAGGTGACACGATAGATCGTAAGTAACGCTATATTACATTTACTACTAGCTTTTACGAATGAATATTTTGATCGTGAAAAACTCTACGATATTTTCTTTTTGTTATTGTGTTTGAAACAGAATTTAATCATTATATATATCACATTAAGGTATCTGGATTTCCAAAAGATACTCATTGCTAGTAACTGAATGTTTATCTCAATGGTGACAAATGTCATTTATCTAGATTGTCAAAAGTACTAAATGTATTTGGCGGCATTTTTGCTCTGTTTTCACAGAGCAATCATTTCAAAAACACAAAATAGAGAACAAAATCAACTTAAAGCAACTAGAACTAAAAGAAATTAAGGACGGGGGCCACAAATTCCAGCGCGCACTGTGTTCTGCGCATTTGACTGGCTCGAGCGCGAGCGCGACGTCACACAATTTTCGGAATAACAAACGTTTTTTCGGAGATCGTGTTCGCACCAGAGGTGTTCGCACAAAAACCATCTTGAAAACAAACTAGTTTTATGACTTTTGGAAAATAAAAATCTGATTTTGACAAGAAAAATACATGGTTTCTCATATCCTTAAATTGAATTCATTCAAGATGATTAAAAACGCATGAAAAATGGTTCTTTTTATAACCGGAAATGAAGAATGACGTTTGGCCGCCATCTTGAAAATGTCCCATAATGCACTGTATTCTTTGCCACTCTCTAGGGAGGGCTGGGGATTTCGTGCTTATTTAAGCAAATTCTAATACGATTTCGCGCGTTTCTTGGCAAATAACTTTTAAAATCGCATGGATACCCTATAATTTCATTTTCTCATTCGGTTTTAGATTAACTAAGCTATACATATTCAAAAAATGGTGCCAAAAAAATTGATTCGCGATATATTTTTCTCTGAAATAGCGTTTAACTTCCGGTTTCCAAAGAATTAAAAACAGGCCAAAAAATCGAAAAAAACGCGAACCAGTAATTTCAATAATATCGTTTTTTGCTTTCATTTTGAAGTATTCGATCTTTAGAAGCTTTTATTTCTTTCGTTGTACTTCTTTATGCATTAACATCGGATAAAATGATATTATATTGAAAATTCGAAAAATCGCTGGTCAGCGGTTATTGGCCATGTTTACCATTAATTATCTCCGTTAAATGCATGGATACCCCCCAATTTTTTTCCATAAATCAAACACGTCTAAAACGTCTACAAGAAAAACGTAGAGAAATTGAATTAAAATTAGGTCTCAATTAGTGGCCCCCGTCCTTAAGTACAAAATACACTAAGATTTGTTCCAATGTAAGAAAAAATGATTTCTTTGTTGTATAACGAAAAAACGTTAAAACGACGAATGGATGTTATAGTTGTGTTTTTTCAGTTAATGCTTGTAATTTTCTTCAAAAACGCTTTACAATCTTAAGGTTGGTGCCTACTATTGTCCGCGCGCACTGCTTTCTGCGCATGCAAAAACACTGAATTTTTGTCGGTAAAGCAATCGTAAAAGCAAGGCCTTTTTACGACTTTTTGAAAAAAATAAACTTACAGAATTAAAGGAACACCATTTAGCCTCTTCTGTGTTTGAATGAAATTCACAGTTGATAAATAGAACCTGAGTTACAACGCCTGTTTTGACTATCATTTCTACCAGAAACGATCTTTATTCGCCGCCATCTTGAAAATTTCCCACAATGCATTGTAATTCACTCTACTTTCCGGTGAGGGCTAGGGAATTTTTGATCATTTTCGCGAATTCTGATCAGTTTTCGCGCGTTTATCGGCAAATAACTTTCTAAATCGCACGGATACCCCTATTTTTTATTTCTGCAAATTGTAAAGTGGAGATTAACCTACTATTTTAAAATACTTTTATGAATTTAAAATTGAAACTTGATTGCAAAAATTGGACTTTTCATTTGGCGGTCATGAACCAAAACAGGTCTAAAACTAGTAAAAAGTCATTGAAAAAAATTGTTTTTCTGGTTTTTCATATTTCGTATGGCATTGACAAGTAAGAGAATTGTGTTGTAAACGTTTTAGTAAAAAAAGTTTGACATTTTTTCAAAATATGGGGTATTTATGATTTTTTCTTTGGGCCTCTAGAATAGGCAGATTTTGCAACATTTGATGGCGTGTAACTCATTAATATGCACGGTGACCCCCAATTTTTTCCTTGGATTTTAGCTCCCTATGATGGGTTCTTTGATACCCATGTGGTTTTTGGCCAAAAAAATTACCTTCATATTAGTAGGCACCAACCTTAAATTGACCATTAGTTTTGTATACCATAATCTTATTTCCGTAAATAAAGAATAATTTGTTCAAATTTTTGCAGTTTGTTGATTTGTAGTCGGTTTCAAGCTGGTCTTCGCTCATTTCTCATTTGGACCCGGAAGTGAAAAATCGTTCGAAAATCGACGGAAATACGTCATTACTTACAAGCCCTATAAGACATACCGACACTCAAGCCGATGGAGCATGCGCAGATTTCGCATGACTGTGAAAACGGCACCGTGACCACCGCATGGCGTTACCACAGGAATCCCAAATGTCTTCTATCAAGTACTAATCGATCACGTAATTGTTACAATTTTCACTTTTTTTGGTATTCTTTTTCATAAAAATAGCACTTTATGACCACATTAAAGAGTTTGGCTTAAAGTGATATCATTTATAATTAGTTTTCAAGAAAGCTCGAGCACAACGCTGTTTCGATTCATTCTCATTTCATACTGCGTATATTACGGGGCGCCACATGTCCAACCTTGATCTTGAATCGACGCTTAACGGCGCTATAACACGTGATTAGCCCAACTTTGAATCATAACTAATTTTACTAAGAACAATTAAAATGCAGAACACATATGTGAAAACTGCTTTAAGTTTCTCGTTTTGTTCATTTATTCCATTCTAGCATTCCTTGGAAGACTATGTTTCTTTTCAGTCAGATTCAAATACTTACAGTTGCATTAGCAAAGCAAACAAACAAACAAACAACTGAATATAAACAAACAAACAAACAAACAAACAAACAAACAAATACTATGAGTCGACAGACAGACAGACAAACAAACGAACGAAGGAACAAACAAACAAACATGTTCCCCTAGTTGCTTACCTTTAAGAGGTTCTGCAAAGAAATTTTTGTTTATGTGGTCGAGACTTCGTCTGCTAATCACGTGATACCCACGTTCTTTCATACTACTGCTTGCCACGTGATCAGGTACAGGGTGAATTTTATACAAGTGGTTGTCCATCAAAATGCTTCCAGACTTAAAAACGAAAACGATGAAATTGTCGATCACAAGGCAGTTTTGAATCAGTCAGTAATGGGCTCCTGGTCATTTCATTGTCTGATCATCATTGCGCTTGACATTTGCTGGGTTTCAGGCCATCACTTGAGAATCAAAATATAAATAAGCGGTAGTCATGTTGAATGAACGAACAAGTGACACTAATTAATGAGAAACCTTTTGTTGAAGTTCATCCAAGATGGCTGCCGTGATGTCACATGCAACCTTACAACCCAGCAATATCTTGACGCATGCGCAAGAGAAATTTCGTCTTATATATTGTTACCGAGGTGCTCTGGGTACGAGAATGGTTGTTTTCCTTGCGAAAATACCAGCAGATCAAAAATGGAAAGCGAAACAATAAAAACATGAAATCATCTTTCATTACCAGTTTCACATCGTCATCCATTTCACGGACGGCGACGTGGGAGTTTGGGTCCGATGTCACGTGACCTTGGTAGAACTGTCCTTCTGGAGTGTACAGGTCCTTTTCCCATTCGCTCTCAGATATCTTTCTCATAACAACGAGAGTTGGGGAGACAACATCTTTACTTGGCTTTAGCTCTAGATTGAAATCTTCACCGAAGGCAGAGAGTGTGTAATGCTTGGTGTCTGTGATGTCTCTACGAGCTCTGTTGGTGTGAATCCGTCTAACTTCATAGTCAGGAACTGTAATGGAGAAAAAATATATTTATACGATAAATAATCAAATTTTACAGTTAAGCATTCTAGCCCTTGTATTCAGGAACCTCTATCTAAAGTGATTGGGAAGTGAGGGGGAGGGGAAGGGGGGGAAGGGGGAGTAATGGGGAAGGGGAGGGGAGGAAGAAAGGGTGTGGGTGACATGGAGAACTCGGGTAGAATAATCCTTCATGTCAAGAGAAACAATTATGATCCGATGAAACAATTAAGAGAAATTTTAACAGGAACCCCGTAGGCACTGCTCTAAATGTTTGTATGGAATACCTGTGTTGAGAGGTGAAATGAGATGAAACAATTAGAATTTGCACTGACTCAAGTGTCATGGACATGCGCATGAAACATGACCACAGGAAGCCCATTCAAAAAAACAAAACAAAACAAAAACAATACAAAACTAAACTAAACAATGAAATAATGAAGAAAAGCTTCTGTGGCCCCCTTTTAACATCATTTTTTATTTAATATTTTTTTTTACAAAAGAGATCGATGGGGCTGTTTTATTATTCTAATAAGCACACATAACGGTGAATGATGCCAATATAGCAATGGTAATGAGTTCATTTATAAATAGCAAAAAAGGTTATGTCAACAGGACAAGTCCGTAGACGCAAACAACCCACTGAAAGTTACTGATACTTGTGAACTAATAATTCTCTAGTTCTAATTAAACAATTGTCTGAAATTTGGCTGAAATATATGTATGTACTCACCAGAATCTACTGAGTCCACTCCAAACAGACTTATTATGTCATCACGTCTTGAGGCTACGATATTGTGCAAGTCTTGACGACCTTGTGCTGAACTTGTCTAATCAAAAATATATCATTATCGTATTGCTATATCGAAAGGATTAATCGCCATGCAGAATAATATTGTCAAGCTTATGCATAATGCCCGACGTAGCTAATCGAACCGTTCGGTAATCGAACTTTATCGAACCCAATCGAACGATTGGGTTCGATTAGTTCGATAATCGAACACAATCGAACCAAAAAATTTCTGTGCGAGTTCGATTGCGTTTGATTTTCGAACTTTATCGAACCCAATCGAACTCAATCGAACACCGTTGAAAAAACAACTTCACACAATTAAATTACCAAATTTCCACTGAAGCTCCAAGTACAAATGACGAGGACGAAAGCCAAGCAATTGACGAGAACTTTAAACCAAATCGGGGTACAGAACACGTTAAAAGAAATGGACGACTAAGGAATGGCAGCTTGCTTGTTTTTAGACGGATTCATCGGGGATTCACATTGACATTGCCCTCACGTATAAATCGGGATTGTAATATAATTGAAAAAAAGCAATTTTCTTGGTTTACTTATTTGTTATTTGGGGAATCCCGTACTAATGATACTTGTGTTATCCCATTTCCAGTCGAATGCTATCTATCCTCTGTATGTTTCTAACAAAATCGAACCTATTCGAACTCAATCGAACTAATCGAACTACTCGAATTCAGTCGAACCGTTCGATTAGTTCGATTGCTCAAAAAAATTTGTGAGAGTTCGATTTTGTTCGATTACCGAACTCAATCGAATCCAATCGCGTGATTGAGTTCGATTAAATTCGATGAAGTTCGATTAATCGAACGTTCGATTTGGTTCGATTAGCTACGTCGGGATAATGAAATAATTTGCAGTAATTACTGTTCCTGGGCAACTATATTTTGTTTGAAAATATAATCTCAACATGGTCCCCTATACCCCTTTGCAAAATGAAATCACGCGAAATTATTAATTTCGGATAATTAAACCTCTTTCACGTTCACCAAAAAGTCAAATGTTGCTTTCACGTGGACGCAAAAAGATTTTAGACCTTAAATCACGTTTCATGTCAAAATAAATCAGCCATTCACGTTTCACGCAAAAGGTATAGGTATATAGGGGATGCTGTCTCAAGAGGTTGAGTAGATTCTGACAATGATAAAAACACAAGAGCTAGCTATACATCAAATTGAATATACTGCAGAACAATGCTCCAATAATATTGTCAATTTACACATACACAAAATGCAAAACAGAAAGAAAATGAATATTCTGGTTCAGACTGTTCAGACATTTAAGTAAACATTGTTTTTTTTGCTTTCGAGTCTTGAAATTACATCTTCTACATATTTAGATTACAAGCTCTTGTGGCATATATGATGCATATTGTTTAATTTTGATGTTCTAGGTTGTGTTTGGAAAAATTTTGAAGATCACTCGGGATGATATTGCTACGGTTAATTATAGATGATGACTTGATCGGCGAATGGAAAACAGAGGGCAGTAAAAACTATATTTGGCGTCCTAGGGATTTTGTATTCAAGGCCGATGGCCGTGAGTATGATTTCCCTTCAACTTATAGTTATCGTTCTGAGTCGTTGAAAGGTCCAACTGCTTGTTCCAGTAACACACAACTGTGACGAGTGAGGTTTTCGGTATAATGCATGCATAAAGAAACACACAATTTTCATCTCAGTAAAATCAAGTTAATTCTTTTAAACCAGCATGAAATCACCCAAAACTTACCAAGATAATAAATAAAACTTGAATCGACCACACGGGAAAGCCCATCGCCATCGTGCAAGCCTTAAAAGCCTGCCTGCTTTGTTGTATACATCTCAATGTGTATTCTAAAGGCGAAACGCTTCACTGGTAAGTGCATTCGACCTCGTCGCATCTGACAATCAAAATTTTAATTTAGATTCGTTTTCCAGGTGACCACATTTACAAGTCGAAGAAAGAAACTTTGAATAAATTACTCGAACTGTATATATTTGGTGATGATTGTCATTTCTTTGGGTCGAATTTAATATGGAAAAAAATCGATTGTGACCTTTTATGATGATATTGTGGAAGAGGAAATGAGCAATTGCGATTCGACGCCAATTTTTACGACTGCAATAAAACAGAAGGCTCTGAAAACTTCTTTGCATTGGTCTAAAGATGAACCAGTACGAATCAACAAAGGAAAAGTTTGAAATAATAATGTCGGCTTTCTTCGAATGTGACAATTCCTGTCAATTCTACTCAAAAACATTCAATCATCTGTGTTTTGTCTCTTTTCTTTTTCTTTTTCTTTCTTTTCCTTTTCTATTTTCTTTTCAATGATTATATGTACATATTATAATGAAGGGGATTTATTTTTAATTTCATGAGTCCTTTTTGGTTGAAAAGTTTATTTCCCCTTTATTACTTCGGTACTTGTGGCTATTGCATGAGTTACTTTCAATTATATTGTGGTGACATGAATGTCATTTCATATTGACAATGAAATTCAGGATCTAACTTAATTGAATGACTGTTGTTTTGGAAAACAAATGATATCAATAACACAAAGAGCTTCATTCATTTTCATTTAATACTATATTTGTAGTTGGCTCACGCAAGAGATTTTTTCCCGAGGAGACGTCTCCAAGCGGAAATGACGTACATGGGTTAAAGAGGAACCCTCAACTCAAGAGCCATCCTTAGTTGTAGGCGTTTGTACTGAAGCCTTGAAATCGCTAAAAGGTTTCGCAATGTAGACTGTGTTTAATTTCAGGATGACTAATTGTTACACAACTGTAAATAATTGGAACTGTTTACCAAATTCAGTACTTGACAAATCACAAAGTAATGTAATGAATTCCGCGCGTTGAAAAATTGAAAAATTGTATCATCATGACCGCGCCCGACCTATAATCCTCTCACAGAGGGGTTGATTGTCAAGGAAAATAAATGAGTAAATCAATAAACAAATAAGCAAACAAACGAACGAACGAACGAACGAACGAACGAACGAACGAACGAACGAACGAACGAACGAACGAACGAACGAACGAATGCATGAATGAAAAGAAAACATTTTTCACTCAGCGGACGTGGAAATTTGAATACTTTTTTGGCTGACTGGAAAGCTCCATACCTGGATCGATTCCCGGACGGGGCACTTCATGTGAGTTGAGTTTCAGTTAGTTCGTTCTCTCCCTTGCTTCGAGGGTTTTTCTCCGGGTCCTCCGGTTTTCCTCCCTCCATCAAAAACGAGCTGATGAGTCGAGTGATTATTTGCAAAATATTCAGTGTAGAGGTAGTGAGTGTGAGAGTATAGTGTCCCCCAATTAGTGCGCGAGCGCTATAAGACTAGGACACTTAAATAAACAGTTATTCAAACAGTTATTTTATTTTTTATAGGTGTCTTCTTATCTTGTCAAACGGATACTTCTGTTGGTATCCTACTCCGGTCCAGCCCTTCTAGGCGAGCTTAGGAATTTGAGTGCTGTTTCACGAAATTGGCTGACTGATAAACTTCACCGGTACCTCAGGCGTCTTTTTATACTATCAAATGAATACTTCCTTTGGTATTCCTACCCAACCTCCACTCTTGTCTGTGAAGTAGGGCTGGTATCCATGAAGACAAAAATAAGGCACTGGTATTTGCTCTGGCATCTCTTCCGAAAACGTCTGTCAGAGCATATTTGGGCTTCCTGTGCTAGTCTGATTCATCACTCTGCGGTCGCAGCGCGCCTACATATATAACAACTTTATTTGCAAATAACAATTGACTAATAAAATAACAATTGACTAATAATGCAAATAGGGTGTCAGCAGGGAGGAACTAAATCCCCATATTGAGCTGACCTCCAAAATAATGATAAAATATAAAATAAATATAAAATATATGTAATATGTATATGAAGATAAAATTATAACGATATTTTAGTAGCAGATTCACTGTAATATGTATATGTAATATGTATATGAAGATAAAATTATAACGATATTTTAGTAGCAGATTCACTGACGATCCTTTAAGTGCGTGTACAATCGCTTCTTAAACATTTTAACATTTTCTACTTCAACAATTTTATTAGGTAAGTTATTCCAACTGTCAATATATCTGTTCCAAAAAGAGTACTTTAGAATATTTGTTCGAGCATAGGGTTTCCAAATCTTGTAGGTGTTAGATGATCTTGTACGTCCATTAGCAAATGATACGTAATTGTTTAGCTTGATGTTACTAGTACCCTTGATATACTTGAAAAGTTGTACAAGACTTAAGTACTCACGACGGGTTTTCAGATCCATCCATCCAAGCCATGAGAGTCTTTCATCATAATCAACGTCCTTACCGATAATCCATCTTGAAGCATTCCGCTGGATTCGCTCCAATTTATCCGATAGATACTGCTGGTGGGGGTTCCACACGGGACACGCGTATTCAACCATTGGACGAACAATGGATACATAACCAGCCATTATAGCTTCTGTACATCTTCCAAAAGTGCGTTTTAATAAACCCAGAACACGGTTAGCTTTAGCAGCAACTGCGAGCACATGACTTTTCCATGAAAGATCATTGGAGATAATAACGCCTAGGTGCTTGTGCACCTAGGCGAGCTTCATTTTCAGAAAGACTGAAAATCCAACACAAACCACTGGACCAAAGACATAAAATGATTTTAAAACATTAAGAAGGAAAAAAGGCTACGTTTAGTTCAATGTAGCGATAATATATGGTTAAAAGAATCATGCAATGTGTCATCGTGGAATTTCAGATAGTCTGTTCAACTGCCTCTTTAAATTACAGAATTATTTAATGAGTTGGAACCAGTTAAAGACCGATTTACACGGTGCAACTTTTGCCTACAACTGTTGCATGCAACTTGCTTACGACATATTTTGGCAGCTATTTAAACGCGCACAACTTTGCATGCAATAGTTCCAGTCGAGTTGTAGGCTTGATTTACACGACGCAATTCGTGTTGTATGTATGTCGTAAGCACGTTGCATGCAACAGTTGTAGACAAAAGTTGCACCGTGTAATACGAACAGTTATTCCTTTAATAAAATCTCGAGAATTATAATTTAACATCAAGCCTATTCAGTTGCAATCTCTGAAATTCGACATCACGATACATAAATCATTGACAGAGCAATTAAGAATCATTCTCGACAAAAATATGCATTAATTAACATGAAGATAATTTTATCTTTATATAAAAAGAAATAAAAATTTAGGTGTCAAAAAGCTGAAAAGGGAAAGAAAAGACAAAAATAATGATTAAAAAGAAAAAAAAAAAACATTCGTCGCCAACGGGGCTCGAACCTGTGCCACTTCACGAGGCACCCCCCGGACCGGACACAAAGGTAAAAGATGAACTAAACTGTCAAAAACGAAAAACGAAAATTGATGTTTTGGGACGATTCTCCCGAGACATTCTGAGAAGCTGAGACATCGAATCGACTTACGTTTCGGATGAAGATTTCGGCCCCATCCACGCTATCCCGGTGCTATATATTACAGTTATCTGGCCCGAAGGCCAGAGAGGGAGAGGATAATAATTTTAATGTCTAATTGGGGTAGTCTATTCGGCGAAGTTTCATGGTAATGCTAATATGTATGAAAAAGTCTCCAGGGAGATAACTGGACCAATCAAAGTCCAGATATCTAAAGAATGATTTTATAAATAAACAGAAAGCGTAAATAAAAGAATAAATTTTCCCAAATATTTTAGCGCATCAAGCTTCCTTGCAGCGTTAAGACGTAACACTCAGTACTACTTTCGTTTGGTGGGTGATCAGTGAAGATTTTCCGACAAAGATATTGCATGTATAGAAGCCAAAATTTATACAAAGGCCAAAGGCTTGAAAAATCAGTAAAGTTAAGTTTAACAGCTTCTAAAATTTGGATTTATGCTTGGAGGTCTGCTAACTTTTCACAAGTGCAATAGACGGGCTACTTTCTAATCAAAGGTTCGTTGTTAGATTCCTAACGTATGCTCTTATTATCCTCATATTGTTACCCATATCCACTAAGTATTCTAATTAAGTACTCTAGTTTTAAAGGTTGTTTACTTTGTCGAGCTTCGATCGGTTGTCCTGCTACAGCCTTCGTCAGACTAGTGATTACATCTTGATGAGGGTTAATTGTAGCAGGACAACCGACCGAAGCTCGACAGAGTAAAGGAGGGAACTTCTTTAATTACTGCAATTACTGAAACCTTTAAAACAAGAGAAAGTTTCATTTTAAATTATGTCGTATTTCGTATGAGTGTGAAACGCATCGCGTCGTGCCGTGCCGTGGCCGTGTTAGTACATTGGAAATTCCTGTCATAATCGTGCCGTGACCGTGCAGTGCCGTTTTCATAGTCATACCAAATCTACATCTAACGCTATCGCAATTATTAAGTGTGCACCTTGATTAAGGTATACCAAGAGACCATAATACTAAGAGAGCGAAACTCAGTATTGATGTCTGTGCCATGTTCGTGGCGCCTAAGGCTATTTTTAGTAACTTCGCCATCGCGCGCGCAAGGCCCTCAACCAATAGAATTTGCTTTTTGGCTTGCGCGCGGAAGGGACCGTTTGAATTCTATTGTTTAAGTGCCTTGCGCGCGCGATGGCGAAGTTACTAAAAATAGCTTTAGCCGCCACGAACATCGCACAGACATCAATACTGAGTTTCGCTCTCTTAGTATTATGGTCTCTTGGGTATACACGAGCGCAAGCCTGATCGACAATATTCTGCCAGTTCACAAAGATACAAAAGCGTTTGGTTGGTTGGTCTGCCTTACTGAGTCTGCGTATGTTGCTTGCGTTAACGCCTGGTTCTCACTAGCGACGCAAGCATAAGCGCAAGCAACATACGCAGACTCAGTACTGCATTTATCACCGAGGTGTGAGAAAAGACAAGCACCGCTAATGAGCAGTACCCTACTGAGTCTGCGTATGTTGCTTGCGCTTATGCTTGCGTCGCTAGTGAGAACCAGGCTTTATGCTTATGTCACTTGTGTTATGCCATGCCTTTTTATAGTTTAGTAATCTTTATAGTTTAGCCATCTTTATAGTTTAGTAATCTTTACAGTTTAGCAATCTTTATAGTTTAGTAATCTTTATAGTTTAGCCATCTTTATAGTTTAGTAATATTTATAGTTTAGCAATATTTATAATTTGGTATAAACACTTGTATTGCTTCATATCAGGTTAGGTTTCGTTCAGTATGTAAATTTAACAAATGTGTCAATTAAATTGACACATTGACCTTGCTAATAGTTATTCTCAACAATCAGTTGTAAGTCTCGTAACTAGAAAGTTGATCGAAGTCCAAGGTTAACTTAGCTAGGGGAACTCCCCTTTTCAGCAAATGTCAAAGTTTGTAGCTGTAGCCGTTTTCCTAAAATGGGAATGTTTTTGGTAGTTTAGAAAGTGAATTATTCGTCTAAGATATGTGTTGGTTTAAATAGTTTAGCCAGCTCTATGCAGTTCAGTTGTAGTTGTCACCGTTGAATGAGAGTTATCGCCGCAAGAGCGCAATTAAACAAGAATTCACAGTAAGTCTAAGAAGTCTCTGGCTTTGTGTAGTTCCCGACCTCAGAGATCCCTACAACAGTTCCCTAACGCTAGTGAAAGCTATCCCTTAAGTAGCGTCTGGATACAATGGGTACGTTTCAAATAGAAGGTTTACAATCAACAACCGTCAAGTTTTGTTCAATATTGACAAGAATAAGTAAAACAATACAATACAATATGTCTTTATTAACTCATCCACAAGGGTTTTTCAGAGATAATTTACAAATGATTTACAAACAGAAATCTTCTTATGCAGTCAATATAGAACGAATTTATGAGTGTGAAACGGACCGCGCCGTGCCGTGACCGTGTCAGTGCCGTGATGTCTATAAAAACATTCGAAATTCCTGCCGTAATCGTGCCGTAATCGTACCGTAATCGTGCTGTAATCGTGCGATAACGTGCTGTAATCGTGCCTTAGAAACACTGAAATCACTTAAACTTAAAAGTATTTAACGTTGCCTCGTGATGCTTTTGAAAAACGTTAAAGAAATTTGAAAAGTATGATTTGACAGATAGAGTCGTTTTCGTATGAGTGGGAAACTATACCGTACCGTATATGTACCAGTATCATAGTTTCTATAAACAAAGCTTTATATTTACACAATGGCGTAGCCAGAAATATTACAGCGGTACGCCCGATTCTCAATTTACTGCTTTTGATGTGCTTAGTCTGTTTTTGCCGAATCTGTTCTACTTTTAGTGCTCTGTTCTGCTCTGCTCTATTCTTAGTGCTCTACTCTGCTCTATTCTGTTCTGCTCTTTATTCTTCGTTTTATATTTCTAGCATCTGGCAGAGGTTTGCACGTGTTTACATGCGTTTATAATAATAAAAAATGGAGAAATCTTATTGGACAAGCCACACAGGATTTTTAAAGTTCTTAACAGAGCTTTCCTATTAGAGAAAAAATACTATAAAAACGTGCAATACTTTGAACTATTTAAATACCACTTCTAGAAAACAATAGAGTGACTCTAATACTGGTACGCTTTACTTTGTATAAACAATAGAATTGGCTTAATTTATTGCTACTTAGTACTTAATATATTGCCCAACGCTTCACGCTTTAGTGTTTGTACTCTATTTAAAATACATGTGATGAGTCAACACTACATGCATTAATTGGTCAATTTGACTTGCAGAAGAACTACAAGAGTCAGTATCCTTATGCTATTTCGGGTAAGCCAGTATCCTTTTGTTGAAAAGCATGCATTGAGTAAATTTGCTGTGTCGCATTCAATCTATTCATATATTAGTAAACACACATTTATATATTAGTAAAATTCGATATGCTGTTTTCTCACATATATGATCCATGATACTTCATTGTTTTCTGTTGCACGATTTCTCCACCTTACTCCATCTCCAACAAATCACGGTCCTTCTTAGCTTCTTCCTCGTCCCCTCTCCATAGTTGTCCTCGTCTATAGAAACTGGAGACTAATGTACATCTAGCTTCCCTCAACTCTTAATGTTATAAATGAATATTAAACAGAGCAGCATAAACTTCCAAGACATTCAATTTAACCTTCTTGTCTTACACCGGAAAAAACCGTACCCATTTCACAAGGCAAACATATTTTAAGAGATATCAATGCCAGCTTTTTTTTTACAAACGGGTTTAACATTTTTTGGACGGGAGGAAGATTTGAAAGACGATGTCTTTTGAATAAATTTCTGATCTCGAACTAGTTTTATAAATGTGCCCTAGCTGACCGCTGCAATTCGGAATTACGTACCACGTACCCTTGGTGTGTTTTTACGTTTTCGTTTTTTTGAGTTGATTATTTACGAGAGCTCCAACTTTAAATGAAAATCCAATGTTGTTTATAAACAGCATCGGATTACATCTGTCACTTTAATTTTTATATAATAATTGGCACATTATTACACGCGCTCTGATTGGTCGAGAACCGTGTGTGATTACAATATATACACACACACATAGATGGTGTCATTGAATCTTAAGCGCGCTCTGATTGGCTTGAGTGTTTCGATAAATATTATATCAAACAGATAGATTCCAATAGACAGAAGACGTCAAAATGTGGTGAGAACAACAGTCACACCACTCGACTTCGTCTCGTGGCGTACTTTTTGTTGTCACCATGTTTTGACGTCATCTGTGCATCTATAACAGTACAGACTCACGGAAAAATGGAATCTATATTTGTTGAACAAATATCACACCAATCCGGATAAATGCAGATAAATTTCAAATTGCATCTCTTCCTTGCGTTTTCGCTTCAAAAAGACGTACGACGTTCTCGTTCGATTCTCGTAGACATAAGAAAAATGTTGTTTTAGCTAGGACGAAGGGCTACCCTGGGTGCTAGAGTTGAGGCTGTAGTAAAGCAGTGTAAGGGAGGTTCTAACAAGGAACAAAAGCTGCGTTAACTTTTCAAAGTAACATTGATAAAAACAGGTTTATTCTGTAAAAACGACTCTTATGAGTACATATTTGTATTTTTCAGTCTTTACAAAGTTATTCCAAAATTAATAGAGCGCGCGGAATTATGGTTAGGAAACTCGACAAACATCCAAGGGGCTGACGTCAAAGGGATAAACATGGAGGAGGGTCTTGACCGTGCACAATCTTTTGTTCTACCTTCATTTATTATGCTTAATTGATTGTCTGACCCAAACGTTTTCATTGGCTGATTGGCTGATATAGACGTACCCCTTGCAGCATGTTGGAATACAGCTCAATCGGGGGACAAAACAATGAATTTTTATTTTATTTTATTTTTTTCCGACTTTCATTACCATAAATTACATAACTATTTACAAATGTACACCAAACATATCTAAAAGGTAAAGGATGTTCAGAATGCTCAGAATAACTTTGAAGCTAATCTACAAAAATACAAATGTACGTGTTACAATGTAAGAAGATACTAGCTGAAAACTCTGAATATATTTTAGTGATGTTTAGAGCAATGAAATATTGTTTAGTGATATGACTCTAATACAAATGATTTTATATTAGATTTGAAAGATTTTGGAGAAAGTTTTCTGAAATCTTCATTTACAGAGTTTCAAGAAACCAGCCTTGTGTTGTGTTGGTGTACAGAGGTGCATGACAGACTTGAAGTAATTTTCAAAAGGCTTTTGAAAGAAGAAGGTTATTATGACATTCATACACAATTATAACATTACGGTAGTAAACTAGGTCAGTCAACTTAAGTATATTGAGCTGCTTGAATAGGAGTTCTGAGTGTTCATCTGGCTTAGAAAATGTGATTAAACGCACTAATAACTGGCTTCAAATTTGATAGATAATCATCACCCCACAGTAACAGACCATATGTTAAATATGGATATATTAAACTGTAGTAAAGTTGAATTAAAATATTATTATTAACAAATAAAGTGTCTAATTTTAGATAATATTCCAATGCTTCTTGAGATCTTCTTACCCATGTTCATGACTTATGAGTTATCAATTTTAGATGGTTGAATCAGAAATAAGCCCCAAATATCTAACTTGTTTGTCATTAACAATTGCTTGGTTGGCAATATGAAGATGCATTTTATAATGAATTTTCTTTTGAGGTGCATGGAATATCATATATTTTATTATATCTATATTACAATTCTCCAGCAAAAGTCTTTTGTTTTGTCCCCCAGATTGAGCTGCTGTGACGTCACGTGCAAGGGGTCTGTGTGTAGGAGTGCTTTTGTTTTGTGACAGTCACGGTAGGAACTGAACGAAAAGATAGAACAATAGGTTTCCTAACCATTTCGCATCATTAACTTTTGTTATTATATCATGACACCTAATAAATAAATCGGTTTGATTTCATTGTCAGGAAGACGTTATGACATCGTTCATTTGTTTGTTCCATTTGATTGCAATATTTCTGTTGCCTGTCACAGGTGAGGAGATTGTAATACTCCAATTTCCAATTCCCGCTTTTTTTTACTTATTACCAATTAATTAGCCAATGACTTAGTGCAGGCGCTAGTCAAACTTGCAGTCTTACAAAACATAGTCGGGATCCCGAAAAGGGAGTATTAGTACCCAAAATTTTATTCAGTATTTATATATATACCAGTTTTATTACAACTTTATTTTCCTGACCATACCAAAAAGAATCCGGCGAAAAGAATATTTCAAAATTCTTGACGTTTGACCACAGGTAGCCCAAGCTCACTATTAGTGGCTATTTATAAGAGAATGTATGGCACTCAATATCACTCAAAATTTCTGTCTTAATTTTAATAAAATTCCACGAGACTTCTAGAGTATGTTGTTCATGCTTTCTTCTAACCTCTGAATGAGTTTCAGTGAAATTCGTCGATTTTAACTGCTCGCCCTAAGCCACTCAAAAATGGAGAGAAGGTAGGAAGCGATGGCCGACTCGAAGCCATCATACTGCTCAACTCCAGTCCAAATATCTTCCCGAAAAATCGCTCTAGTTCAAAAATTCCTTCGCACAGGGTTGAAACGATAAATAAGCCACGTCCTCATGCCAGCCAAATCGAAGCAAACGCCTTTCCAAACGAGCCACGGGACTTGAACTTCCAAAAAATGCTCGCTTACGAGGAGAAGAAAATGCGTGACCGACAAAAGTTGTCACAACCAAACCGTTAAAAAATAGAGAGAGCCTGGGATCGAGCAACAACTACTACTTTGCTAGGCAAATTTGATAAATATTATTCCTAATCCAAGAAGATATAGCTACATTACAAGATTCTTGAAGTCAAATACGGTTGTAAAATATCTCAAAACACCGCAGCGAAGGTTTTAGAACTGTTAAAATATGTCCGTCAAAGTAGAAATTGTAGCTCGATCCCAGGCTCTCTCTAATTTTTAACGGTTTGGTTGTGACAACTTTTTTCAGTCACGCATTTTCTTTTCCTCGTAAGCGAACAGTTTTTGAAGTTCAAGTCCCGTGGCTCGTTTGGAAAGGCGTTTGCTTCGATTTGGCTGGCATGAGGACGTGGCTTATTTATCGTTTCAACCCTGTGCGAAGGAATTTTTGAACTAGAGCGATTTTTCGGGAAGATATTTGGACTGGAGTTGAGCAGTATGATGGCTTCGAGTCGGCCATCGCTTCCTACCTTCTCCCCATTTTTGAGTGGCTTAGGGCGAGCAGTTAAAATCGACGAATTTCACTGAAACTCAATCAGAGGTTAGAAGAAAGCATGAACAACATACTCTAGAAGTCTCGTGGAATTTTATTAAAATTAAGACAGAAATTTTGAGTGATATTGAGTGCCATACATTCTCTTATAAATAGCCACTAATAGTGAGCTTGGGCTACCTGTGGTTTGACGATCTGAACTGGTGGAATTTTCTAAACAACCATGGATGCAATCAAATACTAGTCAGAAATGCAGCCGACTACGTTCTGATCAGGGAATTAAACTTAGGAAAAATTGCAAATCCCTCATACCAGGCTATTCCTCAAAGTCCATAAAGATCCAATCCACTTTAATTTGGGATGAATACGCACCGACAACTCCTTTTATCTCCGTACTGGATCTCAATCCTTTGCTTTTGGAGTAATCTCACTCGATTCTCATAGCTTTGTTTTTCCGGCGTGTTTCAGGCTCTTTGAAATCAGTCTGTTATGGGAAATATGGTTGCTTCAATAACAATCCCCCATTTAATCGCCCTCTTATTCCTCTGCCACAAAAACCTGATGAAATTGGATTTGTTTGCCGCCTTGTGACGAGAGCTGACCCTACAGGAAACACTATTATATAAACTAAACGCGATTTTGAGACGGCATTATCGGTTTATAATGACGGCTAGTTGGGAGAAAATATATTCGGTATTGGCGGAGTCGCGCAGCGACGGAGCCAATACCTGAATATATTTTCTCCCAACGCCGTCATTATAAACCGATAATGCCGTCTCAAAATCGCGTTTAGTTTTGTATCGCGATTCTAACTATTTTCTGCGAAGAAAAAAGAGAAAAGTTATCGTTTTTGATTGATTGAACGCGAGATTCTCTTTACCTGCAAAGTTGTAAGAATTACAGTTTCCATGGCAACTTCTTTCTTTCTTTGCAAGAAGAAAGCCAAAAAGGAAATGGCGGCCAGACCCGGGAAGCTTTCTCACTCTTAAAAGAGGTGATTTAACTATAGAAACAAGCCCAAAAGCTCACAAAATGAAAGAAGTACGGGTTATTTGATGCTTTTGAAGATTTTTTTTGCTGTTTCTTCAAAACTGGCGAAAAACGATCGACTGCTGACCGACATGTGAAAGTGAAAGTTTGTCAAAATATAGCTTCAACCTAAAGGAATGATGCTGAAAAGTTATTGAAAGGTATTAAAAAGGTAGTCCACACTTGTGTATTCCCTGTTTATTTTATTTAAAAAGTTATTTGTTTCATCTTTGTTTAAACAATACCGTTTTTGTCTTCATAAAGGACAATTTGTTTGCTTTGCCGAAAATTCACTTTTGTCGTGACTGAAGTCATTGAAGCCAAAAACGAAAACGAAATTACCGATTTTACTTATCAGACATGATTTTTTTTTTACTTAGGATGATTTCTTTTCACTTCTTTTCGTGATCAGTTTTTTGTGTAGTTATTTAGTATCTACTTGTAGACCAACAGATTCCAGTTCAGTTTACTTTTCGCAAGTCGTGTGTAGCTGTAATCCAACTTAGCGGCTATTTTTTATCAAAATATCGGTCATTGTTTTCGGTCATTTTATCACGGATACAATTTTGAGTTGATTTTCAGTAGGTTTTTGTGATTTTGAAGAAAGCCACTTCGATGCAGTCCTCAATGTTTGGGCCAATCACGAGCGCTAATTTTGAGACGGCATTACCGGAAAATAACGCCGTCTCTCTGTAGATCAAAGTGATAGGAGAATCGCGATAATTTGATACCCTCTTTGAAATCAGTTGATACCCTCTTTGAAATCAGTCTGTTATGGGAAATATGGTTGCTTCAATAACAATCCCCCATTTAATCGCCCTCTTATTCCTCTGCCACAAAAACCTGATGAAATTGGATTTGTTTGCCGCCTTGTGACGAGAGCTGACCCTACAGGAAACACTATTATATAAACTAAACGCGATTTTGAGACGGCATTATCGGTTTATAATGACGGCTAGTTGGGAGAAAATATATTCGGTATTGGCGGAGTCGCGCAGCGACTATCAACGATAATGACGCCGCTAAGCTTAAGGCTTCTGGCTACGACGGATCCAAAAAGACGATCATCATAATTCATGGATGGAAAGGTAAGTGACCAGTGGATGCAAAAATCGATGCAAGATCGGGTTGATACCCTCTACTGCAGGAAACTGCCGAGTAGAAATAACACTGTCATTCCCGTTCTTTGTCGTATGTAGTTTTTACACTTGATAACGTGTCTCCCTTTTCTCTGCCAAGGCTGCCATGGCCGTTTGGCCATCGGGAAACAAAGGGATGCAAGGAGGGTGAACAAAGACAAGCGATTTCATAGATAAGTGAATCTTTCGCGCTTTTTTACAAAAGCAATGGAAGTCTACATAAAAGTGAAAATAAACTACTTCTGTTTTCGATGTTTAAAGGAGTTCTTTCTAAACAGGTACATTAGATCAGTTGATAGTTTCGGTACTTACCAATAATACTATGGTCTCTTGGTACTTACTTAAGTCATCAAATCAACTGCATATTTTAGTTTAGTTTGATATTTTTTTCCTCGCATGATCGAACAAGGCTAGTTTCACTTCCAATGACTGGTACTTCTTATAATAACTTTGTCTTATCATTATTCTAAACAAATCGAACAATACGCTTAATTTCACAGAAAATTCAGAGACAAAATGGATTACCAGCATTAAACAAGCACTAATCAAAAAGGAAGATGTCAACGTTATTATTGCGGGATGGAAGGAAGGAGCAAGAGAATTTTATACAATCTCCGTCGCCAATACTCGTTTGGTTGGATCTATGGTAAACGCCTAGCTAGTGCAATTTGGTCTTATCACAAATAGTTAGCTAGTTTTCCACAAAGAAGTTAAACAACTGAAAAATGTAACTTATATACTAATGAGTAATTCGACCTAACCAGGCCACCAACTAAACAAGGACAAAACATTTAACAAACCAACCTGTCAACAATACAAAGTAACACTAGCCAACAGACAATTAGTTAAACAACCCAAATGCCCGCCTAACGAAAGACCGGTTCACCAACCAATCGATCAACCTGCAAACAGCTTGTCAATCACACAACCAATTAAATCTGCAACCCAAGGGACGCCGACCAATTTACAACCTTTTCTATCGTTACATCCGATTATTAACTTAACATCTGGGGGGGGGGGGGGGGGGAACTCCTTTGTAAAAGGATCGGGTATGCTCGTCGTATCTCTTAGGGGTAAAAATCAGCGATTTGGTATCTTTTAGGGTGTTCAAATTGAAGTTTAGAGTCATAGCATTTCCTAGTCTCTTTTTAGGGTATCAAAAGGGCCCATCGCTTATTATCTTGTTCTCAAATGGAAGAAATTTGCCCAACAAAAGTGTGTCGACCGTTCAATTTTATGTTCTTCATAATAATGTTCATTAGCTTCCTTAAATAATGGATTTGTCCTTGAGGACATTCTCTTTGTTCACAGGTCGCCGAACTCATCAAGTTCTTGAACCGTCAAACGCACAATAATCCTTCATCATTTCACTTGATTGGGTTCAGTTTAGGTGCTCAAGTTTCAGGCTACGTTGGTAGAAGACTCCAAGCCGTTAAACTGGGACGAATCACTGGTAAATGCTAGTAAAATCATTTGCATCTTTGCAGTCATTTGCAAAAATTTAGGTTGTTCAATATTACTCAAACGGTACAAGTCCAAGTTGTTTTTATCAAATCAATCGTCTAATGATCAGATAAGTAAATCACTGCCCTTGTCATTATGCTAAAAAATCCCTCACTAGAAATAACTGCTGAAATATTGAATACATTTGTTTAACTTCAGTTAAAATTCGATTTCAAATCAATGTTTCCCACCAGGTCTTGACCCAGCTGGTCCTTACTATGTTAACGCGCACATCGATGTAAGACTCGATCCATCAGATGCAGACTTTGTCGACGTTATCCACACGGATGCTGCTGTCATTGGAATGGGCACGACCACCAAGAGTGGACATCTCGATTTTTGGCCAAACGGAGGCACCAAACAAAGGGGATGTGAAGTTGGAAAAGGTGAAAGACTCTGCAAAGATGTTGCTCTTGTTTTGTTTCCCTTTCTTTAGAGCGGGTTGCTCCATCCCTATAATGGACTATACGAAGAGGCTTTTCCCAAAAAGCTACCTTTCTTAATGTCCATACCAGAATTTCACAAGTTGAAGCGTAGGAGAGAGCAGGAAAACTCAGTCGCGGCAAAATATTTTAGATTGATGCACCTTGGATGTCAATTAAAAAGTGTAATGATTTTCTGATGATATGTGAAAGTAGTACCATTTTTTAAGCTAGAGCATGAAGTGATAACTTCTCTCTCAAAAACCGATGTTGTTAAGGGCCGGGTTTGAACCTTTGGTGAGGTGGGCCTGTTGTCTGAGAATGTATCGACTACAGATCTGTAGTGATCTTTAGGTCTGTTGACCTCCAATTATTTGCAGCTTATTTTGAGAATTTCTTGAATTTTCCTTGTTGAAACAATAGACAAAATATCGCGGTAGAATGGGGTTTATCTTGTTCAAAATGTGCATGAGTTCATTCATACTTTGTTCTGTTTTGTTTTAAACGTTAGTGGTTGGAATTGTTCAACTCGTCAATTGTGACCATTTCCGAGTACCAGAACTCTACATAGAATCCATTCTTTCCAAGTGTCCCTTTCGCTCCTATCCCTGCTCAAGCTGGGACCAGTTTACACGTGGTAACTGCATGACATGTGGACATAATGGCTGTCCAGAAATGGGACATAATGCTATCAAGTATAAAGGACTGGCTGATGGAAACTTTTACCTGTATACCAACGAGGCAAAACCATTTTGTGGTGAGTACAATTCAATGTGTTTTCTCAGGAAGAATTTAAGCAGGGTCCCTATACCTTTTGCGTGAATCGTGATTTAAGGTCTAAAATTTTTTTTGCTCGGTCCACGTGAAAGCAACTTTTGATTTTTTTGTGAACGTGAAAAAGATTTTTTTTTTATCCTTGACGCGTGAAAAGACTAAATATTTTTGCGTGATATCATTTTGCAAAGGGGTATAGGGGACCCTGTTTAAGCCTGCGACACCCTATTCAGAAAAAAACATTTTGTTTAGTCGTCAGCGTAACAGCGACATAAAATCGTGTTCTGGATCCCCAACGGCCTTTCTTGTTTTGAAAATTAAAGACGCTTGTGATTGGCTAAATAGTAAAGGTCATTCTGAGGTTATTTCGCTAACATGACATAAATATCTTTATTTGTCAAACTCATTAATAATTCATTAGAAAACACAATGGAAATCACTACCGCAACGTAGATCTATATATCGGATAAAGATTTTTGTTCATTTGCATAAACTTTAACTTGGATTTTCTAAGCCAAAAATAGTCAAACTTGGAAAATTCTGGTCAAATATGATAATTGACAACTAGACGTTTGATAAGTAATATAAAGAACTCGAGAGCGTGTTATATCGGGTCTTTATCCACCGATATAACACGCTCTCGAGTTCTTTATACATTACTAAAAACATGCTCAAACAAGACTTGTGAGTTGACAAGAGATAAATAGAACAGAAAATTAAAATAACAAATAATGTCCTATTACTCGTGCCCAGGCCGTAGACCGGGAATGAGTTATAAACTGCAAATGTTCTTTCTTTTTTTGTGATTTCGTCTCGAGAAAAGGCCATTCTTGGACACTAGTGAAAAACGTCTGCGCATGCGTGCATATTACGATGTTTTCTTAAGAAATGTTTGAGTTTTAGCCTGAAATGAAATGCTCGTGTTCTCGGTGTATACATAAAATTTCTATTGTATACTTTTGTGAGACAAAGATATTGTATTTATGAAGACATTATATGAATACTGGCCCTAAGTTTCAAGAAATAACCTTACGTTTTGACATTTTGTGAAAACCATTGTTGAAGGCAAGCGTAAAAACGAAATTTGCATAATTTACAAAAGCACGAAGACTTGACTACGAGCATGCGCAGACGTTTTTCACTAGTGTCCCATTCTTGCGCAATCGGTCACGTGATGTACTCCTGGTTGGTTAAGAGCGTAAGAAACAATGTCCTTCATTCATCACCTTTGAGCGAGTGCAAACTCTTCGTAGTGAACGCCAGTCAGGAACTTTAGGAATGCAAGATGGCCGACTACCCAAAAAATAGCTTTCAGAGACAGGCTCTTCCAGCAGTAAAGCAATGTAAAGTGAAGCTTTTAAGTCGAGATATACCTAGACACTTATAAGAGCTTCAGAATGGGCTGTTATTTTGAGCTTGATCTCCAATACTTTGACCAAATATCGAACTCTAAATGGAGTACTTGAAAGGAAGCTCCCGCGATTCAGAGTGTTTCCTATGAGCTGGAAATCTACGAATTTCTCACCCTACATGTTGCTAAACGAACACACATAGAGGCAAGTCAGTTATATTTCTCATTCAAGCATTCAAGAGATCTTGAGAGGTTTTTGTAGTGAATTTTAATATCGAAATTTTGGACCAGACCATGAACGCACGGGTGCGTCTAGTCTTATATCAAACTGAATAGGCATCTATTAATAAAATAGCGTTCAAAACGCCCAGTTTTGATGCTTAGCAATATGAAGTCATGTCCACGCTTGCGTAGTTTCAGTTCTCTGGTGGAAGCAGTCATGAAGAGCGTGTTGTTTTTTCGTCTATGATTTTCGCCCATAGATGTTGATCTTTTTCCTGAAGAAAGTCCACAATTGATAGCTCTCGAGACACATAGCCCGGCAAATCTATACGCGCCATGGAACAGTCTGTCAATTTGACCTTGGTATTTTGTGTAATATACGCAGAGCCCCAGACTTAGAGACCAAAAACAAGGAGAGAAACAGGCTAGAAGAGAGTGTGATTATTTAGTACAGTTGTCTTTCTTCTCACTTGTCACTTTTATGAGCTGATGGAGATGGCAACAGTAGGAAAATAACACTTCGGACTTCGGCCTGTTGAAAAAAGTGTCCAAGTCCCCTCGAACAACAGAGGTGGACTGGAGTCTAGGTTATTAACGAAAGATTTATTAAAAAGAGAAATTATTGAGTCCACTAAGTATACTTGTCCAAAAGTATGACTTCCAATGTTCTTTTTCTGCTTTTTAGTCGCTCACTATGCATTTGTGACATTCAAGACCAACAGAAGATGGATGGCTGGGGGACAAAACCCACGAATCAATATTCACGGAACTAAAGGCAGCACCGGCAAAATAGTTCTACCTAAGTAAGAGAAGAATCATTGGCCGATATGAGGTTTTCCGTTGGCGATAGAACCAAGTGATTTATTTTAGTCATTGAGTTTAGGAAAAGGTGCAATAACTAAGTTCAGCTGTATCAAATCACAGCTGACGAGAGTCTTCGTTATCATTCCTTGGCTATTGTTCACTTTTTTCATAACTTTTATTACAAAGTCTGTATTGGATGATCAGGGAAGTACATCAGTTATATTTCTATTAGAAATATTTGGGTATGGAACAGAGAGCCCGGGTACTGGCTGGTACTAGCTGGTACCTTTTAGGGACTGTTTTGGGGCAAATAAATTACCTAAAATAAGCATGAAAGGGACGATTTCGATGATCTGAATTGAATCTTCAAAGCACAACGATAACAAAGTGTTTCATTACTTTAATTCTTTATTATTGTTTTTGAATTGGTACCTTTTAGGGGTAGAAATCAATTATTGCCACTCCCACTCAGGTACCTTTTGGGGGTCATTTTCAAAATTTCCGACGAGCATCCCCGCCCTCTTATATATAGGAGTTCCCCCGGGACAGAGAGCAGGCTATTTGTTCCCTTACCGAGGGTAGGGGATAACTGCCCTCTCTGTCCCCTGTGTTGTGTACGGCCCTCGTAATTTACTGTTCACTTGTGGCTTCAGCTTAATAAACTGTGAAGTTAAGAGTAACTATTTGTATCTATCTTGAAAGTCGACGTCTTAAAGCCGGCAGTACTGAGACGTTCGTAGCACCGATCAAGATGGACCTTGGTACATTGACCAGCATCGATGTGTGGCACTTTAACTTACTAAACCCTTTAGACGGTTGGAGGCTTGATTCAGTTCAGATTGTGTTAGACAACCATAAAAGGTAGGATTCTGTTGTTGTCATATTTTTGTCACTACTGTACCGGACACACGATGCTTTTGCTCTCAGTTGCAATTTTGCGCGCAGCAACAGCAGTTGCCCAATGTCTCAACCCCTGTTTGCGCATCACTGCAGAAACGTTGTAGCAGTAGATTCAGCTGTTGAGCACAACTCTTTCAGGGGTGGACAAACTGTGAATGTAACTCTGTATTGTGCACAATGTTATAGAGAAAATTGCAGGATAACACCAGTAATTTTACATGAAATGTCTAACATTTTAACTCTTCTACGTTTCAGTTACACTGCTTGCTACAAAGGCAGTACTGTGTTTATGAAACCAGTTAATAAAAAGCTCAAACCAGGAACCACCACTTGCTGATATGGTCAAAGAGAAATACTATTATATGTAAGCCGATCTTAGTTCATCATGACTAAATGAAAAACTGGCTGGTTACATCATTTAGGGGGTGTTTAAATGGCACTAGGATCATCCTAGCAAGCGAATCATCCTACCTGCTATACATTTACTGCATTCTGTTTAGTAGAATGATCCTAGTACCCGAAGTGAAGACACAAATTTTCATGTAAACAGAATGCAGTAAATATATAGCAGGTAGGATGATTCGCCTGCTAGGATGATCCTAGTGCCATGTAAACACCCACTTAGTGGTAAATATAAGAGTTATTACTCTTTTAGAGGTTTAAGGATATCATTTGATGGATTGGCATTTGATAGATGCTCAAGACATGACTGAAATATGATAATGGCTGTGGTCAGAAAATCTTCCTCTTAACATGGTTATAATGGTTATTAAAGCTGGTTTAACAATTTTTAGTTAAATGCTGTGATGAGATCTCTTTGAAATTGTGAGGTAACACATTCATGTTGGATAAATAATGGCAAAGAGTTGTTCTTTAAGTCGAATGAACCTCGTTCTCCGACTCTGACTCCTAGTTTTGAATCATCGGCGCCAATGCTCAATACTAGGCACACACATTAGTGAGTCTTGAGCAGTTTACAGAGACTTATAATTAGTTTCATTTTACTCTGCTGGTCCCAGAGGCTTTACTTTGCTGGTCCCAGAGGCTTTACTTTGCTGGTCCCAGAGGCTTTATTCTGCTGGTCCCAGAGGCTTTACTTTGCTGGTCCCAGAGGCTTTTCTCGCTTATCACTATTACTACAGTCATAGACATATTTGTTGGGAAACACCTCCCCCGTCAGCCCCTCTACTCTAAATCAGTGTTGTGCCCCAGTAACTGCAAATACAATACCCCCTACTGAGCGCTGGATATTCAACATTATTATTCATTCATAATATTTCTCTGTCTCTGATTGGCTTATAAAATCCCCGAATAACTTTCCATAACCAGTTAACACTGACCATATTTGGAAGAATCACGTCAATCTTCCAATAATAAAACATTATTAGACGATTGACGTCATTCGTCCAACAATGAAAAATATTGCATGGTTCATTTACGTCACTAAGCAGAGCGAGAGCGGGAAAATTTCTTCCATCATTCCTAGAAGGTTTTCCTCGGATAGTGAAGAGAAAACAACCAAATTTCTGACCAAAAAAACAGAAAAATACGAAAGAAAAAATGAGAATGCAAACTATTGTTTGAAGAGCATCTCTATGGAAACGGAAAATAAACTTTGATTCTCCTCTGAGCTGGATTGGAGATATAAAATCTCAAACGAACGCCTTCGAGAAATATCAAACACATTATCAGTCAGGAATTTCTATCATCGACAACATCTTAAATATTTGGGACATGTATGCAGGCTGGAGAACTGTGCATTGCAGAAACAAGTACTGTTTGATGTTACAACGTCAAGGAAAGTATGGATCAGTTTCGAGAAAGTACTAGGCATCGACACACTCCAAGCACGGAAAATCATGATGGACAAAACTGCCTTTATGCGACTGGTGGATAAGAGGCTTTTTCCATCAGGAACGCCCCTAGGCCAGTAATGTGCCCTGTGGGAAATAATGATGATGATGATGATGTTAACAGAAGGGTTTTCAGATTAAATAAAAGCTGTGAAAATATACCTTGATCTTCCTTAGCAAAGAAGCGATAAGCATATTTGATCAGTAATCAAAAATTTTGGGAATTCCTATTAGATGCATGGGTTAAACCTGTTGAACCAGAACTGGGATTTTTTAAAGTTCACACCAAAGTTTCACCTGCTATAGAACCGAGCACTACAAAAAACGTGCAATACTTTGCACTATTTAAACATCACTTGAATACAGAAAACAAACGAATTGGGCTTAATTTAACAATATTTAATGTTGCCCCCGCTTCACAATTCGAAAGGTCTGATTTGACAGATATTCCTTTCCTATCTAAAGCCCACCGCACACGTTGAGAAACTGCGTGAGGAAACTGCCACGCGAGGCATTTAGCTCAGACGATTTCTCGCCGCAGACGTTGCATCTACGCGAGGCCAAAAATAGAGCAGGTAAAAGAGGACACGGTGAGAAACGTTCCTCGCGTGGCAGTTTCCTCACACAGTTTCTCAACCTGTGTGGTGGGCTTAACCATAGCAGTACCCAACAAGAGCCTTCTGAATATCAGTATAGTATAGACCATAATCCTTTAGACTCTTGGTGCCTTTAAAATCATAAATTATTCAACAACCAATTAACAATGCACCGTACCAGACTCATTAGCCTCGACTAGGAATTGATCAATAGGTTACCAAAAATCCAATTCAATTTTTAGACAAGCGCAGTTTTCACTACTGATGTCAAAGCATTTTATTGCATGCTTTCAGTTTCAGGGCAGAGGCCTACTGCACAATTCTCAGTGTAGATGTGATTTGAGTTTGGCGAGACAAGTGATTATGCTAACGGTGGCAACAATATTGCCTTACGCATGTGCCACACCTAATACGTCTCGTTACGTATTCTGATACGTAAACGTCTGCAAATGACGTGTCTCTACGAATAACCGTTACAATTTGTTACTAAAAACTGTCACCAAAAAGATTATTACTGGCCGGCTTGGTCATATCGTACACAATAGTTTTCTTCTGAATTTAAAAATCAAAGCTATATATATACCAAGCTGAACGCTAAAGTGCCCTTAAGCTCCAGTCTTAACATAGTTTTACATGTAACATGGTCGAGTGGTCGGCAGAGCGTCGTTCTCGATCGTAATCTGGTGGTTTCGAGTTCGAGTCTACGCTCTAGCCACTATAGCTGTTGGTTGTTGCTTGTCAAAATTGGACATAGTGCATATGGCCAACTGATCGTGCCTTCTACTAGTTTGTGTGATTATTTGAGTGTCTGTAAACTAATCAGTGTACAGCTAAGTGCTCTTCCACGGCAAACAAAGCAGTTACATCTACATTTAAGCAATGCAAGATTTTCCTTAGTGGAGAAACGATAACTGATAAGCGAATATGATAATAAAAAATTATTTGGGGACATCTTATTGGAGGGCTTAGTTAAACCACTTTTTTAAAGTTCACAACAAAGTTTTCTTATTAGAGTACAAACACAACAAAAAACGTGCAATAACTTGAACCACTTATAGAAAACAATAGAATGGGGCTTAATTTAGCACTATTTTGTACTTAATATATTGCCCAACGCTTCACGCTTTATTTTTTACTCTATTTAAAATACATGTGATGAGTCATCACTACATCACTTGGTCAGTTGGACTTGCAGAAGAACTGCAACAGTTATCATAACGCTATTTCAGGTAAGCCAGTATCATTGTGTTAATTGAAGAGCATGTACTGAGTGAATTTGTCATGTCCCATTATATTCACCTTCACCTTATTCCATTTCAAATCACATCTTCCTAATCACTATTCCTGCGTAGTTTTCCTCTGTTTTCTCTTGTGCCTTGTGGCTATACAAATGATCTTGCTTCAATCCCTTCGCCGGGCTGGTTGATTTTAAAACAAATCATTCCGTGAAAAGAATGTTAATGCAATTTGCATTATATTTCATCAGGTTGTTTTTCTTACAAAATAAAATACAAACTAAATACTGGCATCTACAGAATGTCCTATATCAGTGTAACATTTATTTGTTATCCAAGAGCATAGCGCTCAGAACTTCACTGCTATAAGCGCTATATAAATGCTTGTTTGATTAATTGATCAATGAGACAGCTAACAAATATTAAATTAGTTTGATTGCATTGTCAGGAACACGTTATGGCATCATTCACTTGTTTGGTCCATTTGATTGCAATATTTGTGTTGCCTGTCACAGGTGAGGACCATCGCTACTCTATTTCAAACAATTAAGTTCAATTAAAGACCTAATTCACTGAAACTTTGGAAAAAAAACACACTATAGCTCCTACTGGATCTCACAGCTTTGTTTTAACGGCGTGTTTCTTTTTGGAATCAAAAGTCTTTCATAGGAAATATAGAAACAGTACGTTAAGATCCAATCCACTGAGAATTGAGAGAAATACACACTACAAATCCTTTCCGTATTGGATCTCACTCGATTCTAATAGCTTTGCTTTTTCGGCTTTGTTTCAGGCTTTTTGAAATCAGAAGTCTGTTACGGGAAATATGGTTGCTTCAATAACAATCCCCCATTTGATCGTCCTTTTATGCCTCTGCCACAAGAACCTGATGAAATTGGATTTGTTTGTCGACTTGTGACGAGAGCTGACCCTACAGGAAATACTATTATCAACGATAATGACGCCGCTAAGCTTAAGGCTTCTGGCTACGACGGATCCAAAAAGACGATCATCATAATTCATGGGTGGTATGGTAAGTGACCAGTGGATCAAAATGCGGTGACATCCACAAAAATGGAAATTGGGATGAAAATTGTACATTCTCGTTTTTAACTTGTGGATTGCAAATTCACGAGTTATAGTGAGGGGGCAGAATATGCAAATGAGTCACTCACTCACTCACTCACTCACTCACTCACTCACTCGCAAATGCGTAAACATACGGGACCTTACAATAATACCTTATATGGTAGAGAGTTTAAAACTATCTGTCCGTCCGAGGATATCGCATAAATAGTATAAACATAACTAATATAACTAGTAACTAATATTTTAGATAGAACTAGACGCACACGTGCGTTCACTCGTGCCCCGGGAGCCCCTTTTAGGAGAGGCTCCAAAGACCGGCCCCGTTCGTACGTACTCTTCCCCTAGTCGTGTCACGTATTCTTCACCATTCCGGGAAATAGTTAACCGTACCTAACATAAAGACCTTTTTTGAATCGGCTAAATTAAACTATTAAGAATATCTGATTAGTCCATTTGTCTGTCAGCAGCTATTAGTGTTTGCCTTTGTCCTTCTAATTATCATGCATCGGTATTACAGGGTATTATATATCTCCGACATGCAAAAATAATCCCTTCGAATATACCAGTTTATTCAACTTTTTATTTCACTATGTATCTCAATTGTTTGCTGTTAAGACTTCTACAACGGCGGTTTTGACACAATAACAAATCGATCGTGTATTTTTTCGTTCATGTTTCGGACGAAAAGACGTTACGTGACCAAACGCGAAATACAAGGTCAATGGAATCTAGTTCCAAATATTAAAATTCAGTACAAAAACTTCTCAAGACCTCTTGAATGCTTCAATGAGGAATATAATTGACTTGCTTCTATGTATGTTCGTTTAGCAATATGTAGGATGAGAAATTCGTAGATTCCCAGCTCATAGGAAATAGTCTTTATCGCGAGCCGCTTCCTTTCAAGTACTCCATTTAGAATTCGATATTTGGTCAAAGTATTCCGGAGATGAAGCTCAAAATAACAGCCCATTCTGAAGCTCTTATATGTTTCTAGGTATCTCTCGAATTGAAAGCTCCAAATTACATTGTTTTATTGCAGGAAAAGCCTGTCTCTGAAAGCTATTTTCTATGTAGTCGGCCATCTTGCATTCCTAAAGTTTCTGGCTTGCGTTCGCAGTCGCTCAAAGGTGATGAATGAAGGGCATTGTTTTTACGTTCTTAACCAATCAGAAGTAGCTGAGGACGAACATAGGAAAAAAAATTTGCAGTTTATAACTCGTTCCCGGCCTGCGGCCTGGACACGAGTAATAAAATGAGAGATTTATAAAAGTTAGAATTTTATTTATCATTTTGATCTGAAGCAATAGACAGTCAAGAGACAGTCCGAGCGCGGCTGTGACCTCAATAGTACAAGTCTGACCCGCCAGTTATGTCTATGGACAAGTGACCGTCAATTGCGTTCTACATAATGTCTGGTACGTGAGATTTTATATTCATAACGATATTTTGCTGCACACACAGAGAGAAACTTTAGATAGCTTTAGATAGCTTCTCCTTGCTGTTTGTGGGGCTACAACCATAAAAACAAATATCCTGAAAACGTAGTTTGTTTATGTAATTCGAGCTAAAGTGATCGTGGCCTCACCAAGAAACACGACACGACTTGTCATTTCACTAAAATGTATTGTTTGGGCTTCCTGTGGTCATTTCGGTCACTCCACGAGTTACCTCCGCCATTGGCGGTTTGATTTGTCGTAGTTTTTACATTTGTTAACGTGTCCTCCCTTTTCTCTGTCAAGGCTGCCATTAATTGGTAGTTTGACCATCATCGGAAACAACAATGGGATGGGGAAGAGGGTGGACAAAGACAAGTGATCTCATCGAAAAGGGAATCGTGTTTTACGTGTTTTTTTAGGTGATGGAAGTTTAAATGGAAGGGGAAAGGGGAATCGGATGTAATGTAAGACCACGTAGCACTGAAATAGAATGAAGTTGAAGTTTGAATGAAAGATGCAGTAGCAGAAAAGAAATCCAACCGAGAAAACTTTCCGAGCGGTGATCCTACGGTCTATTACCCTAATAACAAAACAGAGAAAGATTCTTTGACCTCAGTGGAATTCGAACCCAGGGTCCCTGGATTTGTACGCCAATGTTCTACCAACTGAGATACTAGGACAACTACTGTCGGTAACTGAATGTCTACGTATTGACATAAATATCGAGTCACTTGTAGGTCTTAGATTGGTTTCATAATGGCTTTTTCTTGTAGCTTTAGCTATGATACATGGTCATTGATTCAAATTTATGCTTTATTTCTTAGTGTTTCATCATTATCCTAACTAAAACCAATCTGAGGTCCTTTTTCTGATTTTATCAGCATTATTCCAAAAACGTCGAACAAAACGCTTTATTTTTCAGAACACTCAAGAGAAGAGTGGATCAAAAACATGCAGCAAGAACTAATTCAAAAGGAAGATGCCAACGTTATTATTGCAGGGTGGAAGGAAGGAGCAGGAAACGATTTGTTTATCTCCATTGCCAATACTCGATTGGTTGGATCTATGGTAAACGATCGACATGCATACATAGACAATAGTTCGTGGGAAGTGCGCGCGTACGGTTTTTATTCATGAGTTGTGAAGTATCATAAAACGAACGAAACTTGGAATTTGTCCCTGTTCGTGAGCTCGTGCATTGGTAGAATTGTGCGCAAGAGCGTGCGCAATGCAAACTAAGGAATTACCTTGAATTATCGATTAGTTCTTGAGGAAATTCTATTTGTCCACAGGTCGCTGAACTTATCAAGTTCTTAAACCGCCAAACGGGCAACAATCCTTCATCATTTCACTTGATTGGGTACAGTTTGGGTGCTCACATTTCAGGCTACGTTGGTAGAAGACTCCAAGCCGTTAAACTGGGACGGATCACTGGTAAATAGCAAAATTATCTGGAGGAAACTACAAGAATTTAGGTTCAATATAACTCAGATAATTCAAGTCCAATTAAGTTGCCTTCATGAAGTGATACGTCATCACTGTCCTTACGACACGTCATTGTGCTGCTTCAGACTCACTAGCTAGAAAGAATTTCTGAAAACATTAGACACATTGTTCAAATTCTGATCAGTTAGAATTCGATTTCAAACTTAACAAACGTTAACTTATGTTATGTATAATGTAAACTTTATTTAAGCAGGGTAGCCCATTCAGCTACATAGCTGCTGTCCAGAGGGGCCCTGCAAAAACTATAAAAATTATGATTTATATAAAAAACATTATAATATGATAAAAATATTCAATAAAAATATTATAGCTAACTATATAAAACTTTCCCATCTGGCAGGTCTTGACCCAGCTGCTCCGTACTATGTTAACGCACACATCGATGTAAGACTCGATCCATCAGATGCAGACTTTGTCGACGTTATTCACACGGATGCTGCTGCTATTGGAATGGGCACGACCACCAAGAGTGGACATCTCGATTTTTGGCCAAACGGAGGCGACAACCAAAGAGGATGTAAAATTAGAAAAGGTGAAAGACTCCTCAAATATGTTAGTTAATGCTCTTGATTTGGGCGCCAGACTGAATTCCGATCCGTATATAGAAACTAAAATGGTCACGAACTTCCCACGGAAGCCTATTTTTTGACATAAGTCTCCGGACTACTAATTGAGGGGAGTGGAGGTACTCCACCCTATAATAGCCTATACGGAGAGGCTTTGCCTAAAAGGCTGCCACAAAATGAAGCATAGGAAAGAGCAGGGATCGAACTGTTGTTCAAAATATTTTGAACGGATGCGTCTTGAATCAAGTAAAAAGTGTAATGGTTTTTGATGGTAATAACGGTATCCAAAGTCTTCTAGAACATGCGCGCTAATTGAGAGACACTGTAATAATCCACACTATCACTACTTTCTGATATCTTATGCATACAACTCTAAGCGCACTAGTTCGTTTTTATGGAGGAAGGAAAACCGAATAATGTTCCAGAAGAAAACCCTTGAGGGAAGGGACACTAACAACCTCAAGTCACATGTGATGTCCCATCCGGGAATCGAACTTGGGACCACAAAGACGACCGCTGGGCCATCCTCAGTTGCATGAAAGCGGTACCTGTTTTTGTAAGGTATAATAAACGTGCATGGGTTTGAACCTTTTCCAGGTGGATCTTTTGAGGATCTCGTGAAGTGTGACCATCGTCGAGCACCAAAATTCTACGTGGAGTCTATTCTTTCTCGGTGTCCCTTTCGCTCGTATCGCTGCTCAAGCTGGGGCAACTTTACACGTGGTAACTGCATGACATGTGGACATAATGACTGTCCAGAAATGGGACATAATGCTATCAAGTATAAAGGACTGGCCGATGGAAACTTTTACCTGTATACCAACGAGGCAAAACCATTCTGTGGTGAGTACAGGAAGAGTTTAACGTAGTTTTAGCTGTCAGTGCAACAGTGACAAATTATGTTGTGGATCCCCAACGGTCTTTCTGCTTCATTTCTGGCTTGCGATCGGCTAAATCATGACGCGTCATTCTAATGCCGTTTCTTATTTCTTATTATTTTGCGCCAAAATGACGTGAGCGACTGTCTCCATAGAAATATCCAATGGCAAGCAGCGTTATTTTAGCCAATTATGATGCTTTTAAAATCAGAAAGAAGTTAGAACACGATTCGTGTTGCTGTGAAGCATACGGACTAAACGAGAGTTTTAACGGATGTGACGCAGCTAAAAGAGATTGTTGTCATGGAGTTCAGTTTTCTTTCTCCTGATCACACACTATTCACACATACTTCTATGAACTGTCACATGATGAGATTGAAACAATCAGTGAAAATAACATTTCTTACTTCGAACCACTGAATTGAAAAAGTGTCCCGCCGGTCACCTCAAAAGTGGTGGTCTGGAATATACATATTAAAAGATTTAAAGGGAGAAATTATTAAGCCCACTAAATTTAGTTGTCCAAATTAGTGATTTCCACTAAATGTTCTTTTTCGCGTTTCAGTGGCCCACTATGCATTGGTGACATTCAAGACCAACAGAAGATGGATGGCTGGGGGACAAAACCCACGAATCAATATTCACGGAACTAAAGGCAGCACCGGCAAAATAGTTCTACCAAGGTAAGAGTCGGTTATTTGCGAATCTAAGTTATCCACTGGCAATAAAACAAAGAATGCAACACAAGTCAGTGTAGCATTTATATAAGGCTCATGGTAATGTTCAGTGTAAGTTTGCTACTTGTGTTCAAATGGAACTCAGCAAGAATTTCTATTTGTTTTTGCAAAAAGTTAAGTATGGCTATTGTTCGCCTTGTTCTTAACTTTTATCATCCAAACAAGGCATTGGGTAATCAGGGCCGTACATAATCCAAATTAAATAGTAAAATAATTTATTAATGAAAGTTGAATCAAACTAATCTTAATCGAAAGCGAAAATATTTCAATCGAAAATGAGGTTTAGGTATGTTCGCTAATTATTTGCTCTATGTATTTTACGTTCGGCTAGAAAAAGCTAAATTTTAACTACAAATTCAAGAAAACAACTTTGTACAATTAAAGACAGTCAGTTTAGTGAGGACTTTTATCATAGTACGTATATCAGTTTCTAACTAGTAAAAGAAGAATTTAAGTGTTAATCCAAAGCGAAAACTTAAACATGCACGAAGGGGCTAGTTTTTGGCAGACTTGGCACATTTGGCCATTATCATTATTACTGGATATCGTGAAAGGTCTTCTTTTAAGTCGAAGCCACTAGTGAACAGCAAAACTACTTTGAAAAAAAGCTCAGTATTCTTCGACGGAATAGTTTTTGTAGCTCACTGCTTGAACATGTAAAAAATCTCCTCTTAATACACTGTGAAGTTAAGAGTAACTATTTGTATCTATCTTGACAGTCGACGTCTTAAAGCCGGCAGTACTGAGACGTTCGTAGCACCAATCAAGATGGACCTGGGTACATTGACCAGTATTGATGTGTGGCGCTTCAACTTACTAAACCCTTTAGACGGTTGGAGACTTGATTCAGTTCAGATTGTGTTAGACTTCAATAGAAGGTAGGTTTGCAATAGTGTTTTGACTTCTGCACCGGACGCAAAATTCCTTTTTTCTCAATTACAATTTTGCATGCAGCAGCAGCAGTTGCCCAGTATCTCCACCCCAATTTGCGCGTCATTTCTGAAAAGTTGCAGCCGTAGAATTCGATTCAGCTGTTTAGCGCAAGGGATGGACAAACAGTTGATGCAGCTCTATGCTGCGTAGGACGTTACGGGAAAATATCACAGGATAACATTGGTAATATCACATGAAATCAAAATGTTGAACCTTTTAACTCTATTTCGTTTTAGTTATACTGCTTGCTACAAGAGGAATACTGTGTTTATGAAACCGGTTAATAGAAAGCTCAAACCAGGGACTCACACTTGCTGAAGATATGCTGTCATATTTAAGCCGAATCTTAGTTAGAAAGTTAATCATAAGCTAAATTATTTAGTGCTAAATATAAGAGTCATTACTCAGTTTTAGAGGTTTTAAGATACCATCATGTTCAAGGCCACTGAATTCATTGAGTAGTAGTTGTGATATAACCATGCAGAACATGGTAGTACATCTATCTGTTGTTATCTCACCCTTAACACGGTTACAATCGTTATTAAAGCTGATTTTTAAAACTGTTTATAGTTCATGACATGAGATGCAATCTCTAGCTTTGAGATTATAGTGTAAGGTAACACATTCATGTTGAATATATGATGACAAAGACTTGTTATTTAGGTCTAAAGTCCCTAACCCTGATTGCTAGTTTTTGGTTGGCGGCGCCAATACTAGGCATGCGCATTAGTAAGTCTTAATCAGTTTTTCAATAGAGACTCAGTTCTCAAGTGTATTAAGGCTTGACTATTATGCAAATTAGGAAGTAACCATTTTCGCTCATAAAACACGGAGGTTTAAAGATATCGCAAAGATTTCTTGGGAGATGATGTAGATCCACATTATGAAGACTTTCATAGTAATTTTTTTTCAATTCATTGGTCACGTGACCTTAAGGCTACAAAAACGTTTTTTTGAAAATGGGGTACACAGAACCTTAACCTATCTCACTGAAATTCACATTGTTATTAGGCATTTGGCTTAGGTATATGATGCCGTCTTTTAATCGTGTCCATCACTTTTGGGAAAAAAGATATTAGGAAAAAACATATTTTCATGTTAGGTCACGTGACCTCTTTTCTAAAATATCTCTTTCCACAGAGTATTTTTTCAATATTAAAAGACGTTGTCGGAAAGAGCATAAAAAAAGAAATAAAATAAGATATAAATTGTTTAAATCGAAGAAATCCTTGTGTACCCCATTTGTAATCAAAAATTCCAATAAAATAATTCTTTGTAATATGTCACGTGACACTCCCTCAAAGTTTAAAATCTCACATAAAGTTTCGACTCATGTATATTCGACAAAATGTATGATTTTTTTTAAAGATTCTGATAAACAACAGACCACGATCATTTTAAAACCTATATTTTCGAAAATCGGGCCTAAGTCAAGCCTTAATATACTTGAGTTTCATTTTACCCTGCTGGTTTCAGAGGTTTTTCTTTAACAACACCAATAACAATATTGGTTCATTTACGCCACTAAGCAGAGCGAGAGCAGGAAATTTCTTCCATCATTCCTAGAAGGTTTTCCTTGGATAGCGAAGAGAAAACAACCAAATTTCTGACCAATAACACAGAAAAAATACGAAGAACAAGAACAAGAACAAGAACAAGAACAAGAACAAGAACAAGAACAAGAACAAGAACAAGAACAAGAACAAGAACAAGAACAAGAACAAGAACAAGAACAAGAACAAGAACAAGAACAAGATCATCTTCCTTCATCCCACTTTTTGTCCCGCGATTTTGTTCTTCTATAAATCTTAATAAAATAATAATTAATGGCTAAAATGAGCCGATATTCCATGAAATGCTAGTAGTTGTGATGAATTTTATGCTGTAGGCTGGATAGCAGTTAAGGATAAAGGAAAGTTTGATTTTTTTCATCAAAACGTCGTTTCACGGGATACTTCCCAAATGGTCGGCTAAAACTTCGTTTTTTATCTAAAAAATTCGAAACTTCTACTGAAGGTAGTGAACTTAAAGAACAATCATTACACAAAGAACTGCCAGGAGAGCAGTCTATTTACGCCGCGGGACAAAGTGCTTCTTGAATTTTGATAAAAGTCTGACAAACCTCCTACCAAACTGTAAGACTTGGTGCAAAATCGAGCTTTCCAAATCTTGAAAAAAAATTTCAAACGTCAAAAAACTGTAGAAAATCGTAAGTTATGATTTTTCTCTTGATTGCATCTTCATGGATAGATACTTTTTGCGTTGTGTGAAAAGAATCAGCTTCCAGAACTGATTGGTTTGGAATTTATAAACATTTTACGTTTGTGGCCTCACTTTGCGTGAATTTAGGGATTTGTCCCGCTTGGTGATTTTTCCTCATAACTCTTAGAGGACTGAGGTAGAATAGATTTAAAACCCACAGCTGAATCTCTGAATTATATGCAACTGAAATATATCAAACTTTTTTCATTGCGAGGTTTTTTGGCTTTTATATATTTTTCTGACTTTGTGCGCGCAGGGACAAATCCCGATTTTTACAAAGATGGATATTTTGACTAAAAATTAAAATGGAGAAATAATACTTGGTAAAAAGATGTACATCAACACTACCTATAAGTGCATGTCCGTTATGTGTAAGGAGACATGTAAAATTCCAGGGGGGGTCACCCCCGAGAGTCAAAATACTCGTTGCCATGGTAACTACTAATTGGCCTCTAGGGCAAAATTTTTTTCATCTCCTAAGAGATCTCATCAAAGGCAATTACTCTGTGATATATTTTCATCTGGGTTGAAATTTTTGAGTATTTTGTAATTTTTGGGGATTTCCGATCGAATTGTATAATGACGATGTACTGTGTCAGAAAACCGCTCTCTAAAATATTGCAGTTATCAAAATCGGCTCATTTTTGGCACAATGAATGCTAAGGTGAGTAGATACCACAGGCAGTAGTTTGTTTGACGATTTGACTTCCTTGACCAGATTTTCAGGGCATTACATATTGCCATGGAAACCAGTACAAAACCTTTATATTCCCTTTCCTTACAATCTATTGTTAGATAATTTGTTCAATTATAGGAAAAAATCTAAAAATAAAGTTATTTTATTTGGAAATGTAGTATTAGGACCAATGTAAAAGTTCCTAAAATCCGTCGTCCTAGAACTCCATTCCAGTCTTGCTCGATCATCCAATGTAAGAGAAATAGGGTTTTTAGAGCTCTTTGCCTTTTTATTTATCCATTATCCTGATTTATATTTACATTCTTCTTCTTGATGATTTGCTACCTACTTATTAAGCTTGTCTTTTTGTGATCGAAGCTTTCAAAGCATTTTCTTTTTCCGGACTTCGTAGAATTGCCGTGCCGTGCCGTGCCGTACCGCGACGCCCACGGAAAATAGTTTGACAAGTTTAGAACTTCTGAAAGTCAACTTACGGTATTTTGTTTTCTCACTGTTTAACTTGATTTCGACTCTGCCATCCCGTTAATGGAATATTTTGTTGAGAAACTACTGATAAAATCTAATGCAATCGAATTCGAAAATCACATTTCCCGGTCATTAACTTTGATGACATAGAAGCTTGAGTTTAAAGGCTGGAATGGCAAAAAGAAAGCCCGGTATACTGACATTGAATTTGTTAATACCAACAAAATCCTTTAAAATTTTCAGCTATAAGCCTTGGCCGTTCCAATGAGAATTAGACCTAATTAACAACTAAAGACGATTGCAAATTTCTCTAGCTATAACCAAAAGAATGAAATTTTGAAGCAAGTCAAGGAGGTAAGAATCCTTACTTTTTGGTTATTTGGGCGGCTCATCAGCATATTAAGAATTGTTTGTACAAAGAACAAGGGGTGATTGAAGACTATTTTAGCTTTCAGTACAAAGAATCGCTCGCAAATTAATCGAGGGGAATTTTCAGGGATGACCTTGTTATATAGTATGATTTGCGATACACTCTAAATGTGTGAGAATTAAGACATTGATAAATTAAACCTGCTCATGCATGAATTGATATAAATATATATGCATAACCTTTAGCCGATAAGTGTCAGGATTATTTTGGAAATTGACACATGATCGAGGACACAATCCCAAAGGCCTATATAGGGGGAATGGTGGGAAAATCACCACTGATCCAAAAGCATTGACTGATATGATGTGGTTATATCTGGATATATCGAGGTCGTTGTTTTTGTTGAATTAATAACAATTGTGCTTTCCTCTTTGCAATGACTCATCATTAATGCGGTTATTATAATTTGTTTGAACGGATAGAGAAGAATCTATCACAAGAGCACTTGTGTCCGTAGGCCGTTTTCGTGATAATAATGGAAATGAATAGATTAGTGCTGATATGAAGAACCTGCAGTTATCCCTATAAAGGAGAATTAACAAGACGAACACATAGTAGAGAAAGAAGACATAGATGAAAAAGTAAAAAAGAAGCAAAAATGTCCAAAATGTCCAAAATGCGATAATAGCGTAAAAGATCTCAGTCGCCACCTAATAGCGAAGCATGGTGCGAGCTCGAGTGACAGGGAGAAAGCAATAAAGATTCGTCGAGATGCTGGCAAATCAAATAAAGACAAGAGGCCACTGAAAACCTATATCTATTCTATATCGTTATGTAATGTTTGAAACAATCATTAAAAAGTATCAAACGTGTATGTTAATTCATACAGTTTTGAAGAAATATTAAACACGTAACAAGCTTACTTTCAGTACTGTGTCTGTATGTAGATGGAAATTATTAAAATTTTAGCCATAAAGGTCGGCACCGGTTTCCATGCAGATACATTCTAGGCAGCTTTTTCACTGTGACTTAGAGGGGAGTTCAATATGAAAGGTGAAAATAACTTCAAATTTTGTAAAAATTTCGTAAAATTCCTTTGAATATACTTGTTTGTGAAAAACAAATAGAAAATCTGGTCATGTCGTGATTATAAGCTACAAAAACTGAAAGAAATTGAAAAATATGTTCAGTGGGACAAATTCCACGTTAGGGGACTATTCCCGGGAAAAATCCCATGTCCCGTGGGACAATTCCCGTATGAGGGGAAAAATCCCGGGAGATTTCCCTGTTCCCCGGGACAAATCCCTGCCCCACGGGACAAATCCCATCGAGAGGGACAATTCCCACTTTGTCCAACAGAAAAACGGGAAATTTCCCGGGAATTGTCTCGTGAGAGGGGACAAATCCCGATGGAAGATAGACAAGAACAAGAACAAGAACAAGAACAAGAACAAGAAGAAAAGGAGAAGAAGAAGAAGAAGAAGAAGAAGAAGAAGAAGAAGAAGAAGAAGAAGAAGAAGAAGAAGAAAAAAAACAATGCAAACTACTGTTCGAAGAGCATCTCCATGGAAACGGAAAATAAACTTTGATTCTCCTCTGAATATGTTAACAGAAGGGGTTTCAGATTAAATAAAAGCTGTGAAATATACCTTGATTTTCCTTAGCAAAGAAACGATAAGCAGATTTGATAATCAAAAATTTTGGGAATTCCTATTAGATGCATGGGTTAAACCTGTTGAACCAGAACTGGGATTTTTTAAAGTTCACACCAAGTTTCACCTATTATAGAACAAGCACTACAAAAAACGTGCAATACTTTGCACTATTTAAATATCACTTGAATACAGAAAACAAACGAATTGGGCTTAATTTAACAATATTTAATGTTGCCCCCGCTTCACACTTAATTGTTTGCACTCTCTTGTAAAAACCTGTGACGAATCGTCACTTCATCACTTGGTCAGTTTTACTTGCAGAAGAACAGTACAACAGTTCTCCTTATCTCAGGTAGGTTGGTGTTCTTAATTGTGTCGAAAAGCATGTATTCGGTAAACCTGTTTAGTTGTGTCGCATTCTATCCATCAATAATTAGTTATCATCTTTAAATTAGTAATTAAATGATTGCATATTTTTTAAATACGATTTCTATATTTAAATGATAAATGTTCTAGTAGTCAGCACTTTATGTGGCACGATCTACTATATACTGAAAAATTTATCCACTTTACTCCGTCTACTCTATTCTATCTCCAACCAATTGATCACGTTTCTTCTTCCTCATCTTTATTTAAGCTTAAGGATCTTTCAGACGAGTGCATTTTCTATGACAAATTCAGTTCTTTGACAAATTTGTTATAGAAAAATTAAGTTTAGCATTAATATGACAAATGCATTCCTCGTATGAAATTTGTTCGTTTAAAAAGGGAAAATCCATGTGCTTTCACTTTATACGGCGGCCCGAGCTTGAGTTGACATCATCATCGCTCTCTCTTTTCTCCAGTTTGTCACTTAGATTGCTACTTCTGGGCTTTCTGATTGAGATTTTTACGTCACGTCACGTGGAAACCAAAGTGGCAATCGAAGTGGCGCCCTCAGTGGTAAACTAAGTGGTACACTGAGTGGCAATCTAAGTAGCAAACTAAGTGGCAAATAGGAGGAAAAAAAAGAGCAGTGATGATGCATGTCACCTCAGGGCCACAGTAAATTTTATTGGGATTAGTATTCTTAATCCGAAAATGAAAAATAATTACACACAAAAAAAAAAAAAGCGAATACAAGAGATCGATCAAGATTATTCTATGAAATAGACAGAAATAATGTAGAAAAAACAGTATACCCACATATTAATTTTAAGACTAAATGTAAAAATTGTCTCAAAGAACTTGACTAAGGCACCAACTAAAGAACCACAATTCCGATCCCTGCGGGCGCCACCACAGGAAACCCAACTATCACAAATTCTTTTGTCACACTGCAAAGTTGCGTTTTTCAGTTCTTGCAAAGTTTTTATGACTGATAAATGAGACAACTAATGAATATTATGAGTTTGATTTCATTGTCAGGAAGACGTTATGGCATCATTCATTTGTTTGTTCCATTTGATTGCTATATTTCTGTTGCCTGTCACAGGTGAGGAGATTGTAATACTCCAATTTCGAAATCCCGCTTTTTTTGCTTAATACCGCTGAGCCAAAATCTGTGGGCGCTAGTCATCAAACGTGCAGTCTTACAAAATAAACCCCGAAAAGGGAGTATTACTAAAGATTTTATCAGTATTTATACACCTATTTCAAAAAAGGTTGTCACCGCTAAGAGCGATAGGCGATAGGTAATAGGTCATCCCAAGACTGCAAAGCACTATTGATTTCTAATTGATTTACATATGAATTGCCAAATATTTGATGGAAGAGTGTAAAGAAAGATTTAGGATGGCTTAATTAAGAAACCAATAGTGCTTTGCGGTCTTGGAATGACCTATTACCTATCGCCTATCGCTCTTAGCGGTGACAACCTTTTTTGAAATAGGTGTATATACCCCGTTTATTCCAACTTCCTTGACCTTACCAAAAAGAATCCGAAAAAAAAATTTCAAAATCGTCCTTGACGTTGGACGATCTGACTAATGGATTTTCTAAATAACCCGTTTATTACATAAAGATCGAATCTACTAAAATTTGAATCTCACTAGATTCTTATAGCCTTGTTTTTCATGTGTTTTCAGGAGTTTTGAATTCAATCTGTTATGGAAAATATGGTTGCTTCAATAAAAATCCTCCTTTTGATCGCCGTTTTATTCCTCTGCCACAACCACCAAATGAAATTGGATTGATTTACCATCTTGTGACGAGAGCTGATCCCACAGGGAACACTCTTATCAACGACCATGACGCCGCTAAGCTTAAGGCTTCTGGTTACAAAGGATCCAAAACGACGATCATCATAATTCATGGATGGAATGGTGAGTGACCAGTGGATGCAAAATGGATGCAATATGGGGTGACATCCTATAGAGAAAGTTAAAATTAACTTCCTCGTAGGTTTTACGTATGCTAACGTGTCCTCCCTTTAATTTCTCTGGCAAGGCTGCCATGGTAGTTTAGCCATCGGGAAACAACAATACATAGGGCGGGGAAAAGGGTGGACAAAGACAAGTGATGTCAATGAAAAGCAAATTGTTCGTGTTTTTTAAGTAATAGAAGGTACACAGAAGGGAGACGTAAGCAACTCTCAGTTTTCATTGTTTGAAGGAGTTCTTCCGAAAGAGGTGCATTCTGATTTAATTGAAAGTTTACGTTAGTGGCATTGGTCAAAGATTGAACGTATACTTCTAGACATACAGAAGATTTTGATGATGATGGCCACATTTTGTTGCCGAAATATAAACCATATTTCAAAAGGATTTAGACTGCTCTAATAATTGTTTTTTCTTGCATGATTGGCTATCGAACTTTAATTTACTTTTATGCTGTTGGCAATGATACTGGGTCATTGGTTCAAATGTTTAATTATTCCAACTAAAACCAATCTGATGTTCTTTTTCTGATTTTATCAGCAATATTCCAAAAAAGGTCGCTTTATTTTTCAGAAAACTCAAGGGAAAATTGGATTAAAAACATGCAACAAGCACTACTTAAAAAGGAAGATGCCAACGTTATTATTGCAGGGTGGAAGGAAGGAGCAAAACAAGACTTTTTTACCGCCGTTGCCAATACTCGGTTGGTTGGATCTATGGTAAACGATGGACTAATGGAATTGATCTCAGTCAATTACAGTAATCTCAGTCATTACAATAGCTGCTAGTTTGACACAAAATAAGCAATTCAAAACCCTTTCCATAAACTGTAACATCCGCTTGTTAACGCGTCCAAAACAAGTTCGTTTTCTTGGTGAATTATCAATTAGTTCTTAAGGACATTCTTTTTCCTCGCAGGTCGCTGAACTCATCAAGTTCTTGAACCGCCAAACGGGCAACAATCCTTCATCATTTCACTTGATTGGGTTCAGTTTAGGTGCTCACATTTCAGGCTACGTTGGTAGAAGACTCCAAGCCGTTAAACTGGGACGAATCACTGGTAAATATCATAATTGCAAGAATTTGGGTTGTTCAATATCATTCAGATGATAAAAGTTGCCCTACATCATGATCAAATAATTGTTGTCCAAATAGTTGTCCAAGTTGCCTTCATCAAATAATAAGGAATCACTGCCCTAGCTTGTCATTTTTTAATACAATTATTAACATTCTAATCAGTTAGCTATATAATTCAATTTAAACTTAACAATTGTGAACTGGCTTCCCCACCAGGTCTTGACCCAGCTGGTCCTTACTATTCTGACACACATATCGATGTAAGACTCGATCCATCAGATGCAGACTTTGTCGACGTTATTCACACGGATACAAATCTTGCTGGTACACTCACCAAAAGCGGACATCTCGACTTTTGGCCAAACGGAGGCGACGTCCAAAGAGGATGTGAAATCAGAAAAGGTGAAAGACTCCGCAAATATGTTGCTCTTGTTTAGTCGGCTCCCTTTCTCAGTTACCCAGGAAAGGTTGCCAACCAAACAAATAACAACAACAACAAGCAACGATGTTACAAAGGTGTTTTGCTTTTCAGGTGGATCTTACAAGGATTTCATAAAGTGTAATCATCTTCGAGCCCCAAAATACTACGTGGAATCTATTCTTTCTCCGTGTCCCTTTCGTTCGTATCGCTGCTCAAGCTGGGACCAGTTTACACGTGGTAACTGCATGACATGTGGACATAATGGCTGTCCAGAAATGGGACATAATGCTATCAAGTATAAAGGGCTGGCTAATGGAAACTTTTACCTGTATACCAACGAGGACAAACCATATTGTGGTGAGTAGAATGTGGGGTCTTAAGAAGAGATTGTGAATATGCATGGCATGGAGTATATTTGTCTTTCTCTTCACTAGTCACACAATGTTATATATCTCATGCATAGTAGATATCTCCTTGATGAAGTTATTGGAAAAAAATAGGCGAAGGGTCAGACTTCGGATCCCTGAAAAAAGTATCACTCAAAAGCCCGGAGAAGTGTTCCATGTATAGAGGAATTACTCAAGGATAAAATTGAGAAATCGAAAGGAAAAATTGAGTCTCCTAAATGATAAACAGATTCAGTAAGTCGTAGGTTTTGCTCCTTTGTATAGTACAGTTAGGTTGCTCAACCAGCGCGCGCCCACCACAGGAAGTCCAAGAAGTGAATAGACCGACTTAAGGTGATTCCTCTGTTTTGCACCGCGCATGTCTACCGCGCATGGTTCAAAATGCACAGAATTACGACTTTTTTAGCATTTCCATTCAAATTACGACTAAAAATGCTTAAATACACAATTTGAAACATTTTGCTGCGATAAATAGGGTGTTTTGTAAAACTCGCCCCAGTACTTTCTCGGAATAGTGCCGATTTTACCCCAAATTTGATAATAATTTTTAAAATATCTCTCTAACGAGCACGGTGACCCCCATTTTTTATTTCAAAACTTGCTTTCTTGTAATTATTCACACAACATATTTGAAAATTAAAAAAAGTTATAGGTAGGAACTTGGAAAAAATGTGCTTTTTTACGTGTATTTGAATGCTAGAATGTCAAAAATCGAACATTTCGGCGGGTATGTTGCTTTCTAAAAGCTGTAAAAAAAAGTGCGAAAATGCACTTCACCGAGGTCAAAAGATAATTTCTTGTGATATATTTTACTATTTTACCCGTTTCTACTGAAATCCTGTCAACTCTGATTCTTCGGGGTCTTTTCTGAGGCCAAATAGACTTATCAACGAATTAGCCGGAATGCATCGAACGTTCGTGCGAAATCGCTAAAACACTCTTGTCTTTCAAGCCAAATATTTCCTAAACGAGCACGGTGATCCCCTCGTTTTTTGTTAGCTATAAGATAAATAACTCAAAATCTACAAAATATCCAATTTATAGCGATTTTTATAGGTAGGATCAATTACCGAGGAATCACCTTAAAGAACAATTTACACGATGCAATTTTTGCTTACAACTTGTCGCATGCACAACCCTACAACATGCTTACAACTTACTTACAACTGTTAATTTTGCATGCGACCAGAACAAAAGGTTGTAAGATTTTAAAACCCGCTTACACAGTACCAGTTGTAAGCAAGTTGTATTTTTGTTGCATACGACAAGTTGAAATAAAAATTGTATCGTGTAAATTGGCCTTATGGAATCAGTCTGAACAAATATATTCCAAAGTATAGGTATTCATCTGTATATTATCTTTTTCCATTTTTCAGATTCCCACTCTGTATTGGTGACATTCAAGACCAGTGGAGGCTTTGACGATGAAGAGAACGTACAAATCAACATTCACGGTACTAAAGGCAGCACCGGTAACATAGTTCTACCTAGGTAAGAGCAAATTATTTGCGAATCTTAAGTTATCCACTGATAATAGAAGAAAAGAGTACAAACATAAGTAAAACACATAAATGCAAACTCAAGGCCTACTCCGGGGCCATAAATTGCCTTAAAACGCCTGAAAATGCCTTAAAATACTCAATGCAGCCCGAATGTAGCCTTAAGTTGATTTCTGTTAATTCAACTCTTTTAATAAGTTGCCTTAAAGCGTACACAAAGTACACAAGTTTGGAGAAGTTTGCTACTTGTGTTTAAATGTAACCAAAAATGGCCATTCTTTATCCATGCTCTTAATCAGTCGCTTTGCACAAATTATATCGAGCAGGTTTCGATGACTTGATGTTGCCCAAGAAAGTCTGCCATAATTTCTTGACTAATTGCTCGCTTGGTTTTAATTGTTATTACAAAATATTGAGCAATTTACTGTTTTCTTGTGCTGGCTTTGCCTTAAAATATTGTGAAGTTAAGAGTAATTAACTATTTGTATTTATCTTGATAGTCGACCTCTTAAAGACGGTAGCACTGAAAAGTTCGTAGTACCAATCAAGATGGACCTGGGTACATTGACCAGTATTGATCTGTCCCACTTCAATATTTTTGCGGTATGGATGCCTGCTTCTGTTCAGATTGTGCTAGACAACAAAAAAAGGTAGGTTCTACTCCTTGATGTTCATACATTTTTGTTATTACTGAGCCCGATACACGACATTTTTTCTCTCAGTTGCAATTTTGCAATTTTGCCCAGTGTCTTCCTTGTTTGCTCTTGGGCATCATCGCAGAAAAGTTTGCAGCAAGAGTACTCGATGCAGCTCTCAGTTGCAATTTTGCAATTTTGCCCAGTGTCTCCCTTGTTTGCTCTTGGGCATCATCGCAAAAACGTTTGCAGCAAGAGCACTCGATTCAGCTTGTTCAGAACAACGTTTTCAGGGATTGACAGACTAAGACCAGACCAGGACTCTTTTTACCCCGCTCCGCTTCGGTAACTCTAAAACAGAGTCCAGAAGAACTTGCATGCGCATGCGTTACATGAGCCAATCAGACACCGTAAAATTTTGGTGTGATCTGGTTACAAGGCTTTCGTTCAATATGGCTGCTGTTAACGAAGGGTTAGACGCAAGTTTATCTGAATTAAACCAGCTATATATATGGGCTCATTTTGAAAGCGAAGTCATCGAAGCAGTTAAGTATATGTCTTCACTTGTACAAAGCACACGTTTATACCCAGTATGGAGCAAATCATGCAAGCCTTGTGTGACTTGTCAAAAGGCATTGGTTCATGTAACGCATGCGCATGCAAGTTCTTCTGGACTCTATTTTACCGAAGCGGAGCGGGGTAAACAAGAGGCCTTGGTATGAACTAGGACAAACTGTGAATGCAACTCTGTGCTGCACACAACGTAACGTTACAGGAAAACAAATACAGGATAAGATTGGCAATTACACATGAATCGACTAACTTTTACACTCCTCTTCGTTTCAGTTACACTGCTTGCTACAAGGGTAGTATTGTGTATACGTCACCGGTTAATAAAAAACTCAAACCAGGGACCAAAACTTGCTGAAACGGCTAAAGAGAAATGCTGTCACATTTAAGGGTCTAAGTCAATAATAAACTGAATTAAAAACCAGATGGTAGACATACATGAAATATAAGAGTCTTTACTTTTTAAAAGCTCTTTATAAAGACACCACCATCGCATTTGATAGATGTTCATGTTTCAGTTTCCCGTGTTTGATAGCCTGATCAAAACACTTGTGATGTTGGGAGAACACTCGAGAGCTGTGAAAGCACTTGCCTACGGCTCGTGCTTCCACTACGCTCTCGAGTGTTCTCCCAACATCACAAGTGTTTTGATCAGGCTATCGGACACGGGAAACCGTTTTTTATTTCTTTTATAAAATAACTAACACGCAAATAGACGAAAAAAGGAACAAGAAAACACTGGCGAAAAAACAAATTGACGTGAGCGTGTTTGATACTCTCATCAAACACGGGTTTTCAGCCAATCAGAGCGCGCGTTATATAAGAGTTATTTTATAATCATAAATCATGAACACTTAACTTTTGCTTAACGACGTTCGCGGGCAATTGAATTTGTGATGTCATTTTAATGAAATTTCGCATATTGATACTTTATGATATACACTTTGAATAAACAAAATAAAAAAGAGGGGGTACCGTATTCGTTTTCGAGCTATGAGCCGTACAATTTTGTCGAAATTGCCAAAGAAAAGCGCGCGAAATACGCTGTACGCGTAGGGCGAGAAAATAGATACTAAAAATATAAAACGCATCTTAAACGACCAGAAATTTCATCTGCAGTTGTATGAGACTATTGTTGACAACAATCTTTGGTCATTTAAGCATGAATGAATCTCTCTGAGTTTTGACGAGTGTTTTATTCCGTGCGCTGCTGTTGAAATCGGCGGTGTTCGATGAGACGAAGGGGTGTAATTTTTAGCGAAAAAACGTTGTCATTAAGTCCCTTGTGATGAGAATTTTTTCTTTTTCAGAAACGTTGTATTACTCCAATATACCTTCCTTTTAAGACTAAAAAAAGTGGGGGTCACCGTATTCGTTTCCGAGATATCGAGCCGTAAAATTTGAAAATTTCCCCGCCATCTTGAATACCGAGAGGAGACTGGGTCTACTAAAATCTTTTTCATCCTTTTTTCTGGAGTTTTTCAATCTGAATGATTTTTTTCCTCATTCAAATTCCTTGTTTTAACTTTTTCTTCTTATAAAAGTAAGTTCCATTTGAAAAGATCGAAATTTAATAATTACCGGAAAAAATATTTTTAGGCCGCCATCTTGGATTTATTGAGGTAGCGCGCGCGCTAGCGTGCGCAGTAAAAGTGCGCGTGAACAATGCCCGCAAACGTCCTTAACAATGGTAATCAACATTGTCGAACTAAAAAGCAGTAAAACGGTAAATGACTTTGATTAATCTGTTACAACATGTGACGTGTGCCCGGTCCGCTCGCTGTTCTCAGCTGCTTGTCTGCCTTTTAGTGTGCGCCCTAAAATATTCGCAAAAAAGAAATGCTTTGACAGCACACTCATTCAATACCACCACAAGCTTTCTTTAAGATCCATGCATTAAATCGATTTTAGAAAATTGTAGATAACTAGATGGCTTGTCCAGTCGTACCTTGCTATATATCAGTGGCGGATCCGGGGGAAGCGGCAAAGGGGTCCACGGACCCCCCCTTGAAGTGTTTAAGCCATTTTATTCTACAATTGTGACGTAAATTTACCAAATAAGGTATCTTTGGAGGCCTAGGACCAGTATGGGACGGTAATACCCTCTAGAAAACCGGTTTGCGTATTTGGCCCTGTATGATGCCAAGGCTTCAAACCGGTTTCTTTTTCCCGCGCGCGCGCTGGTTTGCAAAAAGGACTGTTTAGACATCCGGTTTCCGTATTCGGCCCTGTATGACGTCAAGGCTTCAAACCGCGCGCGCTGGTTTTCAAAAATGACTGTTTTGATAATAAAAATACTGTTAAAAACAAAGCGAAAAAGCGTTGTATAATAAATCCTTTATTAAATATTTTCTTGTGTATTACGGGCTGACATTTTACTCATCGCTCGCATTTTGCCTCGCCTAAAGGCTCGGCAAAATACATACGCAACTCGTAAAATATCAGCCCATAATACACAAGAAAATATCTAATAAGTGGTATTTTTTTTAAACATCGACCAAAGAATAGAGTGTATATACACAGCTGGGTTTAAGAAACGGAACTTCCCTTGGAAAAATCCTGGATCCGCTACGTACTGTATATAATGTCTATTATGTAAAATGTTTATCATATGGTGCAAATAAAAGCACTGTCGTCATGTCAGCTGGAAACGAGGCCTTCTCCAGACCCTAAAGTCGCCTTAGGAGGTGAGTAGGTATTACGCGCATTTAGCTATGCTATGGCAACGGTTGATGACGTGGTTTAACAAGAGGGTATTTGTTAACGGCGTTTTTCACCATCAAACTTCAAAAGACAAAAATGCACATAAACGTTTTTTCAACAATTAAATAACGATAAACGATAGGGCTTATGGAAATAGTTTTTGGTTCACGTTCCTATGTCATGCCTCATAGAAATCGATTGTTTCCACAAACCAATTTTCTCTCTTCAAAAACTATGTCGCAGATCGACGTGTTTGTATTTAATTTTGTCGATGCATAAAAGCCCTCATAAGAAAGAAATCCATAACAACAGCAAAACAAATATTGTGTCAAATGGTAATTTTCAGCTATTTCGCAGGACACAGGTGATTTACAAACAACTTGATGTTTACATATAAGTTTTTCCATATTTTTAAAATGAAAAATAATAGTAGTAAAACCACTGATTATTACCAGTCATCTTTACACATGAATCTGATATAATTTAATATTCCTTCGATCTGTTAGATCATCACTACCTAATTACAAACTAATTCTGTATTTTTACAAACCAATTTTCTCTAAAAAATAATGTGTTTACCCTTTTACGCAATTTACGAAGATATTTTAACAGCTGGACAAGAATAAAACCTAGTTTAAGTGAGCAATTTTTGGACATTTGGCATAGTCCATAGAAATAACGCTGTTACAAATATTGTTCACTTTATCCAGTCCAACATAAAAGACATTTTCTTTGTTCCTCGCGCTTTGTTGTAACAGGTTTTTGATAAATAATAAAGTACGTGTGGATGTAGATAGTGTCATTGAAAGAACCTTCTGAAGCAAAAGATTTCCTTCAGCAAAAATCGTCAGAAATGTCGTCTGCAAGTATACCGCCATCTTGAAGTGACGTCATAACGCGTTCTCTAGTTTGGATTCTTGAGTTGAAAAGCTCTCTCACTCTTTTTCACGAAAAGAAAACTAGTTTCACACATTTTTCTAACTCAGAACTTGCGTGAAAATGAGGATGTGGAAATGTGGAAAATGTGAACTTTCTACAAGAACCACTTCGGAACTAATCACGAAAACAGATAGCTTTAGTTTCATCGCGTTTTAGTTCGGCGTTGCCATGGCAACATTTCCTGGACCGATGACGTAGTAGTACGTCAGTAGTAGATGGAATTCACAGTGTTTTTTACCATCAAACTTTAAAAGACAAGAATGTACGTAAAAGTTGCTTGACTGACAAAGTAACGATAAACGATTAAACTATTGGAAAATATATATAGTCTTTTTTTGTCGACATTCTTATGTTATTTCACATGCCCCATAGAAACCGATTGTTTCTACAAAGCAATTTTCTCTATTCAAAAACAGTGTCATAGACATGTTTGCGTTTTGTCGATGAAATAAAAACTCTTATTAAAAACAAATCCAAAACAAGAGCAGAACAAATATTGTTTCAGATGGTGTTTTAGCTACTTAGCATGGCCCATAGCAGTGATTTTACAAACAAGTTTTGAAATAATACATCCATAATCGCTAAAAATTAAGGCTAACTCGAAAACTTCTCAATTTACTTAGCCTTTGGGCACTACCTCAATAAAACCATCTTTATATTTTAGTCAATTTAACATAATATTTATAAGAAATTATTATTTGTAAATGTCCTGTAAAATGTGTGTAAATAAACTGATTCTGATTCTGATTCTGAATCGATTTTTATCAATCATCCTCAGCTTACGCATAAACCAGTTAGATTGTTTGGCCTCTAAAATTTTGATGACTTTTTATTATATATATTTAAATGTCACGAATTTTCAAAAGAACTGATTGGAAATATCTTTAGAATTAGCATTGTTTTCTCAAGGGTTGTTTACACGGTCGATTCTCTCGCGTGACAAGAGCGGCGATTTGACCACAAATTGCTCGTTGGAACAGCCGACGATTTTGAAGTCGATTTAGCGCGACATCACGGCGATTTTACGAATTACGCGACAAACACTCGCACTCCGACTATTCAACTCTTTTTTTTTAGTTGTACATGCTTCTTTCTTTTTTGCTATTTAGACGGTTTCAATCGAAATCTATCGCCCTTCTTCGGCATGCGCCATGTCCAAACATGCGACTCTGACACCCGGGGGGGGGGGGGGGGGGGGGGGACTCCTATATATAAGAGGACGGGGATTCTCGTCGGAGATTTTGAAAATGACCCCTAAAAGGTACCTGAGTGGGAGTGGCAACAATTGATTTCTACCCCTAAAAGGTGCCAATTCAAAAGCAATAATTAGAAATTAAAGTAAGAAACACTTTGTTATCGATGTGCTTTGAAGATTCAATTCAGATCATCGACATCGTCCCTTTCATGCGTATTTTAGGTAGTTTATTTACCCCAAAACAGTCCCTAAAAGGTACCAGCTATGTCTCTGGTTGTCCACTTAGGTCTGAGACACCCTAAAAGGTACCAGATTGCCGATTTTGACCCCTAAAAGGTACGACGAGCATCCCCGTCCATTTACGATCGGAGTCCCCCCCCCCCGGGCTCTGACACAGGTATCTCACACTCAAAGCGTGTTGCTCGAAGCAGTATAATCTTCTCCCAAGTGGGTTAGGTGCGGTAAACTTTGTAAAACTGTAGCAAAGTTACACTAAATTTCCAGCATGTTTCAATTTGTGGCAAATTGGCTACCGGCCGGATCTCTCTTGCCGAAATCGCAGCACAATCGGCAACTGTTTAGATGCTGATGACTTGTTGTCGCAGTAAAATCGCCGCTCAAATCGCCTCTCTTGTCGCGCGACAAAATCGGCCCATGTAAACAGCCCTCTGTCGTCGTGTGCTAAGACGAAAGGTGAGCAGTTGAAGTATATGATTTTGAGATGCACATTCTTTTATTATCAAATAACACAGAAGGACATCCCCGTCGAAAAAAGTCTTTTTATGACTCTTAAACATCCCTTCATCTGTCAGATCCACCAAATGACAACGGCAAATGCTATACGCTTCACACAAGTAGAAATTCTTTTGTGGTTTAAAATGTCTCATAGAAACTGAATGTTTTGAAAAAAAACAATTTTCTCTAATACGAATTGCGTTGTATAATTAGTATAATTTCATTAAAGTAGAGACAAAACAACTGGAGAAGAAGAAATTAAAAAGTTTCGGACCACATCAAGAGACGACAAGTGTTCCCTTAATTAAAAACTTGGAGACATCCTATTGGTTAGCTTGGGTCCTAAAACGTTTTCTAATGAGATTTCGTATTATAAATACTCTTGAATCATCACCATATCACTTGTTTCTGGCTATCGGAACAAGAGTTCAGTACTATTCTAAGAACATCTGAGCAGGTAAGCAAAAATTAATATCCTTTCCCTCTCTGTGAATCATCGGATTGTCCTATGTTAGTTCTATCCAATTCAATCACCACACAAACTCCTCCTATTTTGTTTCTCCACTTTAAGCAGCACCAATGTTAGCTTGTTTTATATACTTTTAAGTCAAAAAACAACTGCGAGGTCTTTCAACGAAATTCAAGGCTGATTGCATAACATTTGATTATTTCGTTTCCAAAAGGTCTTGTGGTCTCCGTAGAAAAGGAAGCAAATTAAAATAAAAATTAACTTTGCTGGTTTTACAAGAGTAGTCAAAAACATGCACTATGTACTATAAGCAGGAATCAGTTAGTAAGTCCCAAAAGTGCTTAAGTGGTCTAAGATCGATCACGTATCGTGATAAACAACGATTTCCAACCAGGTCCTCGGTTGAACCTTGAGCATTGAAGGATTATGGTACTTTAAGTGATGAACGCATTTAGAGTGATCTAGGTATTGCTAGGGGGTCTTTAAACACATGCAAGAAGTTATTTATTTAAAGTAAAAACGTCCTCTAGCCTTGCCCTGCTCACTCTAAAGCAGTATACTTATATACTTTTATTTAGGTCTAGTAAATATATACGTTTTATATTATTAAGTTGTTTTACAAACTTAAGGAGCTAAACAATATATTTATTTAATTTTTTTATTTCAATTTTGCAGGAAGACGTCAGTTATGGCATCATTAACATATTCGTGCTTTTTGATTGGAATAGTTGTGTTACCTGCCACAGGTATTACTGACTGTTAGTTTTGATATTTACATGGCTTACTTTACAACTTGAACGACAGCCAACCAACCAACAACTTCTGACAATTTTGGGCTAACAATATTTAATGTCGTTGGAAACGTTTGCTTAACACTCCTTTTTGCACTAATTCTAGCTAACAGCTTTGTTTTTTCCGTGTTGCAGGCTTATTGATACCAAAAGAAAAATGTTATGGGAAAGATCACAAATATGGTTGCTTCAGTAACAATCCCCCATTTGATCATTATCCCGACTGTGTACCTCTTGCTCTTCAACCTATCGCTGGTCTACCCCTTTACGTTCCTCTGCCTCAACCACTTCATAAATTGGACGGGGTTCAGTACCGTCTTGTGACGAGAGCTGACCCCAATAGAGACATTCCTATTGACGATAATGACGCCGCTAAGCTTAAGGCTTCTGGCTACGACGGATCCAAAAAGACGATCATCATAATTCATGGGTGGACTGGTAAGTGATCTAATGATATAGAGATTAAGAGTTTTTTTTTTCATATTCAAGCATTGAGACGAAAAGAAGAAACCATCACATTTAAGTGTTGTGATTTGTTACTGAAAGTGTACGTTGTTTGCAGTTGGTTTTGGTTGATAACAGTCGAGTTAAAGTGCTAATCTAAAGTGAAATTTAAATTCAATTCAAGTTAGTTGTAAAAAAAACTATAGTCCATTCTTTAAAAGGAAATTTATGAAGTCCCTTTTTGAAAAATAGAAATCATTAATTTTGCCCCGTTACAATATAAATTATTGAAGAGCTCACTATTTTAAATTAAGATAAGGAAAAATAGTAGAAATATTTATGAAATAGTTGTTAAATATATAGTCATATCATTGTATTATATTCAAAATCTGAGTTCAGTCCGTTTTAGAAAAATTTCCAAGGGGGCAACATGGCGGCAAAGCGTCTCTTAGCTATTGTTTTGAGAGTCTATGATTGGAAGATGTATTAGGGAACCAGTCAAACCCAAGGGACGCATTAAACTCGCATTAGACTGGCAACCTCATCATTTTAGTTTGGCTTAATCTTTTTTTGAATAATTTTTCTCATCTAGCTTTGACGTGCTGTTGTTGTAAACAATATTTTTACCCTCCATTCTTTATAGAAAACGCAGCTGAATCAAAATGGATGACCACCATGAAACGAGCACTGATCGACAAGGAAGATGTCAACGTTATTTCTGTAAACTGGGCGCAAGGAGCACAACAACCTTATCGAATCGCCGTTGCCAATACTCGCTTGGTGGGATCTATGGTAAATAATTACTTTAATAAGTTCAATTAGATAGGTGTACCAAAGCGTGAAAGGCACTTGTCTAGTCTATTAGCATTTTCTAACATTTGAAATTTCTATTTTGCAAAAATACTTTAATATTCTGTGCCGAAAACACAAAAACTGTTTTTGGGTTTATTTTGGTGAACCTAAGCAACCAACCAACCAACCAACCAACTCAACATACCAACCAACCAACCAACTCAACATACCAACCAACCAACCAACCAAAAAATAGCAAACAAATAAACAAACATACAAACGTACCAACCAGTCAATGAACCCTTTCCATCAACATTCCAAGCAAAGACATGCAGCGATGTCTTAAAAACCTAGACACGCGAAGAAACGTGTTCTCGGCAAATGGAGACATTCTTTTTGTTCACAGGTCGCCGAACTCATCAAGTTCTTGAACCGTCAAACGCACAATAATCCTTCATCATTTCACTTGATTGGGTTCAGTTTGGGTGCTCAAGTTTCAGGCTACGTTGGTAGAAGACTCCAAGCCGTTAAACTGGGACGAATCACTGGTAAATAATAATAAAATTAAAAGCGCTCAACAATGGAATCTGAATATTGCATGAATTTTACGCGCGCGCTGATGCGAACGTTTCTCCCCGTTTTGTTTGCGCGCGCCATTGCGTCAACTTTCTGTTACTAAAAATAACCTTATATGCGCCAAGTACATCGCGCAGACATCAATAACAGTTTTGTTCTCTTGGTATTATTGTCTCTTGGTAAGATATAACTCAGATAACTCAAGTCCAAGTTGCCTTTATGGAATGAAAATTTCTGGCAATAATCACCCCTGCAGGCGTTAGAAATAACGCCCACAGATATGCCCTAAACACATACACATTTATCATTGTTAAATTCAGCTTGAATTTGACTTCATACATATCTTTTCGACCAGGTCTTGATCCAGCTTCTCCTTGCTATCTTAACGCACACATTGATGTAAGATTGGATCCATCAGATGCAGACTTTGTCGACGTTATTCACACGGATACAAATCTTGCTGGTATACTCACCAAAAGCGGACATCTCGACTTTTGGCCAAACGGAGGCAAAGACCAAAGAGGGTGTGCACCCCTAAAAGGTGAGATATTTCTAAAACATGTTGCTGTTGTGATGTGCAAAATTTTCATACCCACGGGACGATGCTTCCACCATGGGTTTTGCCCAAAAGGCCAGCTATTCCGTGCTGAAAGTTTATACTAGAAATATATACGAGAGCATTTAAAAGGTTCAAAGACGCATTTAAATGAATTCAAAAATGTAAGCCTTTCTTGACGGTATATGAAAGTGTATTTTTTCCTACATAAAAAGGTATAACCTTTCTCTCCAAACCGATGTTACAAAGCTTAAGGATTTGAACCATTTTCCAGAAGGTAGACCTGTCACGAATCTGTCGACTACAAACATCCAATTATTTGTGGCTTATTTTGAAAATTCGTAGATTTCCTAGAATTGAAAACCTGGGCCGGGTTGTCCGAAAACCGATTAGCGCTAATCGGGGGTTAACTCTAAAGAAAACATTTGGAGCTAATCCTAGGTAAATTAACACTGATCCACTTTCGAACAAGCGGGCCCTGTACACAAATAGACTAATAAAAAATGATCATCACTACAATCAAGAGATGATAAATCGAGGTCCTCACTAGTCATTCTAGATGATTTAAGGTGGCTCGACCCAGTTTCGCCAGTGCGCGGGTAGTCGAATTGAAGCGGCTATTAATCGCGTTACAGAATTAAGTTGACCAAACGTTTTACGCATACCTACTACAAATGGACCAAATTTTATAATGATACTAATTTAGTTGAAATCGGAGCTTTTTTAACATTGAAATTGTTATACACTGGATTTGAAATTTTGCCAATTTTCTCAAAATCCAGACCTCGACGAGCAAAACGATTTATGAGACTTTGTAAATCAAATGTTTGTCTATAATGTGAGAGCGTTTAAAGAAAGTCTATTAAGCCGATTTTGAGTAAAAACGGAGCAATTATTTAACTTTGAAGAAATTTAAAACCGCGGGTGCTTTACTAAATTAATTTTATAACAATGATTTTTCAAAGAAAAGTTGCAATATTTTTGGTTCTAAATAATACCAATGCATGGTTCTTTATTTTGTGAAAATGTCATCGTATTTGCTGTTTTTGATCGCCGTTGAGACGACTGTACGTAATTTAAAGCACTAAATTGCCGCGTTTATCTCGGAATTTCGACATCCACGTCAATAATACTGTTTCTTGAAAACTGGTAAATCAATTTTTTTTAATTTCTCGATATTGAATATTCAATCCTTTACCAGTAAGGTGTGTAAATTATAAAGGCATTGAAGTTTTTTAAGACCATTAAATAATTTTTTAAACATTGCCATATGTGCATCTCTATTCTCCGAGTTGTTGCCGGTGTTTGATTCAGGCTTTATGATATGCATGCCTGCATGCGTGTCGCTTTGGTGCCTCGTGCAAAAAATGCAAATACATGGAACTATTGGTCTTCCAAGTTACCTGGACTGGTGAACTACTTTCCTTCGCCTTTTTAGCCTTTTAAAATGTGTATTCCAGCAATATTTCACTTCTCCGTTTTCTTTTTGCACAAGGAAATACCATAGTTCTAGAAACTTTAGTAAGGAACTGCTACGTACAGCGTTACTCTGGATATCACTGGCGTGACTTTTCCATGTATATTTGCATTTTTTGCACGAGGCGCCAAAGCGACACGCATGCAGGCATGCATAATCAAACACCGGCAACAACTCGGAGAATAGAGATGCACATATGGCAATGTTTAAAAAATTATTTAATGGTCTTAAAAAAACTTCAATGCCTTTATAATTTACACACCTTACTGGTAAAGGATTGAATATTTCATATCGAGAAATTAAAAAAAATTGATCTACTAGTTTTAAGAAACAGTATTATTAACGTGGATGTCGAAATTCCGAGATAAACGCAGGCAATTTAGTGCTTTACGTACAGTCATCTCAACGGCGATCAAAAACAGCAATACGATGACATTTTCACAAAATAAAGAACCATGCCTTGGTATTATTTAGAACCAAAAATATTGCAACTTTTCTTTGAAAAATCATTGTTGTAAAATTAATTTAATAAGCACCCGCGGTTTTAAATTTCTTCAAATTAAATAATTGCTCCGTTTTTACTCAAAATCGGCTTAATAGACTTTCTTTAAACGCTCTCACATTATAGACAAACATTTGATTTACAAAGTCTCATAAATCGTTTTGCTCGTCGAGGTCTGGATTTTGAGAAAATTGGCAAAATTTCAAATCTAGTGTATAACAATTTCAATGTTAAAAAAGCTCCGATTTCAATCAAACTAGTATCATTATAAAATTTGGTCCATTTGTAGTAGGTGTGCGTAAAACGTTTGGTCAACTTAATTCTGTAACGCGATTAATAGCCGCTTCAATTCGACTACCCGCGCACTGGCGAAACTGGGTCGAGCCACCTTAAATCAACTCGGGTCCCTGCTAGACATTTTAGATAGGTTACTAGACCTAGAATCTTTTCTTTGGGGTAATAGTCGAAAGCTATACAAAATACCATAGAGTATGTCCATCTTCTTGAAAATGTAGTTCATTCGATTCACTGCTATGTTTTTATTAAACTATAGCTGGGCTTGGTTTTCCCGCATGTGACCATTTTCGAGCGCCAGAATTCTACATTGAATCTATTCTTTCTGGGTGTCCCTTTCGCTCGTATCGCTGCTCCAACTGGGACCAGTTTACACGTGGTAACTGCATGACATGTGGACATAATGGCTGTCCAGAAATGGGACATAATGCTATCAAGTATAAAGGACTGGCTGATGGAAACTTTTACCTGTATACCAACGAGGCAAAACCATTTTGCGGTCAGTAGAATTAAAATATGTATATCTTAAATCCTCTCTTGTAACACACTCAATGACACACCCATCTTCACGTTTATCAGCAGCCCTCAAATTGAGGTTGAAACAATAGGAAATGAATTACCCTTCGATGACTCCGGCCGCTGATAAAGTGAGTCGTCATCCCTCGAGAAATGTTTCCCATGAATAGAATTCAAAACTTACTGAGATATAAAGCAAAAATTGAGCTCACTACTATAAAATAGAATTGATTCAAAGTATGGTTTCCAATATATCATTTTTCTACATTTCAGTCGCCCACCATGCATTGGTAACGTTCAAGACCAACGGAGCATTGTCGATCGGGGGACACCATCCACGAATCAATATTCACGGGACTAAGGGCAGCACTGGCGAAATAGTTCTACCAAGGTAATAAAAAGTTCATTTGTTAAACTAATGTTTTTCACTGAAACCAAAAGTGTAAACACAAGTACTAACCCTAATCGGCTTCATCAAATTAACATCCTACAAAAATTCATTAAATAAGGAGTTGCTCAGGGGAATCACAATTATTACAGTAGGTGAATATTTCCAAAACCCATCCAAGCCTCCTTAAAGCTACCTAAAGCCGCACAGAATATACGATTTCGGTAGTTACCTCTGTGACGTTATAAAGAGTAACTATTTGTATCTGTCTTGCATTGGTAGTCGTCATCTTAAAGCCAGTAGTACTGAAAAGTTCGTAGCACCAATCAGGATGGATCTGGGTACATTGACCAGTATTGATGTGTGGGACTTCAACCCGCTCAACATCAACCCTTTTGACGGTTGGAAGCTAGACTCAGTTCAAGTTGTAATAGACAACAAAGGAAGGTAGGTTTTCTCCCTCTCTCAGTTCCCTGCTTCGGCTACCCAATCCATTTTCGGCTCCTCCATCTCCCTCCCTCTTTCTCTCATGCAAGTGATGAACAAATGAACACTCTGTGGATGCAACTCTGTGTTACAAACAAACAAAATTACAAAACATTGCAGGATGGCACCGGTAATTTCACATGAATTGTCTAACCTTTTAACTCTTCTACGTTTCAGTTTTACTGCTTGCTACAAGGGAAGTATTTTGAAACTGATACCGGTTAATAGAAAGCTCTCACCATTGACCACCAATTGCTGAGAGGTTTACTGCTAAATCAATGCCATCGTATCTAAGGGTCTAATACAGTATGTTAAAAATGGCTAGTTAAGATATTTAGTGAATATAAGAGCACAGTAAAAGAACTTTAAAAAAGCTCAAAGTTGAATTGTAAGGTAACACATTCATGTGAATAAATGGTGGCATATTATATATTCGTCTGGAACATTATATTGTTTACCTTTTATGATCAATTTAAGTTCAAGTCAACCATCTTGTCCCAAAACAGGCACATCATATGGAGCATACTTTGTATGGGAGATGTAATTAGGGAGTACTAATTAGTGAATAAGATTGCCCGGCGAGGATATCTAATTATACGAGTGAAATATTAAACCTTAAAAGACCAAGGAGGTTATGTGCTACCAACAAAGTGTCCTCCTAAAAATTTGCACTGTAAGAAAAGTTGCAATCGTTCCGCCCCATTAATCTGAGTAACACCGCCACCCCTGAGGATAGGGTAGGGGAGTTTTATCATATCCCCCTATCCCCCGGAAAGGGTAGTTTAGAGGTAGAGGTATAGTTGAGTGTTGTAGTTGTAGTTGTATAGTTGAGTGTTGTACTGTCACGATGGGAAAGGGCCGGGGAAGTGGAGTGTTGTCCCCCTTCCCCTGGGCATGGTCAGTGATATTTTGATTCCGATGAAAGCTTCCCATAATACATCCGCTTATTCGATCAAAATGATCACCGCTGACGTCATCTCCGCTGTTGGCTGCAGAGACAAGTTTTTAAGGTCCTTAAGCTACCTCTGCATGATCTCAGTTTAACGTACGTGTTGATCGACAGAATGTGAGCTTTTTTGTGTATAATTATGTAGTTTACAGACAGCACTGATCGAGATCCACAACTTTATCCAAGATGGCGACGACACTAGTGAAAAAGAAATGTGTCAGTTGTAGCTTGAAATGAAATGCTCGTGTTCTCGGTGTACTGTTTGTGAGACAAAGATATTGCATTAATGAAGACATTATGTGAATACTGCCCCTAAGTTTCAAGAATTGCCCTATCGCATAATGACGTCACAGTTTGTTTACATTGGGGATAGATGCTCAGAAACAGTGGAAATTGGGACCTATTAATATTCCTTTTCGAAGTAGAACTTCAATGTATCGAGTTTTGATATATATCATGTATCAGTGATTGCTCATCTGCATTTTATTTGATATGCAATCACTCTGATCCCCTCTGGCGACCATGATCCTTAGTGTCAAAACAATAAAATGCTTTGGTGTGACGTCATTATGCGATAGGGCAATTGACCAATTGACATTTTGTGAAAACCATTGTTGAAGGCAAGCGTAAAAGCGAAATTTGCATATTAAGTTTACAAAAGCACGAAGACGTGACTAGGAGCATGCGCAGACGTTTGTCATTAGTGTCGATGGCGACACACAACCATATGGTCCCAGTATACAATGCAATGCCATAACTAATTATACATATTCATTATACATTATACCTTATTATGCATAATACTACAGTTTGGTAGATCCAAATATTTTTATCAAAATTATCAAGTTAGTGCTGAGAAAAACATAGTACAAATCTGTTTGTATACCGTATTTGGCTCTCTACACAGATATTGATATTGTTAAACAAAAATATTAATTCTTGAGATACATGTTAGTTGATACATATATAACTTGATGACGATATATTAATTTGGAATATTTTAAATGAGGAATCAAAAATAACCGTTCTGATGCAAGGTCTTCCGTTGACAAAATGATAATCGTATTGCAACCGGGTTCTAATGAGCTTAACATATTCTGAAATAATAAAAACCCGATCGATTGTGTTCAGCGTATTATAGTGTGGTAAAACGACCGGCAGGAATAGAGCAGATTTCGTATGAGTGTGAAACGGACCGTGCCGTGCCGTGACCGTGTCGACAGTGCCGTGATGTCTATAAAAACATTTGAAATTCCTGCCGTAAACGTGCCGTGACCGTGCGCGCGGTGCTGTTTTCACAGTCATATGAAATCTGCTCTATCGACATATCACAGGGTCATGGCACGACACGGTCCGTTTCACGAGGGTCTCAATGGGCGGGTATCAGTCACGACTCACGCTTAAAAAAATCGCTTTTTCACGACTCACGGTTAATTTTTCCGAATCACGGTTAACTTAGGCGTTTTGAAGAATTTTCGATATAGTATGAAGAAAAAATTCGTTTTGAATTGAATTGCTGAGACGCCTGGACAAAGACCACCAAGAGTGACATAGTGAGCGCCTGGCTGACGCCTAGTCAACTCGCCCAGGAAGACCAGCCAACGCTCAAATGTCATTGGTCTCATGCCCTAGCGCCACAGGAAAGTTCACCTAGACTTTAGATCACTTAAATGCACTATAAAAAACGAAAATCACGGCTCACGCTACAAAAATTATTCACGGCTCACGATTACTTTTTTCGAATTTTCACGACTCACGGTTAATTTCTTAAGCGTTTCACGACTCACGCTTAACCCCATTGAGACCCTCTTTCACACTCATATGAAAACTGGTCTAGTATCCTCTGTAAGTACTATAACACAAATTTAACAATATGAACAATTTCTTTCTTATAGTATGTGCAATTAAAAAGAAAGTTCAGCGGCCTCGGAGAAAACCGATTTAAAAACTTAATAAAAACAATATCTTGTTTTGCGTTGATGATGATTTCAATTATAAATCTTCAAAAGCTAAGCAAACATTCATATTATGTGTATCCACGCATTAGTGGTATCTCAGAATGGTAAGTATAATTTTATATATGTAACATCAATGAATATTAGAGTGATAGTTTTCATTTACCCATGAAAAAAACTGGCAAACTACGTAGTAGTTAGAATCAGACTCTACATCAATTGTTTTCTTTTGTTCTTTATCAAATAGTCGGATAGTAGAGACTAAATAGTCATCACCTTTATCTCGTGGGCAAATGAAAAAAACACTCTATGATTAACGTTATACTTGCAATTGTACATATAAAATGGGCTTGGAGTAATGATATATGACGTCAAGACAGTATCGGAAGAGAAGAAAGTAGAAGTAGAAAGCCCAAGATACCACACAAAAATAAACAAACTTTAAAGGAAAACTAAAAAATTAATTGACTTCAAATTTTTGTACTTCTAAGCTGTTTCTTTCCTGCGAGAGTTAATCAAGCAGCACCAACTGGAGTATATATACAAACAACTTGAAACAAGACTTGATTGGTTGATAAACAGTTGTCATGGATACTATATCGTATCGGAAGTCTCTGGAAAGGTGCTAAAAGGGAAACTTATTGGGGGTAGACTTTATTTCAGTATTCTGTCAGTTGGGCACCGAAGGATGACGTCTTCTGTCCTACGTCCTCATTTTCTTGGAGTTCTTCTTGCTGTCCTTGTAGGTGAGGCTTTTAAAAACTTTATCGAAAGAAGCTTAAGAAAAAAACAAAACTACTTCGTTGAAAGTTGTTTGTTTCAACATAAATTTAAATTCTAGCGGAAACATTTACATTGTATTTGTCTGATAATGCTAAAGTCACTTTCGATTCTTCTCAAATCAATGGTCGAAAATGAAACAGTTGTGCATGCATCTATTTTGAGTTTCTACAAGGAATTTCCTGCAGATATCAGGCGGGTGTTTTGTTTTTGTTTTGTTTTGCATGTTTTGGTTTAATTTGGTTTGGTTTGGTTTGGTTTGGTTTGGTTTGGATTGGTTTGGTTTGGTTTTTGCATTTTAGAACAGAAAATTAAAGAGGGGAAAAAATCCCAAAGAGCTTGGTTTGTATGCGATGTAAATAACATGCTTGTGTAAAACAGTATCTCTGCTTTTCATTTCGCTACGTTCATCGCGTCATTACTGATTTTCAATTTACACAGTCAAATACATGCAAGCACAGTTAATGGCACGGTTCCTAATTCTGAGCCTATCATTATTGCCGGATTTCATATCGTGGGAGACTGGGTAAGAGTTCCTAAATTGTGACAATGGCAACACAACACTCACGTGGTCAGAAAGAGCACATCGAGCTATACAAAATACCAAAGTTTGGGGTTAATCGGATCAATATTAAATGGCTTACAGCCGTTCAAAAGTACTATAGAATTTACAAAGAAATGTATGGTTATCTGGACAATTTCCTCAAGTTGTCCGGATAACCCGGGGGGGGGGGGGGGGGGGGAGGTACTCCTTCCAGTTTTGGGTAGGGACGTGCCGCTGTGGCCCTCAAACCCTGACCCTGTTCCAGAGAAAAAAGCTTAAAACGCTACCGTGTTCCAGAGTAAGTACCACAAAAATATACCCTGTCCCAGTGAAATGTTTCGCATTTTGACATGCAATAGTTTGTGTTAACGGTTTTGTCAAACATTTAATGAAGAGTCAATCTGATTTTCCGACTGATCTCTTTTGGTACCTAATTACAGAGCGACGTTTTTGCAACATCCAGACGTACTTTGTAAAAAAGCTACCCTAGCTGTTCCAGAGAGAGAAAGAGCTATTTTATATACCCTGTTCTAGAGTAAAATCTCTGAAAACCCTACCCTGTTTGGCGGCACGTACCCGTATAGCAAATATATGGGAGTACCCCCCCCCCCGGGGGGGGATAACCATACATTTCTTTGTAAGTTCTTAGCACTTTGATCCGATTAACACCAAACTTCGATATTTTGTATAACTCAATGTGCTCGTTCTGGCCATGTGAGTGTTGTGTTGCCATTATCACAATTTAGGAACTCGTACCCAGTCTCCCACGATATGAAATCCGGCAATGTTTTGGCACGGCACATGTAATTATCATTGTGTGAACAGAAAATTTGTTGGTCTGATAGGGATGGGGGGCTTACCCGAAGTAATCAGTTCATTTGCCAAGATTTAGGGTTGTGCAAGCTGTTCCATAAAATGGTACGGGTAGCAAGGGTGGCCGAGCGGTGAGAGCGCCGGTCTGTCACCGCTGTGGTCCCTCGTTCAATCCCCGGACGGGGCATCACATGTGGCTTGAGTTTCTTGTTCGTTCTCTCCCTTGCTTCGAGGGTTTTTTCTCCGGGTTCTCCGGTTTTTCCTCCCTCAGTAAAAACGAACTAGTTTCGATCTAAGCTGTGCTCCGTGATCAGACATGAGTCGTATGGTGGCTGCTACGTGTATGTGTATGTAAATTTGTATGTAAATGTGTGATTGTTCAAACGTCTCGTAATGAAAGCGCCCTTGTAAACCATCGACTCGATCACGTTGAGCTGCGCCCTTCGTAATTCAGCACTTGGCTGCGAGGAAGGGTGATGAGCTACCCCAAATTTATTTATTTTAGTTGTCGTGTGCATTGGGCTCAAAACTACATTAAAATGTCATAAATAGAGGACATTACACGGTGGCGCGAAGATTATGAATTTTATTTCTCGTGTTAAAAACATATTTTACTGCGCTCGAGCGCAGCGAGGGTAAAATGTTGTTTTTAACACGAGAAAATAAAATTCATATCTTCAAGCCAACGTGTAATGTTCTTTTTATATATGGACAAACTGAGGCAAACTAAAAATAAAAACATAAGTTTTAATTAAGCTGGTTGGAAATTTTTTTAGGACGCGCTGCGTACATCCGGGACATTTTGGTACCTAACTTTTTACATATCTTCACTAGTGAAAATATGGAAATACGAGTGTTTTAGTTTCCGGTAAAACACTATTATCCATATAATAGAGTAGATTTCGTATGAGTGTGAAACGCACGATGCCGTGCCGTGACATTCTGCCGTGACCGTGCCAATGCCGTAGTTTCTATCAAAACATTCGAAATTTAGTCCTGCTGTAGCCCTGCAGTGACGTTTTCACACTCATACAAAATCTGCTATACCTTTTCCGTTCTGAAAAGAAAGTTCAATTCCACAAGAGAGACCATTAGTATCACATAAAACGCCGTTAATCTCTTTTGATTTCAGCTTCTACTTTGGCTGAACAAGTCTGTTATGGCAAATACGGGTGCTTTAGTGACGATCCTCCGTTTAACCGTCCCCTCATTCCTCTACCTCAATCCCCTAAAGAGGTCGGAACAACCTACTATCTGACCACGAGGTCAGATCCATCCGGGACAAAGACAATCAATGACTATGACGTCACTCTGCTCAAAGCCTCTGGATATGACGGCTCAAAGAAAACTATTGTTATAGTACACGGGTGGATTGGTAAGTAGTTGCGAGGATACCGCGCGGCGGTATCGCAGGATTACGCAGTTGACTTACGCGTGCCCTTGTCTTGACCAAAGGAACCCCAAGCAATGTTTTAAGAATTTTTTCGTTAGATTTTTCCATATCATATCTTTAGGTACGAAATTGATAAAGTTCATACCTAGTAGATTTTGAGTTTTATAGCTTTTAGGTGCTGATATCTGTTCTGGAATTCTCCTTAACGTATACATCGGGTTTTTGATTACGGAAGATTCATGTAATTACAAAGGCAGCACCTTTGTTTATTTAAAGGCCCTGTGCATTGGAGCCCCTATCGATATCCTTTTAATTTGCACTTAATAATGGGCGCTCAACCAACCAACTAAGCCATCTGAAGAAGAAGAAGTTGATAACACAGCATGATCTTTTCAAATTTGCTTTCTGACAGAAAATCAACAACGTAGCAAATGGATAAACGACATGGAAAAGGCATTGATCGACAAAGAAGATGTTAACGTCATTTTTGCTAGTTGGAAGGAAGGAGCTCATGAATTTTACACAATATCAGTGGCTAACACTCGCTTAGTTGGAGCCCAGGTAGAATCTCGCTGCTTCAGAAAGAATTACACCTTTGCGCGCGAAGACCGTTATGATCCATGAAATCACTTGTTAATTGAGAGATCATTGTAGAATCATGATTAGAGCAAATTTCGTTGGGTTATCATAACTACACCCTAGGTGCCATAGCTTTCGCCGATTTGCCAAGCGTGTCACTTTCCAGATAATTGTTAAAATTGACGAAACTGGAGTATCGTAAGCCAAAGCACCAGCACCCAGGGTAATCAGTGATTGATCATCTACAATCTTAATTTCGTCCACTTGAACTACACGGCACAAGGCCGTACCTAATTCTCGACTATAAGGAAATGGTTTTCTTTCCTATTTGTGCGGCTGCATATTCAAATAGACGTTTACAATTTTTCTTGTCTTTCATTCTATCTGTAGATAGCTGTGTTGATCAGATTTCTTAACCAACACACGGGTAATTCACCAGCTTCGTTCCATGTCATTGGGTTCAGTCTGGGCGGCCAGATCGCTGGTTATGTAGGACGAAGACTCCAAGGAGTAAAGTTGGGGCGTATTACAGGTAACTATAGCAGAGAACTAGACGGACTGCGGACGGACGGACAGTTAGCAAGTCAGTCGGTCAGTCGGGCGGTCGGACTGTTGGGCTGTCGGTCGGACGGTCGGTCAGTCAGTCAGTCACAATCATATAAATTTGTTCCCAGGTCTTGACCCAGCAGCACCTTTCTATACCACTGTACACACCGACGTGAGACTGGACCCTAGTGACGCAACCTTCGTTGACGTCATCCATACTAACGCACCATTGGTTGGTACAATCACTAAAAGTGGACATCTTGATTTCTGGCCCAATGGTGGCATGTTGCAGCGAGGTTGTGGACTAGCTCAAGGTAAGGACACTTAAGTGTAGGCTCAGTTCTAAGTCCTCTGGTTTTCGTTGCGTGAGGAGTAAGTACTTGGTGCATGCAAGACCAAGTGTATCAATAGATGAAACTGATAAACTTGATAGACTTGGTGTTGCATACACCAAGTACTTACCCACTACGTTAACATTCGTACTATGCCGTGTTCTACCGTGTCTCATCATTTTAATTGGTCAATGTCGATCATGTCTTATCAAGACAGTACGAAATGGAACGGGCGTTTTTAAAGTCCTTCAAAATCTACTCTAATGAAGCGGACTTGACGATAACTAATTTCATTATTCTACGTTTTTAGCTGGAATTAAAGCCATTGTTTGCCACCACTTTCGCGCGCCAAACTTTTATGTCGACTCCCTCGTATCCCAGTGTCCCTTTCGTTCGTATCGCTGCTCAAGCTGGGACCAGTTTTCACGTGGTAACTGCATGACATGTGGACATAATGGCTGTCCAGAAATGGGACATAATGCTATCAAGTATAAAGGACTGGCTGATGGAAACTTTTACCTGTATACCAACGAGGACAAACCATATTGTGGTGAGAAATATGAAATAATATTTGTACCTACATAAGATGCGCAAGAAGACCTGTACATATGAATTGAGCTTGGATAAGGAGGTGAGAGAGAAATGTAGTTCTAAGCAATTGCAACTGAACTGATTAATTATGATACGTTATGTTGATGTACTGTGCAAACGGACTGAGTTGGTCACATCCAAGCCAGGCAGGGTTTTGAGTCACAAGGAAAGTTTTTACCATTCTGAGTTAACTTTATCTGAGTTAATTGATGAACTAAGTTTGTAGAAAAAAACTTGTATAATCTAGAACAACATTTCAGCTTCTCATTTTTGATGAAAATTGAGGCAATCCGAAGTTACACAGGAAATCTATAAAAGCAAAACAATTATTTCAACATATTAAACATGATGTCATTGATTTTCAACCAATCAGAAAGCAACAGTTGCATCTAATCTCTCTCATCTTCCTAGTTTTTTGTTTTTTGTTTTTTCTTTTAAGAGAAACCCGCTTTATTGATCTCGGTTTTTTCAAAAACTTGCCATCTCAAAGAAAAGGCTATTGACAATGGTATTTCCAATTGCTATCAATAGCAAAAATTAAATAAAATAGCCCTTAGAGCTCTGGGAGTTCTAGTGTATTCAGCCTCTGTACTAATTCGGTATTTTTGTTACTTAGTCCATCGCTATGTGTTTGTAACATTCAAAACCAATAGTAAATGGTTGGCTGATGGGAGAAACCCAAGGGTTCGTATCCATGGTACCAAAGGTAGCACCGAGAAGATCAAACTAAAAAGGTGAGTAGTGACCCTTTAAGTATTTTTGAAACAAACAAAGCTACGTTTCATGCAACAGGAAGCCAGAGCCCACCTATTTTTTTCGCTCCGCTCGCTCCCAGTCTCCCTCGGACAATTTATTTCCTTTTATTTTTAACGCTACTTTTCATGTATTTCGTGCTTTTTTCGAACTTTTTTTTGTGTTTCTCAAAAGAAATAGGTGGGCTCCCTGTGCTCTGAGGTGGGTCCTTTGCTTCTTTCGTGCTTAGCAACCTCTCGCGCGCAGTTAAGGTCTTCCTAAAGGTTTGAAGTGTCACCTCAGAAAAAAGCTCGCATTTCGTCAGAATTCACGGTAATAACAAATTAATTTTGATTTTCTTTAAAATGGCATCCATAATTTATTTAAGATTTTAATGCAGAACCATAGGACTTTACTCCGCGAGACAAAAGTACAAAGTAATTTATTATGTTCTTAAACTTTTTTCACTGTTCGATTATGAGATAGTGTCCAGCAAAACGGTGTCAGGGATTTTTGATACGCTGCGTTTTGCGGATTTTAAGGGATCAATCAAGGGATTGAATTTGAAAGTGCTATTTTTTCTGGAAATTTTAAAAAACTTAACGCACCCAATAAAAAAACCTTCATTGAATAATGTTAAAAGTAGTTTCTTTGATTTATTACATCTTTACAGTAGATACCTCGCAAAAGGCAGCACTGAACGGTTTGTTGCACCAATCAAGATGGACCTGGGTACATTGACCAGCATTGATGTTTGGCATTTTACCCCAATCAAACCTTATAATGGATGGAAGTTAGATAAAGTCACTGTTGAGTATACTGACACCCATGAACGGTAGGTACTCATTGTCTAAGATGCACTGATATCGAGCAATGCGATTTCAAGATGGTTGATATGGTTAATGAAATCAAGTATAGAGTTTTTACGAAATATTTCCATCTGTTTCTGTATTTTTTTCAGATATCGAGCTTGTTTTGGTAAATGGCTCTTTATGATCCCAAGAAACAGACAGTTGGTGAAGGGTGATGGTTCGTGCTAGAGGAGCTGCAACCTTCAAGGTTTCGAACACGTTAAGATCATTAGTTAGATTTATAGAAGAAAAATAAACAGCTGTACAAAGAGAACTTTTGGTCTCCCGCTTTCTTCCTTAACGATCGTTCCTAGCCCCCCTCAGTTCCTAACCTCATCTTCTGTCTTTCTATCTATCTATTTTGTTTGTTTGTTTATTTTGTTTTCTTTCTTTTATTCATCCATTCTTTCCTTCTTTCTTTCTTCCTTCGTGTCCTTCCTTCCTTTCTTTCTTCCTTCCTTTCTTCCTTTCTTTCTTTCATTCATTCATTCTTTCTTTCTTCCTTCCTTCCTTTCTGTCTAAATAAACATTTTTTTCTTGTTTAACATGCGAAAAAAAAAGATATTTAGCAAATCAGAGTAAACTGATGAAACTATATAATAAACATTGCCGGGCTTCGCATTGATGATTACTTCTAAGCTGTGTTTTTCCTGTGAGAGTTAATCAAGCAATGGAGTATATGCAAACAAACCTTGATTGCCTGATGACTAGCTGTCGGATATCGATACTATAACGTAATAAAAGGTGCTTTACGGGAAACTTACTGGGGTATAGTTTATGATATTTTAATAATCTCAGCTGGACACCACGGGATCATGAAGTCTTCTGCCCTGCATCCTCAATTCCTTGGAGTTCTCCTTGTTACTATTATAGGTGAGGCTTTGAAAAAAAACTTTAGCGAAATCCGGTAAAAAAGGCAACACCATTACTTTGAAACTCTTGTTTGTTGTCCGCTTAAAATTTAATTTCTAGCGGAAACGCTGACATTGTATTTTTATGATAATGGCTGGGGATTGTCCAACATAGTCAATGAATACCACTGATAATTTGCAATTTATTTACCAGTGGTTCTGTCGGTGAAATTTCACAGAAAACCTTATATATATTTACACCAGTGTTTGCTGTGCTTTTGGTGAATTTATCACAGGCTTCCCAAAGAGTAGTTTGATTAACTTATATGAATTTTTTCATGGAACCTATAAATCGAAAAGCAGATTAATTAAGGTATAAAAAACAAAATAAAGATGAGAAAAATTTGGGGGGTGGGACGTACCAGTTATTTTCACTGGTGCATATTAATTAACATCGGTTCAATAGTTACACTTCACTTGCCACATACCAAAGAATCAAGACGAGGCTACGTGCATAAAGCTCAGTCATTCGTAACAAGACAAAAGTTTTAGCACGTAGCCTCGTTCTAAATCCTTTCAGTGCGCATGCGATTTTATCCCGAACTTCTCACCTTCTTTTGTTTAAACCTTCTTTTGATTTTAATCAAACAAAAGAAGGTGAGACATTCGGGATAAAATCGCATGCGCATTAGAAACGATTCTTCAACTCTGAACTGGCTTATTTTATGGGAGCCTGTGTTTTAGTGGTTAGATATCGGTATGATTAGGATTCCTGTCCATACCTCGCAAGTTGGAGGTACAGGGCCCTCGACATCTCACCAGTGGTACCAGTTGTACCACTAGTGAATTGGTAAAATTGATGCTACTATGGGAGTCCTGTGGTTTTGGTGAGGTAGTTCAAGTTCAAGTTCAAGTTTATTTTGCCATATAAATTAATATTTACAATTAAAAATAAATAAATAAAGAGAGTGAGAGAGAGAAATATTTATACTAATTATCGCATATTCAAATAATAAATATATGGTGAGGAGACTTGACTGAAACCCCTAGGCTTATAGAAGCGTCAAGTTTTCTCCTAAATTTCCTTTTACATTGTTTACACACACTATTTTGATTGTTTCTGATATTCTCATGAATAAACATATACGGCTATGGCTGCAGATGTTGCAGTATTGTAAGTAGGGATATAACATAGCAAAATATGATGATTTCTTATAATTCCTATAGATTTGGATACTTTCTTTGAGACCTGAGAAATGTGTGGTTTCCACGTCAAATTTTCATCTAAAATAATTCCCAAGAAGACGTTTTCTTTAACTTTTTCAATTTCCTGGTTATTTATAAAGACTCAAAACTCTGCAGAAGTCCTTTCTTGCTTTGATTTAAAATCGATAAATTTTGCTTTCTCAAAGTTTAGTGATAATTTATTTAATTTTGTGGCTAGCCAAACAGAAAAATTCTCTAGCTCTCTATTAACCATATGGTTGAGATAGACAGGCGGATCCTTATGCGTAAAGAAAAGATTTGTATCATCTGCAAATAAAATTAGCCCGGGGGGGGGGGGGGGGGAAATTAGTTTAGCAAAGTCTGATACATAGCAAATGTCGTTGATGTAAATAACATTTAAATAAGGAACAGCAATGGACCTAAAATCGACCCTTGCGGAACACCACTTGAAATATATTTTAATTTAGAGGCAGCATTATCAGTATACGAAACAAATTGCCGCCTATTACAAAAATAGCTTTTGACCCAATCCGAGGCTATTCCACGTATTCCATAGTGTTCTAGCTTTTGAAAAAGAATTTCATGATTTATGGTATCGAATGCTTTTGATAAGTCCATGAATATTCCAATGGCAACTTCTTTATTATCGATAGCTTTAGAGATGTTTTCATATAGGTCAATAAGAGCAAACGCTGTGGAATGGCCCTTTCTGAATCCATAGGTTTTTACATAAAATGTCTGTCGATTCAAATACTTAAACAATTAATCAATTATAAAGGCTTTTTCTAATATTTTTGAGAAAGCAGGGAGGACCGAGACTGGACGATATATAATTGCCGATTGTAGATTTATCTCCAGACTTAAACAAAGGAACAACGCGAGATATCTTCAATTGATCAGGAAAAATGCCGCAGTTAAAAGACAAGTTAATAATATGAGTGAAAGGTTAGGCAATAATATCAATTGTAGACTGTATTGTCATAACCTGGTGCTTTACCAGATTGGAAGTTTTTCGTAATAGATATTACTTCACTTTCAGATACTGCATCTATAAATATTGAGGATAAGAATTCCCCTGGCAGGTATGACTTTGGAGACACATTAGTATTAGGAATGCTTCTGGCTAGATTTGGACCTATGCTACTGAAGAAATACAGAAGTGGTTAGCAATCTCCATATATAGGATCCGAGATTTCCTTGTTATCGTGACGGAACACTATGTTGGGCGAAGATCGCAGTTTGTTTTTATTCATTATATTGTTCAAAAGTTTACAAGTTTGTTTGATGTTTGTTTTGTTTTCCATAAGTTTCTCATCATAGTAAAGCCGCTTTGCCATTTAACTTGTTTTTATAATCTTTTTACACCCTTTCAGTATTTGGATTTGGTTTGCGAAGGCATTGTTTATATAACTTGTTCTTTGTTTTAATCGATTTCAAGAGACCTTTTGAAATCCATGGCTTTCGAATTCTTCGTTTTTTAGAACTTCTTTTTATTGGAAAACATTCATTATAAATGGAAGTGAACTTATCTATGAACGTGGAATAAGCATGGGTTGGATCCAATTGTATTGAACCAATCACAATTATAGCCAGTTTATCTTTAAATATTTCAACATTTTTGACACTCTTATGTCTATAGGGTTGAGTTAATCGATTCTGTACAGTTGTGCAGTATTCATCATCCATCATAATTGAAAAGATAGGAAGGTGATCCGATATATCAGCGAACACATCGTTCTTGATAGCAATGGAAGTGTGGCCTCGTTGTCATGTGCTAGGCTGCCATTTTTAAAAGTCGTCTATATTCATAAGTGAAAGCTCCATAACGTAAACCATCAGTAAAAATAAAAAAAATAAAAATATTTTTTAACTTAAAGAGCGCATTTTTCATGACGTAAAAACAATAATTACATGCTCCTTGTTAAAATTCGCTAAAATAAAATGATACAAATTAAAAAATATATTGCAAAAATATAATTAAGCTGAAGTTAGCAGCCTGTTCAGCAGCCTGTTCAAAAATTAAAACAGCCGGTTGTATTGCTATGTAAACAGCCTTATATTACTTCTGGTATGTTAAAGAACGTGATTCCAACATATCCTATAAAAATCAGTAATTTATTAAGCAATTCGGGATACACGAATCATCAGTACATTTTTGGTCTGTCTGTCACACACTTGGTCTAATTTGACTTCAACTTACGTGGGACACTTTAGCATAATCTCAATAAAAACAATATATGCAAATCTCATGCTTACAACATTATGATGATAATAATTAATTATTAACTTTTTAATTGGGATATTATAAAACACAAAAAATTGTATTAAAAATGCAGGACTCATGCCAAAAACTTGATTCATGATAATGTCAAAACTCAGAATAATCTTTTCGAAGAAGACTAGAAAATATGTCAATATTATTATATAGAGTTAATTATTAACAATCAAGCGAATGTTCGAATTTATCTGATATCGATATGAACAAACTTTAAATCTACATGTGTTGAAGGTTTATAATACAATTTTCAGATGAAAATAGAAAAGATAACACATTTAAAAAATCATCTCTCAATTAAGAAATATACAACATTCCCTCGTCTAGAGTCACACTGGAATATCCACAACATTGGACCATCCTTATAAAGTGACAAACGAGCTTTGTAGATGGGATAACCACACTTTTTATGGTGACAATCGGGCTTTGTAGATGGGATAACCACTCCTTTTATAGTGACAATCGGGCTTTGTAGATGGGATAACTACTCCTTTTATAGTGACAATCGGGCTTTGTAGATTGGATAACCACTCCTTTTATAGTGACAATCGGGCTTTGTAGATGGGATAACCACTCCTTTTATAGTGACAATCGGGCTTTGTAGATGGAATAACCACACCTTCTATAGTGACAATCGGGCTTTGTAGATGGGATAACCACTCCTTTTGTAGTGACAATCGGGCTTTGTAGATGGGATAACCACTCCTTTTATAGTGACAATCGGGCTTTGTAGATGGGATAACCACTCCTTTTGTAGTGACAATCGGGCTTTGTAGATGGGATAACCACTCCTTTTATAGTGACAATCGGGCTTTGTAGATGGGATAACCACGCCTTTTATAGTGACAATCGGGCTTTGTAGATGGGATAACCACTCCTTTTGTAGTGACAATCGGGCTTTGTAGATGGGATAACCACTCCTTTTATAGTGACAATCGGGCTTTGTAGATGGGATAACCACTCCTTTTGTAGTGACAATCGGGCTTTGTAGATGGGATAACCACTCCTTTTGTAGTGACAATCGGGCTTTGTAGATGGGATAACCACTCCTTTTATAGTGACAATCGGGCTTTGTAGATGGGATAACTACTCCTTTTGTAGTGACAATCGAGCTTTGTAGATGGGATAACCACTCCTTTTATAGTGACAATCGGGCTTTGTAGATGGGATAACCACTCCTTTTATAGTGACAATCGGGCTTTGTAGATGGGATAACTACTCCTTTTGTTGTGACAATCGGGCTTTGTAGATTGGATAACCACGCCTTTTATAGTGACAATCGGGTTTTGTAGATGGGATAATCACTCCTTTTATAGTGACAATCGGGCTTTGTAGATGGGATAACCACTCCTTTTATAGTGACAACCGGGCTTTGTAGATGGGATAACCACGCCTTTTATAGTGACAATCGGGCTTTGTAGATGGGATAACCACGCCTTTTATAGTGACAATCGGGCTTTGTAGATGGGATAACCACTCCTTTTATAGTGACAATCAGGCTTTGTAGATGGGATAATCACTCCTTTTATAGTGACAATCGGGCTTTGTAGATGGGATAACCACGCCTTTTATAGTGACAATCGGTCTTTGTAGATGGGATAACCACTTATTTTATAGTGACAATCGGGCTTTGTAGATGGGAGAGCAGCCTCTTTAACTGTAACAAACGGGCTTTGTAGATGGCAGAGCAGCCTCTTTAACTGTAACAAACGGGCTTTGTAGATGGGAGAGCAGCCTCTTTAACTGTCACAAACGGGCTTTGTAGATTGGATAACCACTCATTTTATAATGACAATCGGGCTTTGTAGATGGGAGAGCAGCCTCCTTAACTGTCACAAACGGGCTTTGTAGATGGCAGAGCAGCCTCTTTAACTGTCACAAACGCGGGGCTTTGTAGATGGGAAAGCAGCCTCTTTAACTGTAACAAACGGGCTTTGTAGATGGCAGAGCAGCCTCTTTAACTGTAACAAACGGGCTTTGTAGATGACAGAGCAGCCTCTTTAACTGTCACAAACCGGCTTTGTAGATGGCAGAGCAGCCTCTTTAACTGTAACAAACGGGCTTTGTAGATGGGAGAGCAGCCTCTTTAACTGTAACAAACGGGCTTTGTAGATGGGAGAGCAGCCTCTTTAACTGTCACAAACGGGCTTTGTAGATGGCATAACCACTCCTTTTATAGTGACAATCGGGCTTTGTAGATGGGATAACCACTCCTTTTATAGTGACAATCAGGCTTTGTAGATGGGATAACCACTCCTTTTATAGTGACAATCGGGCTTTGTAGATGAGATAATCACTCATTTTATAGTGACAATCGGGCTTTGTAGATGGGATAACCATTCCTTTTCACGGTGGGCATAAATGACCTCAAAAATGCAGAAGGAAAATGTGACACATTTTTGCGATTGTAAATAATTTCAAAAATCTTTGACATAAGGAAATGAAAGTTTTAGAGTTTTACGAGTAGATATGATATTTTGTTTTGATGCAGTTGGAGTCGAGGTTGATGTCATAGTGACGTCATATCAAAATGTTACAAAGCACTGAATTTTGTTTGTGTTATCATTGTCTCCAATTTGGTGCCAAAAACTTGATTCATGATAATGTCAAACTCAGAATAATCTTTTCGAAGAAGACTAGAAAATATGTCAATATTATTATATAGAGTTAATTATTAACAATCAAGCAAATGTTCGAATTTATCTGATATCGATATGAACAAACTTTACATCTACATGTGTTGAAGGTTTATAATACAATTTTCAGATGAAAAATATAGAAAATATAATACATTTAAGAAATCATATCTCAATTAAGAAATATACAATATTCTCTCGTTTCGAAGCACACTGGAATATCCACAACACTGGACCATCCTTATAAAGTGACAAACGAGCTTTGTAGATGCTGGTCTGTGGCAAATGTTTGGGGGACTGAGAACGAGTGCTTCGATTGGTCACTTCCGGTCACTTCAGAATGTGTTGTTGTTTAGTTTCTTTTGGGAGGCGAATGAAGAAATTTGTGCAAAAATAGACGTGTAAATTTTAAACCTGGCATTCTGTTCTACAGCGTGTGTATTTTCCATGGTTTGGAGACGTTGCTTATGAAGGCTGAAGTGTTTTACTGTGATTTTTGTGGATGTAGAGGATCGTGAACTTTGTAAGCCGACTAGCGCGACATGGCGCGTACGAACTAACAAACCCGAACTATCAAAACTTTCACGAAATTTTTCAGCTTACCTGAATGTGAGAACTCTTCCATTCAGTCCCAGTAAGTACTACCAGCCAGTCCTACGTGGCTTAGGCAGGATATATTCTAGTTCTCATAAAAACCACACAAGCTTTTTGCACTTTTTCGGATAATTGTCTTTGTAACTTTGTCAAACTTATGATTGATTTTACGGCAAACTACAGGTGAGTAAATTGTCCCATTTTTGGTTCAATACACGGATATGACTTCACTTTTGGGAAAAATAATAATAATAAGTTCATATGATTCTTGTTATAGTAATGTGAAAAGTTTCTTATTATCCATCGCGATTTTTTTCCTCTGTAAATACGCATCAACAAAGTTTGACGTTTTGATTTTGCATGTGCTTCATTCACCAACCAAAGTTTTTCAAAACGCCGTTCTCCGGCCATGTACCCTGAATCTCGATATGGGTATATAAAGTATGTCGCTCAACAATTGTTGTGTGGCTTAGGCTATATATTATATCCTCAGGAATAAAAGTTTACGAGTAGGATCGCCATAAAATATCGTCGGCGGTCGTCTTTGATCTTGTTTCTTCGTCATTTCGAGCAACGGCTTACAAAGTTCACGATCCTCTAAATCCACAATAATCACAGAAAAACGCTTCAGCCTTCTTAAGGAAAGTCTTCAGACCATGGAAAATACACATGCTGTAGAATGGAATGCCAAATTTAACATTTACACGTCTTTTTTTGCACAAATTTCTTCATTCCCTTCCCAACAAAAACAAAACAACAACACAATTCTGAAGTGACCGGAATTGACCAATCAGAGCGCTCGTTCTCAGTCCCCCAAACATTTGCCACAGACCAGTAGATGGGATAACCACACCTTTTATGGTGACAATCGGGCTTTGTAGATGGGATAACCACGCCTTCTATAGTGACAATCGGGCTTTGTAGGTGGGATAATCACAGACTCCTTTTATAGTGAATCTCGGGCTTTGTAAATGGAAGAGCAGCCTCTTTAAATGTGACAAACGGGCTTTGCAGATGGCAGAGAAGTATCTTTAACTGTGACAAACTGGCTTTGTCGCAGCTAAAGAGGCTGCTTTCCAATCTACAAAGCCCGTTTGTGACAGTTAAATAGGCTGCTTTTCCATCTACAAAGCCCGTTTGTGACAGTTAAAGAGGCTGTTAGTTTAGATCACACAACATATGTCGCGTTTATCATATATGTCCATTATCGAGGTTTACTTAGTCACGCAAATAGGATTAGCTACAGTAGCGTGATAGCGTCTTAGGTTTCAGTCTTTTATCAACCTCGCGTGAGTCGACAACATTATATCAAGTCTCTAAAATTTCAACAAGTATATATCTACAATTCTACAAGTTTCTGTGTACCCACGTTAGCCCACCAAAGTAAGTGACTTTGTCTATGTTAATTGTAACTATCGTTAAGTATCGCTTAATTGATTTGATTTGCTCTAGTGTCCATGCAATTGTAATCGTCATAGGACTATTGTTATTTGCCTTTAAATCGTCCCTCATATATAGCCATTGTAATTTCAGTTTGAACCACAACAATACACAACAACAATAACTCTATTGTCGACCGTGTACTTCACGTAAATAAAGGCAGAATCGAAGTGCGTTCAAATTGGTGTTTTAATAACTTTAATCGCTACCTAGTGTAATTGTCCGTTACAGAGGCTGCTCTGCCATCTACAAAGCCCGTTTGTCACAGTTAAAGAGGCTGCTCTGCCATCTACAAAGCCCGTTTGTGACAGTTAAAGAGGCTGTTCTGCCATCTTCAAAGCCCGTTTGTGACAGTTAAAGAGTCTGCTCTCCCATCTACAAAGCCCGTTTGTGACAGTTAACGAGGCTGCTCTCCCATCTACAAAGCCCGTTTGTGACAGTTAAAGAGGCTGCTCTCCCATCTACAAAGCCCGTTTGTGACAGTGAAAGAGGCTGCTCTCCCATCTACAAAGCCCGTTTGTGACAGTTAAAGAGGCTGCTCTCCCATCTACAAAGCCCGTTTGTGACAGTGAAAGAGGCTGCTCTCCCATCTACAAAGCCCGATTGTCACTATAAAAGGAGTGGTTATCCAATCTACAAAGCCCGATTGTCACTATAAAAGGAGTGGTTATCCCATCTACAAAGCCCGATTGTCACTATAAAAGGAGTGATTATCCCATCTACAAACCCCGATTGTCACTATAAAAGGCGTGGTTATCCCATCTACAAAGCCCGATTGTCACTATAAAAGGAGTGGTTATCCCATCTACAAATCCCGGTTGTCAGTATAGAAGGTGTGGTTATTCCATCTTCAAAGCCCGATTGTCACTATAGAAGGTGTGGTTATTCCATCTACAAAGCCCGATTGTCACTATAAAAGGAGTGGTTATCCCATCTACAAAGCCCGATTGTCACTATAAAAGGCGTGGTTATCCCATCTACAAAGCCCGATTGTCACTATAAAAGGAGTGGTTATCCCATCTACAAAGCCCGTTTGTGACAGTTAAAGAGTCTGCTCTCCCATCTACAAAGCCCGTTTGTGACAGTGAAAGAGGCTGCTCTCCCATCTACAAAGCCCGATTGTCACTATAAAAGGAGTGGTTATCCCATCTACAAAGCCCGATTGTCACTATAAAAGGAGTGGTTATCCCATCTACAAAACCCGATTGTCACTATAAAAGGCGTGGTTATCCCATCTACAAAGCCCGATTGTCACTATAAAAGGAGTGGTTATCCCATCTACAAAGCCCGTTTGTGACAGTTAAAGAGTCTGCTCTCCCATCTACAAAGCCCGTTTTTGACAGTTAAAGAGGCTGCTTTCCCATCTACAAACCCGTTTGTCACAGTTAAAGAGGCTGCTCTGCCATCTACAAAGCCCGTTTGTGAGAGTTAAAGAGGCTGCTCTGCCATCTACAAAGCCCGTTTGTGAGAGTTAAAGAGGCTGCTCTGCGATCTACAAAGCCCGTTTGTGACAGTTAAAGAGGCTGCTCTCCCATCTACAAAGCCCGTTTGTGACAGTGAAAGAGGCTGCTCTCCCATCTACAAAGCCCGATTGTCACTATAAAAGGAGTGGTTATCCCATCTACAAAGCCCGATTGTCACTATAAAAGGAGTGGTTATCCCATCTACAAAGCCCAATTGTCACTATAAAAGGCGTGGTTATCCCATCTACAAAGACCGATTGTCACTATAAAAGGAGTGGTTATCCCATCTACAAATCCCGGTTGTCAGTATAGAAGTTGTGGTTATTCCATCTACAAAGCCCGATTGTCACTATAGAAGGCGTGGTTATCCCATCTACAAAGCCCGATTGTCACTATAAAAGGAGTGGTTATCCCATCTACAAAGCCCGATTGTCAGTATAGAAGGCGTGGTTATCCCATCTACAAAGCCCGATTGTCACTATAAAAGGAGTGATTATCCCATCTACAAAGCCCGATTGTCACTATAAAAGGAGTGGTTATCCCATCTACAAAGCCCGATTGTCACTATAAAAGGAGTGGTTATCCCATCTACAAAGCTCGATTGTCACTATAAAAGGAGTGGTTATCCCATCTACAAAGCCCGATTGTCACTATAAAAGGAGTGGTTATCCCATCTACAAAGCCCGATTGTCACTATAAAAGGAGTGGTTATCCCATCTACAAAGCCCGATTGTCACTATAAAAGGAGTGATTATCCCATCTACAAAGCCCGATTGTCACTATAAAAGGAGTGGTTATCCCATCTACAAAGCCCGATTGTCACTATAAAAGGAGTGGTTATCCCATCTACAAAGCCCGATTGTCACTATAAAAGGAGTGGTTATCCCATCTACAAAGCCCGATTGTCACTATAAAAGGAGTGATTATCCCATCTACAAAGCCCGATTGTCACTATAAAAGGAGTGGTTATCCCATCTACAAAGCCCGATTGTCACTATAAAAGGAGTGGTTATCCCATCTACAAAGCTCGATTGTCACTATAGAAGGTGTGGTTATTCCATCTACAAAGCTCGATTGTCACTATAGAAGGTGTGGTTATTCCATCTACAAAGCCCGATTGTCACTATAAAAGGAGTGGTTATCCCATCTACAAAGCCCGATTGTCACTATAAAAGGAGTGGTTATCCCATCTACAAAGCCCGATTGTCACTACAAAAGGAGTGGTTATCCCATCTACAAAGCCCGATTGTCACTATAAAAGGAGTGGTTATCCCATCTACAAAGCCCGATTGTCACTATAAAAGGAGTGGTTATCCCATCTACAAAGCTCGATTGTCACTATAAAAGGAGTGGTTATCCAATCTACAAAGCCCGATTGTCACTATAAAAGGAGTGGTTATCCAATCTACAAAGCCCGATTGTCACTATAAAAGGAGTAGTTATCCCATCTACAAAGCCCGATTGTCACCATAAAAAGTGTGGTTATCCCATCTACAAAGCTCGTTTGTCACTTTATAAGGATGGTCCAATGTTGTGGATATTCCAGTGTGACTCTAGACGAGGGAATATTGTATATTTCTTAATTGAGAGATGATTATTTAAATGTGTTATCTTTTCTATTTTCATCTGAAAATTGTATTATAAACCTTCAACACATGTAGATTTAAAGTTTGTTCATATCGATATCAGATAAATTCGAACATTCGCTTGATTGTTAATAATTAACTCTATATAATAATATTGACATATTTTCTAGTCTTCTTCGAAAAGATTATTCTGAGTTTTGACATTATCATGAATCAAGTTTTTGGCATGAGTCCTGCATTTTTAATACAATTTTTTGTGTTTTATAATATCCCAATTAAAAAGTTAATAATTAATTATTATCATCATAATGTTGTAAGCATGAGATTTGCATATATTGTTTTTATTGAGATTATGCTAAAGTGTCCCACGTAAGTTGAAGTCAAATTAGACCAAGTGTGTGACAGACAGACCAAAAATGTACTGATGATTCGTGTATCCCGAATTGCTTAATAAATTACTGATTTTTATAGGATATGTTGGAATCACGTTCTTTAACATACCAGAAGTAATATAAGGCTGTTTACATAGCAATACAACCGGCTGTTTTAATTTTTGAACAGGCTGCTGAACAGGCTGCTAACTTCAGCTTGGTAAAAATATAACAGTATCACATAAAATGTCAATCTCTTTTTTATTTCAGCTTCTACTTTGGCTGAACAAGTCTGTTATGACAAATACGGGTGCTTTAGTAACGATCCTCCGTTTAACCGTCCCCTCATTCCTCTACCTGAACCCCCTAAAGAAGTCGGAACAACCTACCATTTGAGCACGAGGTCAGATTCATCCGGGACAAAGATAATCAATGACTATGACGTCACTCTGCTCAAAGCCTCTGGATATGATGGCTCAAAGAAAACTGTTGTCATAGTTCACGGGTGGAGAGGTGAGTAGTTTCAAGAACTCCGCGGCAAAACGACTGAGCACGCGCGAGGTTTCGCGGGATTATGGAATTGTTATACGTGTGCCCTTGTCTTGATCACAGGAATCCCAAGCGAAGTTTTTAGAATTTTTTTAATTTCATTAGATTTTCCCACATCATGTCTTTGAGGCAGGCAATAGAAAATGCTACAAAGCACTTATTTTCTTGGGGCTCATTTTGACTTTGAGTTTCGCTGGAAACGTTTGGTTTGTATGACTGCCGAATGTTTTCATTGAGGCCAACATTGAGGAGGACTGGGGAGGCACACATGCGTAGTACATCAAGAAATATCGTAAAATCCGGATTTGGTTCTCGATTCTAAAACTGAACAAGGAAGTATTCCGAATGCTAAGTCAATCTCGGTTAATATCCAGAGCCTGCGTTATTTGGTCAGCAGGACTTAGCAACGAAAGTTAATGAATTACATGTCTCTTTTTGTTTCGAATAATTGATGTGCACTCATATAATTGGGTAAAAAATATGGAATGATAAATTCGGCCATATTAAAGCAAATATCTGTTTTCTACTAGAGGTACCTGAGGTACGCGATTTATCAACATATACATATCTAGCATTATTTTTGTTTTGTTTTGTTTTGTTTTGTTTTGTTTTGTTTTGTTTTGTTTTGTTTTGTTTTGTTTTGTTTTGTTTTGTTTGTTTGTTTGTTTTGTTTTGTTTTGTTTGTTTTGTTTTGTTTTGTTTTGTTTTGTTTTGTTTTGTTTTGTTTTGTTTTGTTTTGTTTTGTTTTGTTTTGTTTTGTTTTGTTTTGTTTTGTTTTGTTTTGTTTTGTTTGTTTTGTTTGTTTTGTTTTGTTTTGTTTTGTTTTGTTTTGTTTTGTTTTGTTTTGTTTTGTTTTGTTTTGTTTTGTTTTGTTTTGTTTTGTTTTGTTTTGTTTTGTTTTGTTTTGTTTTGTTTTGTTTTGTTTTGTTTTGTTTTGTTTTGTTTTGTTTTGTTTTGTTTTGTTTTGTTTTGTTTTGTTTTGTTTTGTTTTGTTTTGTTTTGTTTTGTTTTGTTTTTCTCCCAAATTGTATCCATCGGTTTAATCAGGAAATAGTCATGTTGATCCAATTCAATTGAATGCACCCTATGTATCTGTTGTGGTCCAATTTTTTCTCGGGGTAGCTATTTGAAGGCCCATTTAAGGTTTTAGACTATGGTGGGTAGGTTATGTTTTACGGTTAGTTTTGAAGTATTAAACTCCTGACATCTCTTTTTAGATAAAACAATGTAAACCAGTGAAAACAATTTAAGCCACAACATATCCATAATACAATAAAATTCCCAGAGAAAGCTTCGTATTGTTCGAGATAGTGGGGGTTCGAGATATTCACTGAAAAAATGACTCAAGAGAAATGGGTTTGTGTCCAAAATAGCGATGTTTTTGTGTTAAAAGGGTTCGAATTAGCGGGGTACAATTAATAACGCTGAAACTTTCTTCACAGAGAATCAACAACGTAGCAAATGGATAAACGACTTGAAAAAGGCATTGGTCGACAAAGAAGATGTTAACGTCATTTTTGCTAGTTGGAAGGAAGGAGCACGCGAATTTTACACAATAGCTGTTGCTAACACTCGCTTAGTTGGAGCCCAGGTAGAATCTCGCTGCTTCAGAAAGAATTACACCTTTGCGCGCAAAGATCGTTATGATCCATGAAATCACTTGTTGAGAGATCATTGTAGTATCATGATTAGAACAAATTTCGTTGGGTTATCATAACTACACCCTAGGTGCCATAGCTTTTGCCGATTTGCCAAGCGTGTCACTTTCCAGATAATTGTTAAGATTGACGAAACTGGAGTATCGTAAGCCAAGGCACCAGCATCCAGGGTAATCAGTGATTGATCATCTACAATCTTAATTTCGTCCACTTGAACTACACGGCACAAGGCCGTACCTAATTCCCGACTATAAGGAATCGAAATGGTTTTCTTTCCTATTTGTGCGGCTGCATATTCACGATAAACTTTTACAATTTTTCTTGTCTTTCATTCTATCTGTAGATAGCTGTGTTGATCAGATTTCTTAACGAACACACGGGTAATTCACCAGCTTCGTTCCATGTCATTGGGTTCAGTCTGGGCGGCCAGATCGCTGGTTATGTAGGACGAAGACTCCAAGAAGAAAAGTTGGGGCGTATTACAGGTAACTAGCAGAAGACAAGACAGACTACGGACGGACGGATGGTCGGTCAGCTTAGTCAGTTGGTGGGTCGGTCGGTCGATCAGTCGGTCGGTCGGTAGCCGGTCAGGCAGGCAGGCAGGCAGGCAGGCAGGCAGGCAGGCAGACAGGAAACATTTACGGTTAACAACTTTAAATAACTTTTAAAACAATCTAATAACTTCAGAACAGTCATATAAATTTGTTCCTAGGTCTTGACCCAGCAGCACCTTATTACACGGCTGAAGACACCGACGTAAAACTGGATCCTAGTGACGCAACCTTCGTTGACGTCATCCATACTAACGCACCACTGGTTGGTACAATCGACAAAAGTGGACATCTTGATTTCTGGCCTAATGGTGGCATGTTGCAGCGAGGATGTGGAGTAACTAAAAGTAAGGAAACTTAGTGATTTTGTTAAGAGTAGGCTCAGTTCTTACCATAGATCAACGAGACCCAAAGAGCAGATTTCGCACGACTATGCAAGACCAAGTGTATCAATAGATGAAACATTTATATTTATAACATATATATGACACATTTATGTACAGTCTATTTCACAGACTTGATGGTGCATACACCACGTACTTACGTATGTAAACGTCCGTACTAAGCTGTTTAATTATATGGAGGCGAGCCAGCCCGGTAAGCGGTGTGACCTCTTTTGTTTTCTTTTCCCTGGGGGCTACAGAACAAAAGCAGTCAGCCCGCTTAGCGGGCTGGCTCGCCTATATAAACAGCTCCTAAGCCGTGTGTCATCATTGTAATTGGTTGATGTCTTATCAAGACAATTCAATACACAGTCCTTCAAAATCTACTTTAATGAAGCGGACTTGACGATAACTAATTTCATTATTCTACGTTTTTTAGCTGGAATTAAAACGGTTGTTTGCCACCACGCTCGGGCACCATTATTTTATGTCGATTCCCTCGTGTCCCAGCGTCCCTTTCGTTCCTATCGCTGCTCAAGCTGGGACAAGTTTACACGTGGTAACTGCATGACATGTGAAGATAATGACTGTCCAGAAATGGGACATAATGCTCTCAAGTATAAAGGACTGGCTGATGGAAACTTTTACCTGTATACTAACGAGGACAAACCATATTGTGGTGAGAAATTTGAAACTTTTGTAATATTTGTACCTCTGCATTTGTACACAAAATGTGCAAGACTGTAGATATTGATTGAGGTCGGACAAGGAGGTGATAATCGAAAGAGATGTAGAGGCAACTGAATTGATATAAAGGATACATGTTTCGCTTCATGTACTGTGCGGACAGAGTTTGAGTCACAAAATTTCTCTTGAGTGTGTGATCATCGTTCTAAATCACTGTATTTGTTACTTAGTCCATCGCTATGTGTTTGTAACATTCAAAACCAATAGTGAATCGGGGGCTGATGGGAGAAACCCAAGGATTCGTATCCATGGTACCAAAGGTAGCACCGAGAAGATCAAACTAAAAAGGTGAGTAGTGACCCTTTAAGTATTTTGGCGCGCGGACGTAACAACAATTGCAAGCATGGCTATATACGCTTTGCGCTACTCTAGTCATACGTATATCGTTAGCTTAAATAATACCCAATTTTCATGGACAACGGAGCAAATTATCGATTGGAGGGGGGTTGGGGGGGGGGGGGGGGCGGTTAACATTTCACTTGAGATTAGGTATACACTTTGCTTTGTCAACATGACTAGAGTAGCGGATGAAAATATCCCAATTGATATTCGCGCTATATAAGTTAATAATAATAATAAATAAATAAACATGACACTTAATCTGCGGATTGGTTATAGGGTCTCGACAGACCTCCCTGAGTATAATGAAATATGAAAAAAAGACAAAAAAGATAACCAAACATGAATTTTCTTGACTTATCTCTGGTTAAAAAATCAGTGCCGTGAATCTTTCGTTCACAGTTCTTCATAAGACATGATTGTGTGTCACTAAACTGGGTTGGGTTTGCTGGCCTCCATATCGCCCTAAATGGCTGTAAAATAATTATTTCTCCCTTTGATCTATCCTTCGTGGTCTCCCTCAGCTCTCCTAGTACCTCATCCATCCATCGATCTATTCCTTCCCTCCTTCCTTCCTTCCCTCATTCCTTCCTTCCTTCTTTCCCTCCTTCCTTCCTTCTTTCCTCCCCCATGCAGCTCCCTGGTTTGAGATATTTAGAAATGGCGATAGATAGTCGAACTATAAAATAATTATTTTGTATACTGCTTTGTGTGTGATCGAAAGCAGACCATTGAAATAATAGTACATTATATCACCATATATAAGATTCAATGATCAAGTTTATATTCAATTCCATTCAAATATTCCATATATATATATATATTTTATAGAGAGTGAAATTTTATGACAGATTTTTATATTATATTGTACTGTATTGTATTGTTAAATGTATGTAAATGTATATTTATATAGTATATTTATTGGGGTATAGTTTACAATGAGGATTCAGTTCCTCCCTTCTATGGCCCTGTTGTAGTAGTAATGTTATTTATTACAATTACAATAAAGTTATTATATAGTAAATTCGTGATCGAATTAAAAGTGGTTTCTTTGATTTATTCCATCTTTACAGGAGATACCTTGCAGAAGGCAGCACTGAACGGTTTGTTGCACCAATCAAGATGGACCTGGGTACATTGACCAGCATTGATGTTTGGCATTTTACCCCAATCAAACCTTATAATGGATGGAAGTTAGATAAAGTCACTGTTGAGTATACTGACACCCATGAACGGTAGGTAGTCACTGTCTAAGATGCATTAATATCGATGTGACGTAATTAAAGATGGTTAAAGGGGCACTTGGATGAAAATAAATAAAAATTGGAAATGACTTGAAACTTAGTAAAACCTATAAAACTTCCAATAATCACCAAAAGCAACATTTTCTTTACATTCAAACGAGATGTAAAGAAATTGTCAAGTATTTAAGCATTTAAGTTGTGAGTAAATGACGTCATTTACTCAACCATATTGTTTAGACTTAATATCAAAATTTCTCTTTGAAAATGAGCTTGAAATGCAGATTTTTGGGCAGAGGGTAGACAGTTATTTAACTACATTCATTTTCAGATAGAAATAAACAGTTTTCAATTTTCATCCAAGTGGGCCTTTAATATGGATACGCGTCGCGTGACACAAAAGAGCGGCTGCATAGGAGGCTATTCATATGGTTAATCAAAATAAAATCAAGTATATATAATTTTAAGAAATATTTCCATTTAAACTGATATATTAAATTATTCATGTATTTTCTTCAGATATCGAGCTTGTTTTGGTAAACGGCTCTACTTGATCCCAAAAAACAGAAAGTTAGTGAAGGGTGATGGATCGTGTTAGAGGAGCTGCGACCATAAGGATTCCGAACACGTTAAGATCATGAGTTAGATTTATTATAGAAGTCAAATAATAAACAGTTGTGCAAACAAAAGGTTTTGTTCTCCCGCTTTCTTCCTTCGATCTATCATTCCTGCATGGTCTCCCTCAGTTCTCCTACCACATCAATCCACCTATCTATTATGTCTTTATTTCCCTCCTTCCCCTCCTTCCTTCCTTCCTCCTTCCTATCCTTCTTCCTTCATTCCTTCCTTCCTTCCTTCCTTCTCCATCCTCCTCCCTTTCCTTCCTATCCATCCTTTCCCTCCTTCCTTCCTTCCTCCTTCCCTCCTTCCCTCCTTCCTTCCTTCCATGCTTCCTTCCTCCTTCCTTCCTTCCTTCCTTCCTTCCTTCCTTCCCTCCTTCCTTCCCTATTCCCTCCTTCCCTCCTTCCCTCCCTCCCTCCCTCCCTCCCTCCCTCCCTCCCTCCCTCCCTCCCTCCCTCCCTCCCTCCCTCCCTCCCTCCCTCCCTCCCTCCCTCCCTTCCTCCCTCCTTCCTTCCTTCACTCCCTCCTTTCCTCTTTCTCTTTTTTCTTTCTTGATTTATTGACTGATTGACATAAGCGAATTTTTTATGTACTAATAATATAAAGATCCATTACAAAACTGTTTCTCTAACGAGCAACATATTGTCAAATTTTCTATTTTACTGTACAATAGCAAATGAAATAATTGTCGTCACCATTCCAAAAAATGTCCCAATAGTTCCCAGAATTATCAAAAGTACATCAGCTAACACTTGAAGCTTTGACAATCGCTTGAACTTGAGGCACAAGTGCAACAACCCTGGAAATACCAAAACAATACAATAGTGGATACTTCCCGCAAAAGCAGAAACCAAAGCAAAATGCGGCAACATTGCAACTGAAAATGCTAGAATTACTAAAACAATAAAGATGCGAAGCAAAACAAATCTAATAACAGTTGGCAGCTTGTTAGTCAATCGTTTGTAAACAGCTAGTTCTTCAACGTTTCTCACAAGCACGAGGACCAATATTGGAAAACTCAAAAGTACGTTAAAAACGAAAAATGTGCCAATGATTTTGACTGCTATACCAGAAGGGAGGTTATTAAGAATAACTTCCTTTGTGCTAGACGTATAGGTAAGAAAACCTGCAACTGCAAAAAGTATTTTAAAACTTGCACAAAATAAATAGGACCAGGTTAGAGCCACTTTAAACCTGGAGATCTGCGAGACCTCCGCTGCCATGGTAACGGACGAATCATGAATGCCGTAACTTAAGGTAACAATTGATAAACTAACAAAGACCCCACGAGTATCCCAAAATAAAAGGGATTGAGGATCCCAATTATAGTTCTCTTGAAATTCGTAGCTTAAGGCGATCCCAGCAGACGTTACCAAGGCAACCACAGCTAATAGGCTAACCCAGGCAATGTGTTTTAGGTGAGTCAAGAATACAGTTGGAAGAACTAGAGCAGATGCAAGGCAGGCCCACTGAGACCCTGTGATAGGAACGCGTGGAAACTGCTGCGACATTAATGAACCACAAAGGACGATGTATGAACATGTACTCGTATAAAGAGCTACCCCAACGAAGACCCAGATTACATGTCTAAATACAGGGCTGCAAGCCATTCCAATATCCTGATAGGTCCACCGTACTCTCTTTCTAAACCCGGAGTCATCTTCTTCATCAAGACAATCAGCAAGGAGATAGGCTGAGTACGCCAATATAACGGGAATTATAGCGAGCCCAATAAGAACAGTAACTCCTCCTTCGCGTATTGCATAGGGAAGAGCAAGGAACCCAAAACCTTCCATGTAGTTCACCATGTTCAAAACCAGTCTCCATGTGCTAATTTCATGTGACTTGGGAATCCTTTCTTCGTCGTCCAACGGCTTGCTTTGATCAAAAAAGTGTTCGTCTTCCTTTCCAGGATCGTCTTGTAGAAGGGACTTATAGTCTCGATCAGTTGAAAGACAAGACATCTGTAATATCAATAGTACAGAGAACTTTATACTGTTATGCGTAACTCGGCGAGAACAGTCTTAACAAAATTTATTACTGCGAAAACTCTTGTATCGCGACCAAAAACGAATTCAAATTTTGGGTTTTTCTGATCCGCCAATCCAGTGTGAAGCTGGGGGTGGAGCTTATGCAAATGCCTTCTCAAAAGATGGAGGTTAGATCGAGGACATTTGCATAAGCTCTATCTATCTATCTATCTAGTAATAAATAGATAGTTAGATTCATCGGCCTTTTTGTAACTTGAAATGCTCCTTTTTGTAACATTTTTCTCTATTGTAACCTCATTTTAGGTTACAAAAGGGAAGTGATCCCTTTTGTAACCTGCATGAAGGGACCCTGTTCCCTAATGTAACCTTAGTGCTCCCTAATGTAACTTCAGTGATCCCTAATGTAACTTGACTGTTCCCTAATGTAACCTTGATGCTCCCGTTTGTAACCACGGTATCCTCTTGACTTTGATCATTATTTTTTCAGTATCCAAAATGCGTTTGTCCTTTCTTTTGAGTGAAATGAAAAATTTAGTGTTTTATTTATAATATGTATTGTGCTGTTCACTTTTTTACACACTTGTTGAGTGATGAAACACTGATATTTTCTTCAGACTTTTTAGTCGTGCTCATGTTTATATAAATGTCTATTTTCAATAAAAATATCTTTAAAATACTCTTCTTGGTTATCAAGTTTGAAATTTTGGTGCTCCCAAGGCCTTATTATAAACAGTTGCTTTTAGCAATGAAGGCTTTGATGCGCTACGGATACTCTGTTTTTAGTACTCCTAAACGATAAAACAATTTATTATTCAATTTTCATACACTGTACAAATTCTGATTTTCTGATTGGTCAGTTTGTACCACGTGACGCGTTGTTATGACGTGACAACACGTCATTATGCAATAACTTTATGCAATAAATATATACAATCTACGGCATTACAGCATAGTTGGAAAGAAAAAATGTTCCTGGTGATAAATTTGAAGATTTTTCGAAAAAGAGAAGATCAACGAACATACTTAAAACTGCTTAGCGTGCCTGTTTTGAAGGTAAACTCAATTTCATTGAAGTTTTTGGAGCTAGCTTACTGAGATCAACATATTTCAACGGCTTAAAAACAGAGTTCGCCGGCTTTCCAAATTCATCTTAATATTTACTGTTTTTTAGACTGGTTATCCAAAACCTATCTCATAGAAAGTTTAGAAAGTCTGTCGCCACAAGTTCTCTCAGATGGGGTAAAGAAATTTTATCAAGAATCCGATTATCGAAGAAAACGCGCCAAACGAGTACTTCAGCCTTCGGCAAAAACTACTTCTTGTTCAAATCCGAGTTTAGCAGTTTCAACCGTAAGTAGCCAGTTAATGTGGCTGGACCCTATTTCGCCAGTGCGCGGGTAGTCGAATTGAAGCGGCTATTAATTGCGTTACAGAATTAAGTTGACCAAACTTTTTACGCACAGCTACTACAAATGGACCAAATTTTATAATGATGCTAGTTTGGTTGAAATCGGAGCTTTTTTAACATCGAAATTGTTATACACTTGATTTGAAATTTTGCCAATTTTCTCAAAATCCTGACCTCGACGAGCAAAACGATTTATGAGACTTTGTAAATCAAATGTTTGTCTATAATGTGAGAGCGTTTCAAGAAATTCTATTAAGCCGATTTTGAGTAAAAACGGAGCAATTATTTTACTTTGAAGAAATTTAAAACCGCGGGTGCTCTACTAAAGTAATTTTATAACAATAATTTTCCAAAGAAAAGTTGCAATATTTTTGGTTCTAAATAATACCAAGGCATGGTTCTTTATTTTGTGAATATGTCATCGTATTTGCTATTTTTGATCGCCGTTGAGACGACTGTACGTAAAGCACTAAATTCCTGCGTTTATCTCGGAATTTCGACATACACGTTAATAATACTGGTTCTTGAAAACTAGTAGATGAATTTTTTTTATTTCTCGATATTGAATATTCAATCCTTTACCAGTAAGGTGTGTAAATTACAAAGGCATTGAAGTTTTTTAAGACCATTAAATAATTTTTTAAACATTGCCATATGTGCATCTCTATTCTCCGAGTTGTTGCCGGTGTTTGATTATGCATGCCTGCATGCGTGTCGCTTTGGCACCTCGTGCAAAAATGCAAATACTATGGAAGTCTTCCAAGTTACCTGGACTGGTGAACTACTTTTCTTCGCCTTTTTAGCCTTTAATGTGTTTTCCAACAATATTTCACTTCTCCGTTTTCTTTTTGTACAAGGAAATGCCATATATATAGTTCTAGAAACTGTAGTAAGGAACTGCTACGTACAGCGTTACTCTGGATATCACTGGCGTGACTTTCCATGTATATTTGCATTTTTTGCACGAGGCGCCAAAGCGACACGCATGCAGGCATGCATAATCAAACACCGGCAACAACTCGGAGAATAGAGATGCACATATGGCAATGTTTAAAAAATTATTTAATGGTCTTAAAAAACTTCAATGCCTTTGTAATTTACACACCTTACTGGTAAAGGATTGAATATTCAATATCGAGAAATAAAAAAAAATTCATCTACTAGTTTTCAAGAACCAGTATTATTAACGTGTATGTCGAAATTCCGAGTTAAACGCAGGAATTTAGTGCTTTACGTACAGCCGTCTCAACGGCAATCAAAAACTGCAAAAACGATGACATATTCACAAAATAAAGAACCATGCCTTGGTATTATTTGGAACCAAAAATATTGCTAGTTTTCTTTGGGAAATTATGGTTATAAAATTACTTTAGTAGAGCACCCGCGGTTTTAAATTTCTTCAAAGTAAAATAATTGCTCCGTTTTTACTCAAAATCGGCTTAATAGAATTTCTTAGGCCTACTCCGGGTCCAAAAGACGGCTTAAGCCGCCTTAAGCCGCCCTAAGCCGCCTTAAGTTGGCTTAAGCCGCTTCAAGCCGCCATAAGCCACTTTAAGTATAGAAGTCAAAAATCACTCTTACATGTAAGTAGATGTAAAAGTGTTTTGATATTGAATGATTAAATTACAATACTACTACAAAACTACTTTATCCCAACTGACAATTTCAGTTTTTGGGCTTTTCTGATCCACCAATCATGCAAAGGGGCAATGAGCAACAAGATTTGTCCACTTCTGGGACAAGGAAGGTCTTCGAAAGCCTGCTTCCTTCCTTACACATGATGATGGATGGCTCAGAAAAACTACATCCAACTGAAAGTTTGAAAATGTTGATCACGATGCAGGGGTTTTGACAGAAATGTTTACTGAACATATACATGGTACAATTTCTTGCTGTATTGAAATCCGTATTGTATACTGAGTACCGTCTATTGTTTAAGTTGGACCCTTAGTATTTATGTTTTTGTGGAATCATGCCTTAATAAAAATGTCAAAAATCAATTTCAAATTGTCTGAGATTGAATTACTCCATGTCTATGACAACATGGAAACTTGCTGGAAGTTTACAAAATATACAGATCAAAGCAAGGAAGAATAATAATTCAAATTATGAGACAAATACAAGAATGAAAATTGAAGGTCCATATAATATTCAGTTGAGACTTAGACACTTGGACATTCAAAGTCCAACATTTCAGGAAAATCAATATTGTTTATTTTTCTTTAAGTCAGTAAATTTTATCATTTCCCAATCACGTATTACAAGGATTTCTACTGGCAATATTAAACTTTAATACTGTATTATATTAAAAAAAATACTGCTCAAATATAAATTATAAATTGTATTCTTAAATTATATTCACATTGAGCCGTGGTTCTTAAGGTATTTTTCAGTTTACAATTACTCTTTCTCGTAAATTGAATCTTAATGGTACGGAAGCCGATAGGGGTCACGAGTTGTCGGAAACGAGTTGTCGGAAACAAGTTGTCGGAAACGAGTTGTCGGGAACGAGTTGTCGGGAACGAGTTGTCGGGAACAAGTTGTCGGGAACAAGTTGTCGGAAACGAGTTGTCGGGAACGAGTTGTCGCAAACGAGTTGTCGGAAACGAGTTGTCGGAAACGAAGAAGACTGGAAACGAGTTTTCGGAAACGAGTTTTCGGAAACGACCTGTCGGAAAAGTGGAGTCTAATAAAAGGAATCATGGGATAGCACTTTTCCACGTGCAAATGTGTGGCCCGAACTCGCCCAGAACTTATGCAGAAAGTGTAGAAGTTTTGTGTTCGTAAGTAAATACTAATATAAAGTTGTATTTTCTGATTTTTTCGACCACATTGAAAGTTATTATGGTTATTATGTATTTATAATTTATATTATTATCTTTTTAGGTATGATTGATGAGATTCAAGATGAGAATTACACTGCGATTGAACGGGTCTGAAAGCGGGGAGGTTAGTAGCGTGTGCCTGTTATTTATGCTTTGCCTTTTGTATTGCTTTTTAAATACTGGACGCGTTAATTAAGTTAAATCTTGTAAATAATTACTCTGACTTTTTAAAAGGTACTGGAATGTGAAGCTCTCAATCTGTTAGAGATAATCAAAGAGAAATTTGGACTAGAAAATCCTATAATGTTCTCTAGTACTGGAGACCAGTTGAGTATTTCAGTCATCAGGTAAATAATTTATAATTTTTATCAACTGCTGCTAGTTCAACAAGGGCGGATCCAGGGGGGTTGTCCATAGGTGCACTGGGCACCCCCTAGGGCTGTATGAGATGACCACCATCTTGGATGTAACACCATCTCTCAAGAGGCCTATTTGGGAAATCCCCTTTGCAAAATCCTGCATCTGCCCCTGTTCAATACAGTAATTACTTATGAAGTGTATACTGTTGTTGGATCACATGCTCATTTAGCCACTGGGCATGTCCTTTGAAGCACAGGGTTGACCTTATTTGTCCTTGTTTTCAAGATTCTGTCATTTCATTTCATCTGTTCATAGCCATATTAAAGTTATTAGGGAGTGGTCATTGTGTATGGGCTGGCAAGTTTGGGGTGGGTTTAAAAACCTTTTTACTTTTTTCTTTGATATTACTAATTTCCTCCAACAGCCTGCTAATATACTCATCTAAGTTCTGCTTCTTATGTTTAGAAGTTGATATTCTTATTCTATAACAGGGATGGAGATATTGTGTATGTTGCCTCAGAAGGAGCAAATTTTGTCAATCCTAAAGGTAAATTTTTGTATAATTTAAACAATAGGCTATTGCTTGAAGTATTTTCTTTCGTATGAATTATCATTCCTACTATTATAATAGTAGCCGTTTTTTGAGTTTTTGTAGTGCTAGGGTTGCTGTTGATAACATCAACATAACCAAAAGGACTACCCTTCCATTTATCATAATCTTGCATTTGTAATAGTAACAGCATTATCTTTCCTTAGGAAATTCAAGAGCTGAAGCATTCCAAAATTATTGTGAGAAGAAAAAAAAGGAAAGAGAGTCCTTCTTTAAAAGCAAGAAAAAGAAAACATCTAGTAATGTGGAGATGTGTAAGGTTAGCTTAACAATTATTGACATAAGAAATAAGCTGATTTTATTCAGTCATTATATCCGAGTTACTATAATGCCTAGTTTGATTGGATTTGTCCATGCATGTATGCTAATCCAGGATGTGTTTTATTTAGCATTATCCTTGATTGTTTTTATACTCATTATCATAAATTTTACAAAATTAAAGGAAAAAAAATACAATTGACACAGGGATAAGCTCAGGGACATAGTGAGGACTGAGCATTTATGGGTGAGGGGGTTAACTATTTGTACAAATATTTGTATTTGTTTTAATCACTTGTATTTGCTTGTGATTGCCTGCTATCAATAATTTTTTTCAATATTTTTTAAATCAGACTTCTATTTATTAATTTTTTATTTATATTTTATTTATATATATATATATATTTTTTTTTGGGGGGGGGGGGGGTTCATGTGCCTCCCTATACCCCCTTTCTACACTAGTTGATAAAATGAAACTACGAGTCAAAGATAAACATTTTATTAAAATGCTCTATCTTTCACAGATTCCAATAGGCTTTGTGGAATTCAAAACGTATTCCAAGAAAAAGGCCCCACCAGTCAGGAAGCTTGTACAAAAAAAACAAGTTGGACAAACCATGCTAATCAACCTAGAAGTCCGAAAAACAGAGTCTGCAGAAAATATTTTAGACATGGCAGTTGCTGCTTTCATAAGAATGGATTCCACACTGGAAAGCATCAAGAAATTCCGACTGATATACCCAGATTTAATGACAGAGGTGAAATACCTTCCACAATCTCAAGAAAACTTTACCCCAGAAGGGTATGCCAACCTCATCCAAAAGACTTACAGTCGACTCAGACTTTATGTAGTTTCAGAGGGGGATTGGATAGGTAAGAGTGAAGCTATTTTAAGCATTTTTCACTGACATGGGTGAGGGGGAGGGGTAGTGGAAATTTTCACCACACATTTTAGAACACTTTTTTAATCGAGGCTTTGAAATTAAAAAGGGTGTTGTATTATTTGGTATGACTCTGAGAAAATTAAAAAATCCCTGCTAATTAATTAGAAGCACACTGTCTAATGAGTCTGTGTATGTTGCTTTAATGTGCTTATGCTTATGTTGCTAGCAAGACATGCATGTTACAAATAAAATAATGGACAGTTTATTTCTACTTGCTTTACAGCATCGTACCTTGAAATAACCAAATATGCACCTTTGGTAAGTTCTATGTTGGAATTTTTGGGCTCATTTAATGTCAATACTTAATGAAAATATAAATTGATTATCAAACTGACTACTGTCTAGTTGGTACAATAAAATTAACAAAGAATTTACTTTACAGTCTGATAGTGAAGAAGATGAACCCCCTATATCTAGTACCAACAGTCAGCCAGGATTACAGGTACTGCTATATTAAAGTACTTCTTTGCTGTAAACAGCCTACTAGCATAATTGTCTGCACAGCTTAGTAGTGTAACCTGCAGTTGGGAAATTCTGACATGAAATGAGTGTCATCTAACTTTATGTGACTCATAATCTTTATGGTTTTATTTTATTTTCATTTTACTTTTCATTTTATTTCAATACACCACTACAGTCTGCTTGTGGACCTTCAGCCAACAGTACATGTACATCAAGTCAGCCTGCTAGTGGATCTTCATCTATCAACACAACCACGCATGTACAGTTATCCAGTCAACCTGCTAGTGGATCATCATCCATCAATACCCCTGCACAGTCTGCCAGTACATCTTCAACCAACAGTACACCAAGTCAGCCTGGTAGTGGATCTTCATCCATCACACAGTTTGCCAGTGGATCTTCAACCAACAATACCCCTGCAAGAAATTATGATTGTAACACTTCTTTTGGTGAATATATTTATTTTACAGACAATGGAAGTGGTATGTTGACTAGAAATTTTAACCTAACTGACTATTTAATGTCCTGAGTAATGACCTCCATCATATTCTTGACTTTCACATGACGTCATCAAAAAACTTACATGCTTCATATAGATCACTTAAAATTAGGTCTGTAGGATGTTCTTTATATCCATAACAGATGTTGTTCCTGAATATTTAAACTATTTCTGTTGTTTGGTTTTTGAGGTATCAGAGGTATAAATCCTGTCTCGCAATATTGTCACACGTAATTTGCTACAAACTACACACATTTGGCTTGGTCTTTGAACGAAACTTTTGTCTTTAAGACATCTGTATCAAATTAACCTATTTAACTGTTACTTTTATGTGATTTTGCCAATTCATATTTTGCATTTCTTACTAAAGAATGAGTTTGGGAAATTGTTAAAAAATATCTTTGCAAAAAATTATCTTTTGGACTGAAAATTTCTTGGACATATGGAGCTATACTTGCTCTTTACAAGGATATACATTGAATTTACTCAGGGATGTGAAATACACTGATATTTTGGTGACCCGTAGAGTGACACCAACCACAAAGTGCAATACATTTCTTACTAAAGAATGAGCAGTTAAAATGACAATTATATCTTTGCAACAAAAACCTGCTTCCACTCAAAATTTTGCAAAGTTACATAGTTTTATAAGCTCTTTTGAGTGAATGACATTTGATTTCACTCAGGATCCTGGACATTTTTCAATGACATAAGTGAAAGTCAAGAATAGACACCCACACAAAATGTTTGGTATGTAGCAACTCCACATTAAGGAAAATATAATCTCCTTGTGCCAATGCTGTCACCTAAAGTGCAAAATATAATTCACAGTAAAGTTTCTCTAAGACTAATTGGAATGACTAATTAACTGACTGCTGTATACAGCTGTCCATCTTAGAGAGGTATAATGGTCTTATAGGGAGTTTATGTATGTAGTGAAAGAACACATATTGGCCCAACCTAGTGGAGAATTTCACTGTTATTGCAAAGCAATATATGTACAAAATTGAAGAAACTTCCAATATTGTTTACCTCATTAATTTTACATACTGTAAATCATGCTGGTCACACCCAAAATAAATGTACACACTATAGTCGACAAATATCTGGCCACTAAAGTACCAAAACCATATGCTACCAAAGGCCCAAAACAGTTAAAATACTAACTTTCAAAGCTGCAATTATATAGCTCTCAATGTGTATAATTTTTGACCTATAAGTTATGTTATATATCCCATGAAAGCAATATTATACACTGAACTGTAAAACACTAAGTAGATTCTAATAGGCATTTAGTCAGGCTACATTGTACCTGTCGATATTAACAATAATGAAATATCTTAAACAGCCGTGCTGAAAACAATCAAGAATCAGTTAAAAGTTTTTCCAATTCCGTTTTTGATTTGTCAGTTGTATTTGATTGCAAAAATGATAGAAGTACTCCCAGATAACAGTTTGCCAGCTACAGTAACTGGTGCAGTTTCTTAAAAGACAGCCTATCTTTCTAAATGATCACAATATGTACATGATCCTTGATTCATTGCTGGTCTTATCAGCTCAAGAGAATAATATTGGTCTAAGTTGGTCCATAAATAGGCATTGCCATAAATTAATAGTAAATAATATTAAAACCTTAGTTACTTACTAATTCCAGACTGAACTGTTCACTTAGCTTATTGAATACCCTCTTTTACATTGTTTCCATGAAAAAATTATGAGATGAATTGATGGAATGTTGAGTAGAACAAATTATTGATTTGAAGATCTCTGTATCTTACATTTGACTAAATCAGCTCAGAACTTGAATGTCATCTTGGCTGGTAAAATGTCATCACAAAATTTGAGAAACAAGTTTGTCCAATTAATAATGATGAAAAGAAATCTTGAGATTCTGATATTTGGTCAAAAAAAACAACAACTCATTAACAAATACAAACAGTACATTCTTGTCTTAAGGCCATGTTGGATGTGACTCATGACTACAGGAAGCCCCTAAGAAAACCTCATTTTTATGAATAAAGGTATCTGGGTGATCACTATAGATGAAATCTAAAAAGTAAACCTAAATGATGCTATGGCCGACAATAGATAGGATTAAAATGTCAACCTAAATGATGCTATGGTCAAAGCAGTAGTCTGACTAATTATAGTTGTTTAATATATGACTTTGTCAGGTAGAAAAGTATCTTTGATGTTCCAGTAAATTTACTGTCAGTTAAACCATCCACTTTCTTGAAAATGCATTGCAAAATGCAGTGAAATCCTCCTTTGGCAGGGCCAGTGCTTTGGTGTTTGCTGAGAGGCATCCTTCTTAATATTACTTTAGTGCATGTTACATTAATTAGAGAGAAAAAGAGAGTAAATGGTTTTAAGAATTAAAGCTGTTTAATAAGTTTATTTTATTACATATGAGGCTACATGCAGTCACAAATTAAGATATTTTCCAGGAAATTATTAAAAATTATGAAAATGATGCTGAAATTTAAACTATTAACAGTTAACTATTAACAGTATATTAAAAGAGCACAAAAAACAATTTCTCTGGCTGTTTAGTGTCAATATATTAAGGTACTGCTTTAAAAATTAATAATTTTCTTCTTGAATTTGAAAATAGCTTTTTTGATCACACATGAAATAAAACAATTTTTAATTATAGGATAATTTGTATTAACAGTAATGTGTTCATTAATAACATTTTTAGAAATTGATGGCTTGGAATGCAAAAGGCAAGAGGTAAAAGAAAGCTTAGATGGCTGTACAGAGGTAACCATCAACCGAGATACTGTTGTTGAGCAACTGATGTCTCTCTATGGTGAGACTGATATCACAAAAGGAAAGTTAGATGTCATGTTCCAAGGTGAACCAGGTATTGATGCAGAAGGTTTGACCAGAGAACTTTTTTCCCTTACATGGGAAAAACTCATTGTGAAATACTTTGAAGGTACAACCTTCCACACACCACGAGTGGATCCTGATTGCACTGAAGCAATTTTTGAAGTCCTTGGAAAAATTACTAGTCATGGTTATGTGTTAACAGGATATTTTCCTGTTTTGATTGCCCCTGTTGTGTTCATCTCTGTCTTTGACAACTTTGCCATGACAGAACGTGATCTTATGTACAGCTTCCTGTCATTCTTGACTGATGCAGAAAAGGCTGTTGCAGAAAAAGTGCTTGACTCATCTAAAGTACAAGTCAGCGACACCCTTTTAGATGTCATGGCCAGATTCAATGTCCACCAAATTCCAATCACCAAAGAAGAAACAAGAGCCCTTTTCTTGGACATAGCTAAATGTGAATTTGTATTAAAACCAAACATGCTGATGTCAGCCTTTAAAAGAGGGATGCTCCATGCTCATCCAGAGTTGTGGCAAATGTTAGATGCAAAGAAAATAAGATTGTTGTACGCAAAGCTTGAGCCCACAACAGACAAAGTATTGGAAGTGTTGCAGCCTAGTGATGATTATGAGCCACTAAACCAGGAAAGAGATCGTGTGTTTGAGTTCTTACGCCGATATGTAAGAAGTCTAACAAGAGAAAAGGTCAAAGCTTTTCTTCAATTCATAACAGGTAGTAACCTACTTCTAGCTACTAAAATAGAGGTGGCCTTTACTAACTTGGCTGGTCTGCTGCGACGCCCTATTGCCCATACGTGTGTCAATAGGATTGATATTTCAACTTGCTATGAATCTTATAGTGCCTTTGCAAAGGAACTTGATGCAGTTCTAAGCAGGGAGGAATGCCTACTGTATTCTTCCATCTAATGTTTCAATGTCCCTAATGTTGATATTTCAACTTGCAAAAACAGCTTTACTGTCATGTCATTTCAACTATTCAAAATTAAAATGGCAAATATATATGCCTGGAAACTACACAAATGAAGTTGAGTTAAAAATTATTTTCATTTAGATGCTTAAAAAGGTCAATGATAGCTTCTACAGGTACATGTATGCTCAAAAACCTATAGGCTCACAAGATAATAATCATTTCAAGTCCCTCTGCAACATGTTCAAATTAAAGCCACTAAAATAAGCTTTGTTAAAGAGAAGAGAAGAGAAAATGGAAATTTTATTCCATTTAAAATGTTATCCAATGGATATTCTTATGTACTTGTTGTTTTTTTTTCATAATACAAAACACAACTTTTATATATTTTATAAATGAAGGCTATATATTTAAATTTCATGAGGAAAGTTTGTTGAAGATTATACATGTAGTTATGTCTGGAAACTCTGTCATACTGTATGATACACATTATGAAATAATCCTTGCACACTCAGGTAAATGTGTATATGAAAACCAATATTATTAGTAGATTGGACTTGTACCAAGTCCAATCTACAGTCTAGTGACATATTTTCCAAGACACCATTAAAAGTATACAGCAAGGTTTTGATTAGTTTTAGTTCATACCTTTTTAGTTTAAAAAATTATATATTTTGTACATTCATTTATTTAAGTACGTCTTAAATAAATCAAATTTTGAGTTTATAGTGCTCCTTTTTTCTTTTATAATATTATGGTATAGATGAGTACAAACACTAAAAGTGTGCAACAGAAATTATATTACTGAATATTGCTATATTGGACCTGTGAACTATAAGTAGTCATTAAATAGCACTGAATAACACAAAAGTCTTTGTTTTCTTTTGTTAAATTAGTGTTATTTAGTACCAATTATTATTATTTACTGTTTAATAGCAATATTAATTAGTACAAAACATTGCACAATTAGTGTTTGTACTTTACTATTATAGCACTGTACATCAATTATGAGACAAGATGAAAGTAAAGTTGCATGGCTTCATTGAAGTTGGCAGGCAAACGAAGTGCATCTCTTTGGAGTACTCCCTCAAAAAAACTATCTGCATCTTCACTTCCTGTGCGGGATGTTTCAAAATGGCACATAGAATCTGCCCAGTCAAGGTCACTTTCTGGAACAGGTGTTTTATAATCTTGTGTTCCTTTTAATAAATGAAAATTGATTTTAGGCTAACAGACATTTAATGTTTCAACAGTCCATGCAAGTACAACTCAGAGTCATTGAACTCTTTAAGATCAACTACAGTAAACCGATTTTTTGCATTTTCTTTAAAGAAAATATATTTAGCAACAAAATTTATTTCAGCAACAGAATGCTAAAATATGACAAAATGTGGATCCTTTAATTACACTGGACTACAACTTCCACTCAGAGTTCTTTGCATTGCCTATTGCCCCATAGTTCATATACACCTATTTCAAAAAAGGTTGTCACCGCTAAGAGCGATAGGCGATAGGTAATAGGTCATTCCAAGACCGCAAAGCACTATTGATTTCTAATTAATTTACATATGAATTGCCAAATATTTGATGGAAGAGTGTAAAGAAAGATTTAGGATGGCTTAATTAAGAAACCAATAGTGCTTTGCGGTCTTGGAATGACCTATTACCTATCGCCTATCGCTCTTAGCGGTGACAACCTTTTTTGAAATAGGTGTATACCTATTTCAAAAAAGGCTGTCCTTGGTTTTGGTGCATACTGCATAGTGAATACTGCATATTAAGACTGAAATGTATTATGGACAATTATTTTGTAATTGGGTAACAAGAGGCTTTACTAATGTTGATTCTCTGTTTCCTCTCAATTTGTTTAATCGAAGTAGACTTTTTCTGCAACTTTTCTACTTATAAAAATTGTGAAAAATACTCAAAATATGATAACCACAATGCATTTTGGTCTTGGTATGCAGTATTCACTATGCAGTATGCATTAAAATTGGGAAAACCTTTATGAAATAGGTATACATACATGCATGACAGCTGGACATTACATGTATACATGTGTTATTGGTGCATGAAAATATAGGGCTTTGAAAAACTGGGCACTTTTTAAGATCATTTATAAGAAAGAGCAAAATGTGGATCATCTTTTTTAACTCACCATTTCTTTCAGGCAGAAGATATAAAATGTTTGGCTTTCCATGAGGGGACACGGAGTTACGCGTTGGTCTAATACTGTGGTTGTTCCATGTATTTGCAACTCTGTCTAGATCCTCTTGTATTAAATCCATGAAACAAAATCTTAAGCACAACCTAGTGGTAAATGAAGTCAAATTTATTCGCAATTATTCTTTATAAAATTAATATCCTTTTGCACAAACATTGAGACAATTCTAGTGGTCTCGCTGCCTCACTAATGTCTGCATGCTCAGATTTTAACAACACTCCTTCCTTCATTGGTTTTGATAAAACTATCAAATTGCAGTGGCGGATCCAGGGGGGTCGAAGGGGTCCATGGAACCCCCCTTGAAAGTTTGATTTTTTTAGTCAATAGAAATATGTCATATAAATTTTAATGAAAAAATATTTGAAGTTCAATTTACCTTTAAGTGCCATTACTAGATAGTAAATTAGATGATTAAAGGCAATTTGTTTTTGTCAAACATCGGACCAAACAAGAGAGTATTATACACAGTTTAAGAAACGGAACCACCCCTTGAAAAAATCCTGGATCCACCACTGAATTGCAATGCCTTACTGCACGTACTGTTTTCAAGTTCATTGTCATAGTACCCATAAGCTTTTGTTGTGGCCCGGTCAAATTCACATAAGGTAATATTGTTTGAAAGCAGTTGAATCTATTGTTTGAATCTAAGCAGACATGAGTAAAATGGAGGGAACAGAAAGTCTCACAATGTCTGTGCAGTAAGCTACCATAAAATACCCTTGGGTGGTATTATGATGGAACAAATGTCAGCCCTACAGTGTACAAAACCACCTTTAACAAGGCCTACAAGAACTTCAACAACTGATTCAATTATATTCACTTACAAATGATACTCATTGCCAATGTCTAGCTTTCCAAACTCAACAAGTTCCTGTGGAAAAAAATTAACAGGAAAAAATTTAGTCTACAAATTTACACTGACATCTCAATCACCCTCACAGAGTTTCGCTCCTTTTAGGAGGAGTTGCAATTATTTTACAATTTATTCAACAGTTCAATTGCTTATTAATGATATTAAACAAAGGTTTTGATTCAAGGCTACTGCATTGAAAGTACAAACAATGTGTAGTGTTGACCACAAACCTAATTTGTTCTCATTAATTTCCTCAAAACCTTTCCTCAAAGCCTTTCTGTATACACATGCATTTTCTGCTAAATATTATGTCTTCAGCATATCTAAGTGGCATACTTAAATTAAATACTGCTCTGGGTAATTTTTCCCACTTTTGTTAGGCTAAACCACAATGGAAAGTGAATAGGACTGTCTACATGTAGTGTGAGCTGAACTTACCTGAAATTTTTCAATCCACCATGCTGCTCTATTTCTCTTATAGAATGACCACCATGCCTCTATACGCTGAAATTGAAATCAATAGTGAGATTTTCAATGTCACCTTTGTGGACTATCTAAACTTGGCACATTTTGATGACATGGGGATATATACAACTAATTGTCCATAAAAAATGTCAAATTATCGCTTGGTTAGACTGTATTATCAATATTACAGCAGGGATGGCAAAGATGGGAAATGACCATGAGAAATGACTGAAAGTCTTTAGTTAGTAAGAATACATGTACAGTTGAAAAATATTTTAACTTTCAAAATCAAATTTCAGCCCTGGCAGCAATTTCAAAAGTGCTTGACAACCCCCTGTATAAACACAGAACCAACCTGATTAAACACTGATTTTCCATATCGATGTGCAAGGTCACCTGACAATTCATCTGTATCATTTCTTCTGAAGGTGCATTGAATAGCAGCAATCAAAACATTTTCTGTTCCAGGATCTGTTCTAGCTACACGTGGACATCCTACAATATTATTGAAATATGTTATGAAACAATATTGATTAATATGATTTTTTGTATTTAAGCAATACAAAACATGTGCATGTCTCTATACTGTGATATAAACACGATGGAAGATGTAGAGCAAGAGAAAAGCAAGCTTAGGAACACAAGGCGTAGCCAAGTGTTTCTCTTGCTTTTCAAGTGCTCTACATCTTCCAGAGTGTTTATATCACAGTACAGAGACATAAGCGATCGTTTTATATTGCTTTTATAAAATATTTTCAACGTATTTGTGTAAGCCATGTCTCTGTCCTCTGATATAAACATGATAGCCAGCCAATCAGCACGTGTATTATATCTCAAACATTTTATAAATATATATATTTTTTATTTATTAACTTGCAATATTACCACCAATTTCTTTGACACATTTGAGATAGTAGCCACACACAATTTTGGAATCTTTATTACTTGCACCAACTTCTAACCACATAATTCTCCTTGAGTATCTGATAAAAACAAATGAAGTATGCTAAATGAATTCTCATGATTTTCATTTTTTGACACTAAATAATATCAAGAAGCATAAAAAACTGTAGGATGCTGATGCTGACATTGAAGATTGACCAGGTGTTCTCAGCCTATCAGAAATAAGTAAAGATTTTGAATGAATAGTAATAATTACATTGTTCCAATATTTGAACATCATTGCCAGGGTATTTATTGAAATTTGTTATAAGTGCCTGATGGCTCAATTAGAGCAGGTCATGCAGTTAAAACAAGACCCTAGATGTCAAGTGAATAAAACAAATTATAATTTATTGGTTGTGTTTGTAAATACCCGTCAATGCATGCATGTATTTCAAATCCATATGGACGAAGCTTATCAAATCCATCGATGTGCCACGCATAGTTTGGCCCCTTGTTTATATAAACTCTTCGTTGTAGTCTATTCATCTTTCGTGTTTGTACTCCTATTGGATCCAATTCCCTCATCAATTCCATAACTTTATCCCTAAAAGAACATGATAGAAGGTTAATTCAAGCTGGGGGATGAGACAACATCACAGACCAGTCAAAATGTTTGGATACAGTATGGCAAAACACAACACAGACTAATAAATTTAATACAAAATCTCAGTGTTTAATACAACCAAGGTACAGCTACATGTAGATATTTTCCAATATATAAATGGTTACCTTGGAACTCTGATGCCATAATCTTGTTGAAGAGTCATCCACATTGTTCTGTAGCCAGACAGTGATCCAGGGCCAGAAAGCTCATTCTAATTTAGTAGAATAAATTCTTAAGTTAGTTAAATATAGTCAAGCAGCAATCGCTTTCATGTCAAATTATTTCCACACTCAAAATTTGTCATATGGTTGGCTGAACGGATAACAAGATATTGCCTAAATAAAGAACGTTTCGTATGAAACATATAAATATAAACTAGATGTAGTCAGGCTGTTAAGTCTTATCGAATATGAAAGTTAACTTACTTGAATTGCTCTTCTTAAATCGTGTTCAGACACATCAATCCCTCTTCTCCTGGCATTCTTTGTGCGCAAAATTCTCTTCAGCTTTGAAAGACTATTGAAATACAATAATTACTAGCAATCAAATTATAATAATAGTCAAAATACGCTAAAATTTATTTCACGGTACGAGCTTACAAACCTCATTTGTACTCCATGACGAAGAGAAAGAAGGCTTAGTATTGTGGAATAATTGTAACCATATTCAAAATAATTGCTTATAACATCGTCCACTAAGAAAAGCGTTAAGAAATTTATGTTAGGACAGCTACCAAATTGAAAGATATGCTTAGAAATAACGCAAAAGTTTTACCTGATGCAGCCGCCATTTTGAAAAAAATTCAGCCTTTCATCCTCAGGCTTCCTCGGCCAAAGGGTCCCCAATCTTGTCCTCTCGTCCCGACAACTCGTTTGCGACAACTTGTTCCCGACAACTTGTTCCCGACAACTCGTTTCCGACAACTCGTTTCCGACAACTTGTTCCCGACAACTCGTTCCCGACAACTCGTTTCCGACAACTCGTTTCCGACAACTCGTGACCCCTATCGGCTTCCGTATAATGGAGTTTATCTTTACAAATATGACTTAAGCTTATATTTGCACAGTCAAGCTTGGTGTGAAAATTTCAACTCTCCTGTCCACGGATTCATTCCCCATTCATTTTTCTTTCTTTTATTGAAAAGTGCAGGCAGCGAAAGGAAATCCATAGCTTTATCAAACTCTACTTGCATTCGACTCATGTCCGCCATTTTTCAGTACAACTCGTTCCCAGTCTACGCAGCCCACAGGAAACCCAATTCTGCAATCAGAACAGTCGTATTGCAGGGGATGCTGGGTAAAATGTAAGATGGCGGCTACCATTAGCTGTAGCATATGGCGTTATATCCCCGCCAAAAATCGTGTTTTAAATTCGACATCCAAGTTCTAAATTCGACATCCAAGTTTGGAATTCGACATCTAAGTTTGAAATTTGACATTCAACTTTTAAATTCGACATCCAAGTTTTGTATTCAACATTGAACTTTTAAATTCGACATCCAAGTTTTGTATTCGACATCCAAGTTCTAAATTCGACATTCCGTTTTTAAATTCGACATCCAAGTTCTAAATTCGACATCTGAGCATTTGGCATTCGAGCCGTGAAACTCGAAATACAAGTTCTATCAAATTAATTTAGCATCCGAACTTTAAATTTGATTTGTCGCACGCGTGCAACATTCATGTTTCATATTCAATCCAAGTTTTGAATTGAACTTCACGCATGGATGACTTGACCTTGGCTAAGGAAACCGCTGTACATAAATTTCCCAGAGTTGGTACTTCATTCACCATCAATATAACCCATTGAAATTCTAGGCACATGTATATACAAAAATACATATGCTTCCCATGTATTCCCATGTATTCCCGTGTATTCCCATGTATTCCCCTGTATTCCCCTGTATTCCCCTGTATTCCCCTGTATTCCCATGTATTCCCATGTATTCCCATGTATTCCCATGTATTCCCTTGTATTCCCTTGTATTCCCCTGTATTCCCCTGTATTCCCCTGTATTCCCATGTATTCCCTTGTATTCCCCTGTATTCCCCTGTATTCCCCTGTATTCCCCTGTATTCCCCTGTATTCCCATGTATTCCCATGTATTCCCATGTATTCTCCTGTATTCCCCTGTATTCCCCTGTATTTCCATGTATTCCACTGTATTCCCATGTATTCCCATGTATTCCCATGTATTCCCATGTATTCCCCTGTATTCCCGTGTATATGGGAACACATGGGAATACATGGGAATACATGGGAATACATGGGAATACATGGGAATACAGGGGAATACAGGGGAATACAGCGGAATACAGGGGAATACATGGGAATACACGGGAATACATGGGATAAGATAAGATAAGATAATTTATTTATCGTCAATAACATAGGGAGTGGTTGCTCAATCTCCCGAGCACGAGGCTCATGATATACATGCTTGACAAAATAATATCAACTAAAAAATATAATAAATAATTAAGAAAATCCTAATATATATAAATATGTATAAATATTTGTAATATTGTTGTATTAATTAATCAAATAAAAATACATAAAAAATACATAAAATACTAGAGGCAACTATTGCACTGGCAGCCAAAAAATTTAGCTTATTAAGATGCCTTCTAAACGATGTTTTATTCTCAGCAGCTTTTGCTGCTAATGGTAATTGATTCCAAACACGAGAAATAATATATGTATATGAATTGTGGAAATACTGAGTTTTATATGAATCTTGAATAACTTTATGCCTACCATTTCTAAGATTGTAAGGTATAATACGAGGTTTAAAAAGATTGGCAATATAGCTTGGACCTTTTTGTTTGAAACATTTAAAAAATATAATTAACGATTGTTCTATTCGTCTATGTTCTAAGGTGCGCATGTCAGCCATTCTAAGCACTGACTCATAATCATTACTATTGGCTATGTTCATAACTGTGCGTAAGCCATAATAATTTGCATTTTCGAGTTTCTTATTAATAGTTTTACCTATACCAATAAGCAAAGAATTACAATATTCGAAATGCGGCAGTACAAAGCTCCTATACAAAACTAATAAAGTATTTGCTGGTACAAGACGCTTAAGGCGTCGTAACGTATGGCGTTATATCCCCGCCAAAAATCGTGTTTTAAATTCGACATCCAAGTTCTAAATTCGACATCCAAGTTTGGAATTCGACATCTAAGTTTGAAATTTGACATTCAACTTTTAAATTCGACATCCAAGTTTTGTATTCAACATTGAACTTTTAAATTCGACATCCAAGTTTTGTATTCGACATCCAAGTTCTAAATTCGACATTCCGTTTTTAAATTCGACATCCAAGTTCTAAATTCGACATCTGAGCATTTGGCATTCGAGCCGTGAAACTCGAAATACAAGTTCTATCAAATTAATTTAGCATCCGAACTTTAAATTTGATTTGTCGCACGCGTGCAACATTCATGTTTCATATTCAATCCAAGTTTTGAATTGAACTTCACGCATGGATGACTTGACCTTGGCTAAGGAAACCGCTGTACATAAATTTCCCAGAGTTGGTACTTCATTCACCATCAATATAACCCATTGAAATTCTAGGCACATGTATATACAAAAATACATATGCTTCCCATGTATTCCCATGTATTCCCGTGTATTCCCATGTATTCCCCTGTATTCCCCTGTATTCCCCTGTATTCCCCTGTATTCCCATGTATTCCCATGTATTCCCATGTATTCCCATGTATTCCCTTGTATTCCCTTGTATTCCCCTGTATTCCCCTGTATTCCCCTGTATTCCCATGTATTCCCTTGTATTCCCCTGTATTCCCCTGTATTCCCCTGTATTCCCCTGTATTCCCCTGTATTCCCATGTATTCCCATGTATTCCCATGTATTCTCCTGTATTCCCCTGTATTCCCCTGTATTTCCATGTATTCCACTGTATTCCCATGTATTCCCATGTATTCCCATGTATTCCCATGTATTCCCCTGTATTCCCGTGTATATGGGAACACATGGGAATACATGGGAATACATGGGAATACATGGGAATACATGGGAATACAGGGGAATACAGGGGAATACAGCGGAATACAGGGGAATACATGGGAATACACGGGAATACATGGGATAAGATAAGATAAGATAATTTATTTATCGTCAATAACATAGGGAGTGGTTGCTCAATCTCCCGAGCACGAGGCTCATGATATACATGCTTGACAAAATAATATCAACTAAAAAATATAATAAATAATTAAGAAAATCCTAATATATATAAATATGTATAAATATTTGTAATATTGTTGTATTAATTAATCAAATAAAAATACATAAAAAATACATAAAATACTAGAGGCAACTATTGCACTGGCAGCCAAAAAATTTAGCTTATTAAGATGCCTTCTAAACGATGTTTTATTCTCAGCAGCTTTTGCTGCTAATGGTAATTGATTCCAAACACGAGAAATAATATATGTATATGAATTGTGGAAATACTGAGTTTTATATGAATCTTGAATAACTTTATGCCTACCATTTCTAAGATTGTAAGGTATAATACGAGGTTTAAAAAGATTGGCAATATAGCTTGGACCTTTTTGTTTGAAACATTTAAAAAATATAATTAACGATTGTTCTATTCGTCTATGTTCTAAGGTGCGCATGTCAGCCATTCTAAGCACTGACTCATAATCATTACTATTGGCTATGTTCATAACTGTGCGTAAGCCATAATAATTTGCATTTTCGAGTTTCTTATTAATAGTTTTACCTATACCAATAAGCAAAGAATTACAATATTCGAAATGCGGCAGTACAAAGCTCCTATACAAAACTAATAAAGTATTTGCTGGTACAAGACGCTTAAGGCGTCGTAACGCTGCTATCTTTGCGTATACTTTCTTTAACATTATCCTATAACTATTACACAATAGCCAATCAGAGCTAAGCATTTTCTATGAATACAGAGCGGTATTTCATGGATTTGCTATGAATACAGAGCGGTATTTCATAAATTGTATTAGCCAATCAAATTGCTCAAAATTTGAATTCAGCCAATGAAATTCAATATTTTTTGAATATATAATTAGCTGAGAAACGAGCGGGAAACCGCCGGCGCGTTTGCATCGTCGAGTTTCGATCGAGTTCAACTACTTCAAATGCGATTTCTTCTCTCTCAGTAGAAAATATTGATCATTATAGAGGCACAAAAGAACCCAAGAACACAAAAGACGACTGAGGTGGACACTAAGAAGGTTTTGGACTTTATTTCACAAGCTCCGTACTGCAAAGAGAGTCAAACATTTTCTACTGGAAATTCGCAAATATAAGTTAATGGATCTGAATACGAACCAAATAGTCTAACGTCTTACAGAAACTCCACTGGTCGATATTTGAGAGGTAAAAACTACCCCAAAACTCATCGAGAAGTGCTCAGTCAAGCAAAGAGAAAAAATAAAACGTCTTCGCTAAGATGGGTTGGGGAAAAAACCAAACGCACGAAAATGTTTGACAGAGGATTTTTCCAATAAATATGTTGGCGTCATGATCTCTTTAGTAAAGCGTTATTTTTGACTAAAATGTGTAATAGTTATAGGATAATATGGTTATTTGATGTTTTTTTATGGAATACTGGTGAACATTTCACTCGAAATTTATGTTATTTTGTATACAACTCGCCTATACTAATAACATAAATTTCTCGTGAAATATTCACCCGTATTCCATAGAAAACCATCAAATAACCACTAAATACATGGAAATACATGGGAATACATGGGAAGCATATGTATTTTTGTATATACATGTGCCTAGAATTTCAATGGGTTATATTGATGGTGAATGAAGTACCAACTCTGGGAAATTTATGTACAGCGGTTTCCTTAGCCAAGGTCAAGTCATCCATGCGTGAAGTTCAATTCAAAACTTGGATTGAATATGAAACATGAATGTTGCACGCGTGCGACAAATCAAATTTAAAGTTCGGATGCTAAATTAATTTGATAGAACTTGTATTTCGAGTTTCACGGCTCGAATGCCAAATGCTCAGATGTCGAATTTAGAACTTGGATGTCGAATTTAAAAACGGAATGTCGAATTTAGAACTTGGATGTCGAATACAAAACTTGGATGTCGAATTTAAAAGTTCAATGTTGAATACAAAACTTGGATGTCGAATTTAAAAGTTGAATGTCAAATTTCAAACTTAGATGTCGAATTCCAAACTTGGATGTCGAATTTAGAACTTGGATGTCGAATTTAAAACACGATTTTTGGCGGGGATATAACGCCATAGTAGCAAGACTGTTTTTTAAAATAATGTAAGACACAAATACCAAGGAAGTCTGGTCATAGTAGCGAACCAACAAAGAACTATGGTTCGAAGTCCCGAAGGCAAGGGGAGAAGTCGAGAATGAAAACCAAAGTACAAGAATTATTGTGGAGTTAAGTCCAGAAGCAAAGCTGATATAACTAGTGGCCATTAATCGCCATTTTTGCATCCGAAAGACTGGTTTGCGGGTCAAAGTATGATATTGCAGTGCTTAGTTTGTTCGCCGATGGATTAATACAAGTTAAGATTCTAGAGAAGGTGGGTTCCAGAGAAGGATAAAGTCCTGTTCAACAGAGTGGAAAAGTTGATGGAAAATCCAAATTTCGGCAAGTAAGCTTGAACAAGGCATTGTCAAAAAAATTGACTGAAACATTTGAAAGAATCGACATTTCTATTGAATGTTGTGTGGAACATTAAACTTAGCAGTGACCTACTAAATCATAAATCCAGCACTGTAAAAAGGAATCACATATTTTAAAAGCAAATAAACTAATATATGTCCATGAGAAAAATGCTTCCCCAGCTTAAATCAAAATGCCCTTATCTTATAAAGTAAATAATTATTTTAATAATTATATTAAAATTGTTTATTACAAAATTATTTTATATATTTCTATAGGTCTACATTCTGTAGGTCTACATTGCATTTTAATATTTGCCTTTTTCATACTGTACACAAACAAGATGTTCAACACTGCATTGAAGGATGTTGTGTGATAAGTTATGCATATACCATAGAATTCATAATCAGGACGATTCTCTGACCAGTTTTACTCATAATTTAGATTTCCAATCAAAATCTTAATGGCTTACATGTCAATTGAATAAAAACAGAAAACCTAAAATTTTTAATAACAATAATAGTTTAACAGGTTAAAGGACTATATAAACAATTTCAATACTTTATTAAATGTCAAACTGCTAAGTTAAGGTAAAAGCTTGCTGATAATTGACTTGTATATTTATTGACTTACCAACACAATTTGGCATACAATACCATATTGTATGCCAAACTTCTATGATAGGGTACAAGCTTACTTTCTTATTGAATTACTGACATACAGTAATAACTTTCCATTTTAATGTGTAACAGGCTTAAATAAGGTCTAATGTAGACTAGTTAGTACTACATTTTTTATCATTTTGAGTACAATGTAATGATGTTCTTGATTGCATTTAATTGTCTTAAGCCGCCTTAAGATACCTTAGGCTGGCTTAAGCCGCACTAAGCCGCCCTAAGCCACACTAAGATGCCGGCAAATTTTCCCTCAAAAATCCTTAAGCCGCCTTAAGCTGCCCTTAGCCGCGGCAGCTTAAGGCGTCTTTTTGGCCCGGAGTAGGCCTTTTCTTGAAACGCTCTCACATTATAGACAAACATTTGATTTACAAAGTCTCATAAATCGTTTTGCTCGTCGAGGTCAGGATTTTGAGAAAATTGGCAAAATTTCAAATCAAGTGTATAACAATTTCGATGTTAAAAAAGCTCCGATTTCAACCAAACTAGCATCATTATAAAATTTGGTCCATTTGTAGTAGGTGTGTGTAAAAAGTTTGGTCAACTTAATTCTGTAACGCAATTAATAGCCGCTTCAATTCGACTACCCGCGCACTGGCGAAATAGGGTCCAGCCACCTTAAGGTGGCCCGTACCTATTGATTTGTTTTTTTGGGGGATGAATTTCAATCGCGTCTTTTTACATCAAAACATTATCCGATTTTTAAAACATTTGCAGCCATTTGTCTACAAGCCTTGAAATTTGTACCGGTAATGATTTTTCTGCGAATTAGATCAAATAATTCGAGATATCAGACGATTTTTAAAAATGGCTTTATGAGAAAAATTGGTCATAAATCCAAAATTCCAAGGTGAATTTTTTTCCTATTTCGTTAATCAAGTAGAAAGGCATAGAGGACTACATACACCATGTATCGCACCAATTTAATCCTTAGAAGTTGCGATACAAAATTTGCGCTGTCTGTTACGACGCAAAATTATGTAGTCAAAACTACCGCCAAAATCTCAGGCCACGTCCACACGTATGCGTTTACGTTTGTAAACGCATAAAAGTATTTGCATCCACACGAAAACGATGGCCGTTTACAGCGGCATCACATGAACAACTTGATACTAGTAAGCGTATACATTTCTATGCGGTTAGACTCGTCCACACGTAAACGCTTCAACCCGAAAACAATGTTAAACGCTTGACTAGGCAGGTATTGAATGATATTGTGACGTCAGCGTTTTCGAAAGTATGCGTTTACGGGTGTCCACACGTAAACGCTTTTTAGTCGTTTTCAAATTTATCCACTTTGGAGAGCGTATTCGAAAATATGCGTTTACGATGAGCGTTTCAGGCGTTTACATGTGGACGGAAGGCCTAAACGCATAAAAAAGTATGCGTTTACAAAAACAGCGAGAACAATACCTGCTATAAGAAAAACAAATATCTATTGTAACTTGTGAACAAAATATGGAGACATGAGAAGCTAAACGTCAATGTTATCCTCAAGCAAACTTGGAGAGTAATTTTTGTGACCACGAGGTGAACGTTGCGAATTTGTATTCCTTCGACTTCTACAAATTCTGTCGAATTGTTTCCTGAGATTTTCTAGGTATGGGATAGAATAAGATGTTAACATACCTGTTGCTAAGTGCCGTTGTCTTTGCTGCACTAGGTATAATTCAGTAAGCTTCAAAAGTTAGCAACTACATCGAGTCGACGTTTGAGCTGCCAAGGTAAAACTCTCATGGTTATCATGTATACAATTTGTCTGCGCATGTCTGTGTTTTGGGCTTGAAATTCATTTGCATATCGAATGCAAGAAATTTTATGTTGACACGGAACATTTGGCTGGCTTCCACTGCTTGACGTACCTTACATATAAATTTAGCGCCCACAATATTACTCGAAAGTGCGGAGTTCTGGTCCTTCTCACAGCTTTCTACTGACTTTGACGCGCGATATTTTCCCATCTGGAGTGCCTTCGATCTGGATAGTTATCCACAGCGCACTAGCGGTAGGTAGACTGCTCATGTTTCAGTTGTCTTAGTATTTCGGTAGTTGAACATAATTTTGATGAACGAGATAGCCAGCCAAATATTCCGTGTCAACATAAAATTTCTTGCATCGATATGCAAATGAATTTCAAGCCCAAAACACAGACATGCGCAGACAAATTGTATACATGCTCTCATGGTTCATATATTCAAAACAACACCTTACTATCTGTTGCAAACATTCCGCACGGGATCTAGTCTTTTGGGAATAAAGACAGTAGTTCTCTGAATACAATTGCTTCTGAGTCTAAATCCCGTGTGGAATTTTGAAACAGATAGTAAGGTGTTGTTTTGAATAAATTAACAAACCATGAGGGTTTTACCATGCATGGCAGCTCAAACGTCGACTCGATGTATTTGTTTACTTTTGAAGCTTACTAAATTATACCTAGTGCAGCAAAGACAACAACACTTGGTAACAGGTGTGTTAACAATATATCATTAGACGACATATCCGTACGATCCTGTATTCTTATCATATTACGTCCTATGCTTTTCTTTTAAGGAGGCAGCATGGCCGAGTGGTCAGAGCGTTGGTCTCGCAATCTGGCGGTCCCAGGTTCGATTCCCGCTCTGGCCACTAGCCGAGACTGAATTTATTCCAATTTCGATTAGTTCAAATTCAGTTTCTCGGCCATGCTTGTAATGTAGTCAACTGGTTTGCCTCCTTGCCAGTTGGGATTCTTAATTCATTTATATTTGATTTATATGATTTAGTTAAGATTTGTAAATTGAGCTGAAAAGTCCTGTTGAGGGAGTCTCAATCATGTATGTATATATGCTTAAGATACTTTTGCTTGTTGTGTTTTTGTTGTTTTGTGCTTACTATCTTGTAATACTTGAATTGTTTGCTTGTTTGGGTCTATTCAACATAAAGGTACGATGTTTATTATATTTCCTTGTACATGTAGCCTTTAACGAGTTCTAAAATAACGCTAAAGCATTTATATTTATGATGTTTTCATGAAATAAATGTACCTTTAAAAAGATCAAAATTACTGTCTATTTTCAGGTTACACTAGGGAAACCATGAATCTAAAGATAGCCATAAATATATCTAGAATATTGCACTTACTGAATCGGAGACAAGTTTTCGTTCTCTTGTAGATAAATGAAGCGTTTTGTCAGTCTGATCTGGTGTAAAAACTTATTCAAATGTCGAATGTTTGATTTTGGCGGTGCCCAACTCTTAACCAATATCGACCAATAGGATTGTTTCAGACCTTTTGTGACGTCATTAGGGATCACTTTATGACCTGTCTTTCTCATTAGATTGTTACTGAGGGCTGGTTCACACTAGCGTCGGAATCAGAATCGGAATCGTAAGAAAACAACAAAGAATTTAGGGATTAGAATACAAAAGAAAGGTGTTTTTCTTTGTTCCTTCCTTTGTCTTTGATTATGCTTATGCTTGGTCTTATGCTTCTTTCGATGCTTATGTCGATGTCTTATGTCACACGCTTGACTTAACTCTTTTGTCTTTTCCTTTGTTTTCTGCTTCCGATTCCGAATCCGACGCTAGTGTGAACCAGCCTTGATTGGTTGGATCGATACAGGAAAACAAACAAGGGTCTGTCCCTGATCAAGTTCGCATTTTTATACCATTTTACTAGATCATGTGATGTAACAATAGAAAGAACTAAGAACTATTACACAATCATGCATTGCAAAATTACTTTTATGTATATAGCTATTTCAATTAACGTTGTCGCTGAAAAAAAGCCTAAAGGCTAAAGCCTTTCAAATATCTTTTGTGTACTAACAAACTTCTCTGTAGGCTATCTGAGAAATTAAGGAACATTTGTCCAAGTTGTAGAATTTGCAAGCATACAGTGAATTTTTTATTGTAATGATGTCACGGTGGTAAAAATGTTTCATGATTCCGCTCTCAAAGCTTTAGGCTTTTTTCAGCGACAACGTTAATTGAATTAGCTATATAGCTGATTCAATTAACGTTGAAATAAAGTAACTTGTGTAGGATTGAAAAATGCTCGGAAAAAAATCCGAGCCCCCAGCGGGAATCGAACCCACGACCCTCCAATAACCGGTTGGATGCTCTAACCACTGAGCTATGGGTGACTCATATGGTGAGCAGGTCATGAGCTGGGTTTATAGGCCCCAAGACTTCCATCACTTTATTTCATTTCTCTGGGTGGTTGGTTGGTTCAATTAACGTTGGCGCTGAAAAAAAGCCTAAAGCCTAAAGCTTTGAGAGCGGAATTCATGAAAAATTTTATCACCGTGACATCATTACAATAAAAAACTCCCTGTATGCTTGCAAATTCTACAACTTGGATACATATTCCTTAATTTCTGAGGTGGCCTACAGAAAAGTTTGTGAGTACACGAAAGATATTTGAAAGGCTTTAGCCTTTAGGCTTTTCAGCGACAACGTTAATTGAAATAGCTATATTTGACTTTTCACTTGTCATTAGACGATATGACATCTTAAATTGTAGAAATAAATGCCGAACATCCAGAGATCAACATCAATTTTTTTCAATTCCCACGGATCACGCTGAGTAGAAGCTAAAATTAATTTCTTTGATGATAAAAGCCTTGCGCTGTGGTAGCATTACTGCAACGAAGCGATCCGCTTCAAGGACTACACTCAGTATAAACAAACCTTGTTTTCTACAGCAAACTATCGTCACTTTTTAAGATTTACCAATTTTTTTAGTATTCAACGTGTCTGTGAACTTTAGATCATACCATGAGCCTGATATTTTGAAAATAATAGCCATATTCAAGCATTGAGCAACAAAAACCTCTCAGTCCAGAAATAAGTGTTGTACAAAGCTAAAGTAATTTCTTTCAGAAAGTTTAGATTGTTTGTAGTTGGTTTTAAACATTGAAATTTCGTTTTTGAAAAGTTCAATTAATTTGATTACCGCGTTTAAACACGATATGTCAACAGAAAGTACAGGTTTTGGTTTACATGACAGTCGTAATCAAAAGCCCTCTAAGAGGTCATGTGGTTGCTGGAACAAGGCTCTTAAGGCAATAAATAGTAAATTACAACTAAAAAATCATTAGTAATGGATTTGAGTTTATTCTTATAATGCAGTAGTCAATTGAATGGTCATTTTTCTCCATTGAAAAAAAAAACTTTTATGATTTCAATCTCTTTTCTCAGGGATGGGAGCATTTGATCTCCTCCATTAGGGTATGGGAAGTTTGAGTATGTTAACCCAGGGGTAAAACCCTCCCCCTTGATCTGCCCTTGATTATAGACATGTATAGATTCCATACCTAAAAGTCAAGTAGACACAAAGAAAATTTCAATTGGTAAACTGGGAACAATGCAAAAATTGTCAATTAAGTAATCTAATAGCAATTAATTTAGAAAGCAGCTTGCATAGCCGACCCTCAAGGAGACTGGGTGATATGGGGAAAGGCACCCTCTCTTCTCCCTCCTCCTCCTCCCTCCCCTTTCCCCTCGCCCTCAGTCACCTAGAGGTCTGCTATGCTGGCTATTGAGAAAGTTTAAATTCAATCCTGACTAAACACACAACCATTGTTTAAATTCAAAATGATTTGCTACTGAATGGTAGATGACAAAACTATTCATATTCATTTACACCCAATTTCAAAATTACGCGACCTATGGCGATGGCTTGTCTGGATTTTAACCTTCTGTCAATCAAATTTTAACGACTAGAATTTGTAAAATTTTAGCTTTCCAAATTCATAAACAAAGCAAACTTGAATTTATTAACAGAACATTTAGTATTTTCCGACCTTTGATGTAAATTTAAGCTTGCTTTAGGGAGAACGAATAGTCGGAGATTTGATTGACGGTTGTCAAAACACTGAAAAAGCCATTCAAGTGTCGTCTGCAAAGGTCGCATAATTTTGAAAATAGGTGTAATTTGAAGTAACTAATTAAATACAGTTTATAAAAAATAAACATGAATGTAAAAGCACACAAATGAAAGTTCTTCGCAAGAAAATCAAGATTCCAAGATTTCATATGAGGGTATACAATGGGGATTCTGCACACCTTGCATGACAACACCGTGACAAAAACAAAAATATAATACTTGAAAAGAGCACCCGACTCAATTGTAAAAATAACCAATACTCGATAGAGACATCCCTAAAGGACGCACAAAGACACCATATACGAAAAGTAAATATTATTTGAATATTTCTATTTATAGAAAATGCATTATTGAAAAACCCCAGTTCCGTCACGGAGAGCTTGGGCCGCTTCCTTTGTTTAAACTTCTATTCAAAGAGTAAACATTTCGAGGTTTCAAAACTAATTAACAGTGAAATTATTGGCAGGAATGCAAAGAAATATAGGAAAATTAGAAAAAAATGTTTGTTCTTATTTTAAAATGCTTTCTAGTAGCTTCTAGTAGAACCAGCAATCGCCAGTGCGATCGACCAGCGCTGGAAATTCTCCACAAACATTACAGAAATCTGCCAAATCACAACTCAAAAAGAACTTGTGTACATCGCTGAAAGCTATATCTGGCTGTGCATGGAAAATAGCACAAGATTATTTTATTCTAAGTGGTATGAACTCACCCCATAATCTGATAAGCTCTCAATAGTTGCCCATGCTTGCACGTCGGATTTTCGGCTTAGTTCGTTCAGAATGTCTTCGTAAACTCAATGTTTATCAAAAAACTTGCAAGATCTTTCGCTCAAGCAGAAATACTTTATAGAATAATAGCAACTTTTGACTATAAAAGGCAGATCTTTCTTGAAATACATCACAAATCGTCCAAAAGTAATCAAACAAACCTCGGCCAATTTCGTAACCATCCGATGCCTCCCGAATACATGATTTCGTGTCAACTTCGTTCTCCCATCGTAAGAGTTTACGGACTTACACAGGTGATGGCATTATGGTTGCTTGGCTACTAAGCCAGCAACCACAAAAATGGAAGGTCATGTGAATGTATAGTGGAAAAAAAGATGAGAATACTGTAGGTTTACAGAGAAAATTTTTAAAAATGCTATATAAATATAATAAAGTTGTGAATATTGCTACACAAGTTTAATTAAAAAAACAAATAGGCTAGGCCAATGTCAGCTTCAGCTCTTAGCAATTTTCATCAATGAAAACTCCTGAGGAGCAATTATTTTTGGGGGTTGATTGATCGTAAAAATGTATCTCCCTTACTCCCTGAGTCAGGTTTTGGTTTCATAGCAGATGACTGCGGATGGTGTGAATGAATGAATGAACTTTATTGAACACATTCCCTCAGGGGGTTTTTCAGTGATAATTACAAATTAAATATGATTACAATATTATAATTATAATACCCGTGAGATGGTACGTACTAGAGAGAGAGAGACCGCCTCTCAGTGTCTCAACATCAACAATGCCCAGTCTCGCATGCAGTTAAAGACATTCTGGAATGCAAAACAAAGCATCAGTGGACAGTGTGCGTGCGTTCGCTGAATGTCTTCTTGATAAGGACATAAAATACTGCGTAAATGCATCCAAGACCTCCAGTAGGCTGTCATCATATACCTGTGAGATGCTACGTACCGCAAAGCCAGAGAGAGACCGCCTCTCAGTGTTTCAACATCAACAATGCCCAGTCTCGCATGCAGTTTAAAAAGACAAAGACAGTCTGGAATGCAAAACAAAGCGTTAGTGGACAGTGTGTGCGCGCTCGCAGCATGTGTAAAATTTGTCTGCGCATGTCTGTGTTTTGGGCTTGAAATTCATTTGCATATCGAATGCAAGAAATTTTATGATGACATGGAACATTTGGCTGGCTATCTCGTCCTTCAAAATTATGTTCAACTACCGAAATACTGAGACAACTGAAACATGGACAGTCTACCTACCGCTAGTGCGCTGTGGATAATTATTCAAACCGAAGGCACTCCAGATGGGAAAATATCGCGCGTCAAAGTCGGTATAAAGCCATGAGAAGAACCAGAACTCCGCACTTTCGAGCAATATTGTGGAGGCTAAATTTATATGTAAGGTACGTTAAGCAGTGGAAGCCATTAACAACAAGTTACATGTGTAGATTAGACCTGATAAGGGTATTTTAGACTCCATCGATCGTTTAATAATTGGCCATGTTTACTGGAATGTCGTACTTTTTCGCTCAAAATTCTTGCATTTTACAACTTAGACTGCGCCCCCCAGCAAATTTATTTGGTAATTCGCTTTTAATTTTCCACGTTTCTTTCTTGCAAAACTGAGCTTTTTAAGTCCAGACTAGTACTAGTGGTCCCTACATGTTATCTAAAGCATTTTTGTGAACGTGTTTCCAAGCACGTTTCTAGCTGTTCCAGACAAAATGCAAATTTCAGCGATGAATTTATTACTCTTTTATTAAGTATACAACGCTGCTTCATACGGCATAAACTGTATGCCTCCCCATGTATAAAAATAGGTGATTAACCTCTAGATAAATATTGCAGATTATATAATGTAGTCTATAGAATTTAGTCAATTTTATTACAATGGGAACAAGGCTTGAACCCGGCTGTAAACATTGCTTGAAATCACATGGAGGGACCAGGAGTTTCCACCAAGAAAGCTCTGTTTTACAAGAACGAAGCATGGAAAAAGCGTATTATTAAATAATTTTGCTGGGGGCGCTGTCAAAGATGTAAAATTTTCAGAATGAATTGCAAGAATTTTGCGCGAAAAAGTACGAGATTCCAATAAACATGGCTAATTATTCAACAATCACTGAAGTCCAGAGTACTCTTATTGGATCCAATTATCAAAAGTATATCAGCTAACACTTGAAGCTTTGACAATCGCTTGAACTTGAGGCACAAGTGCAACAACCCTGGAAATACCAAAACAATACAATAGTGGATACTTCCCGCAAAAGCAGAAACCAAAGGAAAATGCGGCGACATTGCAACTGAAAATGCTAGAATTACTAAAACAATAAAGATGCGAAGCAAAACAAATCTAATAACAGTTGGCAGCTTGTTAGTCAATCGTTTGTAAACAGCTAGTTCTTCAACGTTTCTCACAAGCGGACCCGCATCCTGTGTTTAGTTTACCAGTTTATCTTGTCCGAAGTGGAACATCTGTCATACGTTTACCACGAGATCTTCTCTCTATTCAGAAGAAGAAAAGCTAGTCATGGTCAACAACAAGCTACTTCACTAGTCCCGTTTCTGCTGATGATTTTTTCTGTGTTTTAATCAAAATAATTTAGAAGGTAAAAAAGAACACAACAAGAAGAACACAACAAAGGTCTTGAGGAGAAGACGAAAATTGACAAGCAGGTCTCTCAAATGAAGTACAAGGAAAACTAGAGCCAGGTGGAGGTTAACGCCAAGCAAGAATGTATTTTGGGAAAGATTAAAGAAGAAAACGCTGATGCACTTTCCGCCGGCCGGCTATTAACAAGTTGGTGTCTGAAGGAAAGAGGTGATTAAGAAAAGATAGAAGCTAATTCTATTTACAGACAAATCTAGAGATTGATGAAAGGTCGTAAAAGAGTAGGTTGTTATACTCCCTTCCAACAACGAAACCGAAAAGCGGCAAAAATAAAAAGCTAAGGAGGCGGTGGTTTGCAAGAGAAAGTTCGGCAAGCAACTCGACGAACGCAAAGATGACAAAAAGCCCAGAAGTTCAAAGAGGCAAAGAGGCAATTTTGTAAAGGTGACAGTATATGTTTTCCTTTTATTTGCACGTTATTTTACTTTGTTATCCTCACTGTGTATCTGGGTCCGCAGCGAACCTACCATATAACCTGTTGTATGTCTGTTTGTCTCGTAATTTAAAGGGAAAATATTTTACATTCGGTTGAACGCAGTGAATTAGAATGTAAATGTATTTTGCATTGGTATGTAGAGTATCGCAAAGTGTTTTGCAATTAAGTGTTCAGTTCTTATAAGTTACGTAAGCCCATTGTTGGTTGGATTGCATATTGCACGGAGTGCGTGCAGTGCTATTTAAGGATGTTCAGTTGTTCAGTTCTCCACTCACGCTCGCGGACCCGCATCCTGTGTTTAGTTTACCAGTAAGCCCACCCGCCCACCTCTTGTTCAGTTTTCCTTTTGTTGTCAGTAATTCAAATCTGCAGAGTTTTTTCTTTGTGTTTCGCCTGATACTGCACTATTCGTTTTTGTTTAGGCTTTTCAGAACGTAGACTGGACGGCATCCGATGCTTCCAAAGCAACAGAATTGGCCACTAGATTAAAGACTGTAGAGCAGTTTGGACGTGTTCGAACCTTCCCTCTTAATCAAGCAGTTACGCACTACCAAGATAAAGATACAAGTCTCCTACTATAGCATCTCCAGTCATCTGGAAGCAAGTAATAACTGTGATAATATAGATGTCATTAGTCGGGTACATTCTTGTGACGATTTCTTTCGAGTTTGATGTCAAAGGGAAAGGAACTTAGAGTTTTTGGAAGGTCATCGGGCTTCCCAGTTTACTTTGGATGTCATAAGTAACATCTCTAGATTTGCGTCACGTGAGCACATGTTTAAGAAAAGATCGTGGTAAATCTGAAGATTGAAAAGCGCATGGCGCCAAATATATGGATATGTGTTGTCGTTTGGCCTCAAAAGTGGATATTATCATTTAGAAATTGCAAAACATTTAGGTTGTCCTCGGCCGTCCAGCTTAGAGTCATCAACAAAATTATATGTTCACCGTGTTATCATTTGGATTTAGTGCAGCGCCCATATATTTGCTAAAGGCCTCTTGTTAAAGGGGGGCGACGATCAAAATCGGTTAAAATTGGAAATGGATTATTCCTAGTTGAAGTAACTCAGCGATGACGGTGGATGCATATGAAGAATTAGTTTTCCAAAAATTCTGCATTTTAAGCTCTTTATCACCGAGAAATATGAATTCAAAGCCAAGAGAACAATAGGTTTGAGTAAATGACGTCATTTACTCGCAATTTAGATGCTATTATACTGGATAATTTTGATCTCTCTCTCTTTTGAATATAAATAAAATCTGTTGCTGTGCGATTATAGGAGTCATTATATAGATAAGTTCAATCGAGTTTCAAGTCATGTTCAAATTTCATCGTCGTCACACTTTAAGTTTTTGGAGACAAGAAGGCATTTGTTTAGCTCTATTTTTAGCCAACGGCTAATTTATTGAAACACAATGCATCTTGCTCGTCGAATCGTAAGGCCCGAAATCGGTTTATTGACAGGGATGACTGGCAGTTGTCCGATGGGGTCTTTCAAATCCTCGAGAATAGATGGGGCCCACATACAGCTTAAACTGTTTTGCTAAATAATATCAGTAATATTGAATTTGCCAATTTTTTTTTTAAAATTCTGGAGTCCGGTCGTTTATGGAATTGAATATTTTGTCCAACATCTCGAAGGAGAAAACTGTTTGTAGTGCCTCTTGTCTGGTTTTATTCTCCCCAGCGTTGGACACCACATGCATGTCAATAAAGTCCTTGGTACAGTCCTTTGTACACCATTTTGGCCTTCCGCTACTATGAGTTTTTGGCCTTTAATCCAACAAAAGTATTATCATGACACGAAAGACCACGTATTGGAATTCGGCAGTTTAGCATATTGCGACATAATAGAAGATATATTTATGTACTACAGTCGTGGATTATTTTGCCGACACGGATCAGAAGGCGAGGGAGAATTGCGGTGCATGGCGAGTGCGTATATATAGAGAGAAGTCAGTTGGGAATTTGAATCTGTCTACGGTCAGTCAACGGCGCCTGAGTTATTTCATTTTGTTTGTTCCATAACTATCAATATTACTCGGATATCTAGTTGTAGACCATTTACCCCAAAGGTCGCAGCATTGCATGGTAGGGGTACACGTTTGCCAGCTTTTCCACGGTGTTTTTTGGGGGGGTTTTCGTGTCCGGCATGCTGCTACATTTTTTCAGCTTCGCTTTTACTTTACAGAATTACCCTTATGCACTACGTGACGAATATAGACTTTTGATTGATAAACTGCGTCTTCCTTGCTGGCGTCTCAAAATTTCACCGGAAAAGTCATCGCTATACGGTTTAATTTTAGGTCTAGCACATCTAGTTAGGTATACGCAAGTGCCCATGGTGTTCTGGTATAGGAGCATAATGGCACGTTTGTAAGTGTTTTGACCAGTTACGTCGTTCCAGCGTTTCAGCGCATTTTTTAAAAGTCTAGAATATAATTTTAGGTTCAAGTAGGAATTTTTAGTAGCTGGTCAATTCAAGGTTGATCATGTAGTAACCCGTGGCATACGAAGTTCAGCATTTGCAAGAAATAGCGTGTTGGTCAGAGTTACAACAGGCCTTCCTTTAATGATTAAGACATTTTAGGTGGCCAATTTCTAGTAGGCTTTATAGTGCCATTCACTTTGAAAAAATAGTTATCAGAAGTGAAAATTACAATTATCAGATGATCAATTGGAATCAGTTGATTGGAAGATAATTTTGTAGTACTCGGTGCACCATGTGCGGAATGTTCAGGTAAAACCCATCTCTATTAGTAACGAGATGCTCCAATCAGCCAAAACATAGCGGATTAAACGTTTTCATAATGCCTTATAAGACTAGACCGAATTGACTGTAAATCAGTTTTTGAAGTCCTCGACCTGTAAAGTTCTAACGTACCCAGAGGACATTGTTTGGGTAAACCACTTACAAGGAACAGCATTAAGTAGTTCAACGAAGTTGTACAAGTTTAGAAGAAACTAAAGTCTATCGGATGAAGAACGAATCAATGAATAAGAGTGAGACAAAGGAGTTCAAGGATTCGAACATCTAGATTGGTTGAGGGATAGTTTGGCAGTAGACGTGCGTGAATTAGTAACGAGCCAGTTTTAAGTATCAAGGGTATGTCATCGGGTCACTGGGCACTATAATAGGCACTGACCACGCATTTGAAAAGACACTGGTCTTTGGGAAAGTCGGCGCTGGCCGCATTTGATTAAGACTATAGTAGCCACTTGGCATGCGCATTAAAAGACACTGGTCTTTGGGCAAGTCGTTGCTGACCGCATTTGACGAAGAAGCAGGTGTTCTTCGAGGGGTTGCTGGAAGAGGACTTGGTTTGGTTGTGCTGACTGAATTCCACGTCACGTCTCGGACAGTTCTTATATGATTTCGGTGTTTACGTGTTGCTTTTGATTTTGCAGGTATTCTGGCGCCATTACGTGAGGAGTCAGCCATGGCAGTGGACCGTGTCAAGTTATTCTTGTAAGTTGTGGACTAATTGTCGTTTTGTCTATTTGCTTTGTTTTCAGTCTATATTTGTGCGAGCCCGTCGTGGAAACGGCATACCCCAGCACTTACGACCTAATTTCACCGAATCATTGGCCACCATGGTAGAGCTGTTTCGACTGCTCGTAGTTCCCTAAAGAAAATTCCTAAGTTCTATGGGTCTTCTATGGTTGGTGTTCGACTAGAAAGATCCCGCACGTGGTTGGTTTTCTGGTGCCGTGGTATATTAGCTGTGTATTTAGTGGAGCTGTTCAAGGGCAAGACCGCAAGTTTTCTATTGTTAGAGCCCATGGCTTGCATAGTTTAAGGCCAGCTGGTAATTCCTATGGCTCTAGCCGAGGATACGTCTATTTCAGAGTGCCTGTACGTAAAACTCTGGAAAAGTGATATTCTAAAGATATGTATATGTTCTTGAAGCAGATAGTTATCGTCTAAATGTCCTAGCAGTCTCTGGTTATCAGGGTTATGATGGCCAAGTAGTCGAGTATTTTTCCAAGTTATATTGTATAAATTCAATATAAGTAGATCATTTATATAGGGTTGAGTTCAGGCGTTTTGTTAAGTCAATAACTTGTTAATTAACTAAACTTAGTCGGTTGTAGTAAATAAAACTGTGTGTCTGGGTCCGCAGCGAACCTACCGTGTTTTGCTTACAGGGGAACCATATTTGCAGGATGATAAAGTAATGTAACTACTAAGCTAGCAGTCACAGTACTTTTCAGAGCCTTTTCAAAATCCAGCTCCCCATTCAGAATTTAAGTACCGTAGCCTTTCTTTATTATGACAAACACGGGTATCAAAACGTGTGGGATACAAAATCAGCAGGACTACGCATGCTCAAACAATACTTCAACTTTTAAAAATAAATAAATACCTCAATTTAAACAATTTTGGTGATTTTGGTGGTTATGAAGTTGACCAGTAATTATAAAAGATAATCACTTCGGCACACAGCATTCGTGGGTATAATGCAGGCAGCTTCGGGCTGCGCCCTCAGCTGCATTATACCCACGAATGCTGCGTGCCTCAGTGATTATCTATTAAATAATGCAAAGCAGCATGCATTATTCATTATTAAACAATGGAAAACAAAGGATTTTATACTTTTTAGTACAAGGTATATTTCTTTACTTTTTCACAGGTTAGGGACCGTTCATAATTTATGGGGTGGGGGCTTATGGGGATTTGGAGAGGAGGCCATCAATTTTTATCACAAACATTTCGCGAGGGGCCCCACCGAAAAAATTTAGTGATTAAGGGTGTACTGACATATATCGTTGCTGTGCAACAGTTGCTATGCAAAATAGGGTCTTATTTTGGCCGGCAAAATTGAATAGACGCACGAGCGCGCGTTTTTGGCGCGAATCATTTAACTTCCGGTAGAGAGACGCACACCTGACAAAAAGGACTCATTTTCGTTCTTATTGCGCATGCGCGGTACACTTTACTTCCGGTTTCTTTAAAAAGCTATAATCTTTGGCGAATTTCATCAGAACGAAGTGTTTTTTCAATATTTATATTTTTTACAGCCTTTTCTTCAAAGCCGAGCATGCGAAAAATTGAGAAATACGAAAGTTATTGGCATAAGTCGATCATTTTTGACGTTCAAAAAATCCTAAAAGGCTTATTTGGAAACCATTCTTGAAACCCATGCTCGATTCTATGCACCTTGGTCTCAAGATTAAAATAATGCAATTTTAATTCTCAAATATACAGTGCTGAAAAAAATTATAGCTTTTTACTGTATCTATGACGTCACATGATGACGTCATGCAATGGCGTCATAAAATGCGAAAGTTTCCTCAGGGAAGACAAACTAACTAAATAAATAAATGTAAACACATAACATTTTTTTATTATATATATAACTACTGATTTAATAACCTTTTTATATTTCATCATTATTTTGTAAACATCTATTGCCTATTATGTGGTAAATATGAGAGTGTGTGTGAGTGTTGTATATAACATATCTTTGTATTGCCATGTGTAATGTTTTACAGATGAAGAGCCAATTCCAAAATTGGAAAGCTGTAAATAAACCATTATTATTATTATTATTATTTCTTGATTTTTTTTACTGGTTTAGTTTTCTTCTTACAATACCGAGTTTAAACAATAGACCTAGGGTAATGCAAGGTTAACATTCATACTACTTCATTGAAAGAACTCTCCTTAAAATGTGAGCTGTTCCAAGGAGGGCAATTTTTTGTATTTCGCTAATGTAAATATTTCCTGGAATCTTATTTGTAAATTTTTCTAAACCTTTCTTGATAAGACCCAGGGCTCCTATCACAACTGGGATAGTTTCTGTTTTTGTCCCCCACATCCTATTGATTTCAATCTCTAAATCCTTATATTTAGATAGTTTTTCAGAGACTTTTATGGAAGTGTTAAGATCACTAGGGATAGACATATCAAGAAGCAGACACGTTTTATCTTTCTTATTTCTGATTATTATATCTGGTCTGTTAGCCCTTATCTCTCTGTCAGTGTGAATGGGCATATCCCAAAGGATAGTCACATCATCATTTTCAGTTACAGTTTTCGGTTGATGTTCATACCATTTATCATTAGTTTTGATTTGATGAGCTTTACAGACTTTCCAGTGAAGGTATGTTGCAGCCTTGTCATGACGGAATACATATTCAGTCTTTGCTAATTTAGGGCATCCAGAAATGATGTGAAAAACTGTTTCCTCAAACTGGCCACAGATCCTACATGATGGGTCAGTACCATCATTATTATTATTATTATTATTATTATTATTATTATTATTATTATTATTATTGTTATTATTATTATTATTATTATTATTATTATTATTATTATTATTATTAACTGCAAAATATAAAAGCGATATGACAATTTGGTGGTATTTTATAGAATTTTCAAACTTCCCTAGCAACGGGCCATTTTTATATGTCAGTACACCCTTAATATTTGTAATAGTGGGGGGGGGGGATCATTCAAAACTTACTGCCAAACTGCAGGTCACAAAAGTGAAGCTTATAGCTGTTCTTCTACTACGAGTACCGCTTGAAATCTTATTAGTCATTAGTCAGTCTTGAGGCTCACTGTCATCAGAGTCAGATTGGGGGTCAGAGGGGTCTGATGAGTTAAAATAGCTCACTTCGTTGTAGGTTTCTTGACAAATTTCTTCATCACTTTCATGGGACTCATCTGGTTCTTCCACTGTGGGACGGAGAAGTTCCTTTTCCGTCACAATGACATCTTGTGTTGCACCTTTTTGTTCTTGCAGATGGGTCGTAATGGTTACAATTTTTCTGGTTTTAATTTCTTCTTCCATGGCAGAGAATATCTCTTTAGATATTTGTCAAGTTCAAAGACATATAGGGAATTATTCAAGACGCCTGTTAGAACAAGCTCCTCCCATTGGTAGTCCTCGAAATGTTTGGACATTCTTCGCATGCAGCTTTTCATTGCTTTTCAGAAAAAAGGCTTGATAACATCTGCTGTGATGTAGCACAAAGACTTGGTGTCAGTGTTATAAATAGTATATATAGTCAATCTAAAACAGGTGGTTTTCAGCTGCATGAGTTCTGAAGACATTAACTGTGAAATGCTCAATGGACTCAAGAAAAACAAGCTCCTTAAGCTTTTGATAATATGAGAGGGGCCTTGCTGGAAGATTCTGCATGCATGGGCGGGAATTACTGACTGACTGGTATTATGTCTCATGAATTTAGCCGTTTTAAATGGTCTTCAGTATGCCCATGAAGGGAAAAATTGTTTTAGTTAGCGCTGTTTATGAAAATGAAACTCCAAAAAATTGTTTTGAACTGTAAGTTTGTTGTTTTGTTATACAATATTTAAAATATCATTCATTCAGTACATATCAATAATGCATTGAACCTTCGGGAAAGTAAAATTTAAATTATAGCTCTTGCGCGCAGCAAAACTGTCAAAGTTGCCTACAAATTAAATTGACCAATTCAAAAATAACCATCTTTGCGGATGATTCCAAAACATCTGGTTATTTATTTCTGGTTTTGCTATTAATATATATATGTATATAGGTGCCCAAAAATGTTTTATGTTAAATTTAAATCGTTTTGTTGTTTTAAATTCTAACAAAACATCAATAAAAAGTTAAATATTTGTTATTTTTGTATTCTCTCTATTTTTTTATTGTGTTTATGGTGGTGGTGGGGTCATCATTTTTTGAACAAAGTAAAAATGTACATGTTGCAGGGGGGGGGGGGGGGGGGGGGCAACCAAAAATATAACACACTTGTTCTGGGGCTGACCATGCATTAAGAAAATGTTCTCTCAAAATTTCTCTTTGAAATCCCCATAGCCCCTCCCCACCCCCACCCCCTCCCCACCCCACCCCCCACCCCCATCCCACCCCACCCCGTAAACGCGTAAATTATGAACGGTCCCTTAGGTCTTTGATCTTTCATTGGTCTGATATATGTAGAAATGCTTTTGCTTTGTGAACGATCACGGTACGTTAATTGGCTGACTGAAGAATACTGGCTGAAGCCCAATCCATACGGATTTTTTATATACTTAATTGCTAAGTTTCTTAGTAGCACCAGAATGCCGAAACATGTCAAGATTAAAATCGTTTATCGTATGTTTGAAAGTTTACTACTTATTCAGTGCTGCTGTACATAACTCAGAATTAACGGTACGGCAAAAATACGACAAGGCCTGTCGTGCACACGGTAAAGGCTGGTTCACACTAGCGTCGGAATCGGAATCGGAAGCAGAAAACAAAGGAAAAGACAAAAGAGTTAAGTCAAGCGTGTGACATAAGACATCGACATAAGCATCGCAAGAAGCATAAGACCAAGCATAAGCATAATCAAAGACAAAGGAAAGAACAAAGAAAAACACCTTTCTTTTGTATTCTAATCCCTAAATTCTTTGTTGTTTTCTTACGATTCCGATTCCGATTCCGACGCTAGTGTGAACCAGCCGGCTTAACGGGAACGGCAACTGATTCCGGCGTACTAGCTTTTGTGTTGCCGAACCAAATAAAAGTCATTTTTCTTTCACGGTCAAATGAAAATCACTCTATATAAAGTATTCATTTTGTAGTGAAATAGTAAGTAAGTAAGAAACAATACTAATAGTAATGTAAAACCAAACACAAAACGAAACATAGTAAAACGGAAACAAAGCAAAATAACTGAAGTAAAACAAAACACGTAAAAAATAAATATCGAGGATCGACATGCATTGTTCGTCCCCTGGCTTTCAGTCAAACAGCTGTTAAATATTCTATTGAAATCTTGTCTTTCAGCTGATGAAAGTTCTAAAGAGACTGAAAATGACGGGCATACAATGAAGCATTACAAATACGAGCAGTCGCGCAGACGAAAAAGTGTCAGCACTGCCAGCACTGCAAAGATTTCAAGCCGTTAGGGACTAGGGACGAGTCCTTTAATATTGCGATAACAAGACGAACAAGACCCACATATAGTCAGAAAGAGCACATCGATCTATACAACATGTAGAAAGTTTTAATTCTGACCTAAAGTTTGCTCTAAATATTGCTGAATTCAACTTCTCAGGAGTGCTAACTTCGACGGCGAAAATGAGAAGTGGACTGAAATCATCAGAAATATTCGTCGCTTTATATTTCATTGATAATTTTCATACCTGAACCTGTTGTTTGGAAGTTAGGAAATTTAATATCGTTTTGAACATTATGACGTCATAGTGACGTCACAGCAAAACGTCGTTTCAATCAACTTGCCATATTTGGAAAGCTCAATCTTTGCCTAGCTTGTGGTAAAAATGTTTAACCGAGAAAATTAGAAGTTAGAACCGTTTGCAAATATATGGCTTAAATACGCGCTCTGAAATAAATAAATAAATAAATAAATAAATAAATAAATAAATAAATAAATATGAAAGTTCTATTATTAATATTTATACATATATGTTTTTTTAAATCATTGATCTGTAAATAGTCTTCCATTGTGAATTTTGTAATAAAATAAATAAATAAATAAATAAATAAATAAATAAATAAATAAATAAATAAATAAATAAATAAATAAATAAATAAATTAATTAATTAATTAATTAATTAATTAATTAAAAAAATACCGCCAACCAGGAGCCATTAATTGTCGTTGGGCTTCCTGTGTTATGAATATCTTTTCTAAATATTAATCGATAGGTAAAATACTTGCAAATATCTTTACTAAACAAAATTATTTGCCCTTCATTTCTAAACATTACCAACCCACAAACAGAAAAGTAACATTATACCTTTTGAATGTTTTTTATCGAACCCTTTTCTCTCTCTCCTGGGCTTCCTGTGTGTGAGCCCACGGTAATGCAAGCTGACGACCGCATTTTGGTTTAGGAAAACACGTGCAATCGAGCTGTGGAAGAACTTGAGAGTTGACATTATTACTGTAAACTGACTGTATAAAAATGGACCATCCCATGAACTCTAAACCAGACGATAGGACTCGTTCTTTCATGGACTGTAGTCTCCAAGTAATGAAAGGAGAAAGTTCGCTTCAAGTCCAAGACATTGGCCAGTGCTTTGTTAATGTGGTACAAGATTATTTTACAAAAACTTGTTCAGTTCAAGTCAGTGGTACGAAAAAACAGCATTTTGAAAATCACTTGAATTTAAATGCATGTAGTTCTTATAATTTGTTTTATATACTTGAAACTTGATCTATAACTTTGCTTCGTGTTTCGTGCGCGAAGACGTTCTAAAATGTATTTTTTCTTGCCACAGGAAGCGATTTCTCTCCGAGTTTTCGAGTTACTGGTGACACGAATCATTGTCAAGTTGGACGACTTCGTTATCTCGTCGATCTACCTCATTACTGTTGTAGCATCGTTATAACTTTTCAGAGAAATGAAGGTTTGTGAACGATGTCTTCTGGTGCGTCATCACATTGCCATAGGATTTTCTTTATTCACGTACCAATATCACCAAATTGTATTAATTTTGAAATTGTTTTACCTTTTGCTTTGGTATATTTAGATCCTCAAGTTTTATATTCATTGACGTAATTTTTGCATTGGTGTTTGTTTATAATAATATTTTGATTGAATGGTTTTGTCCTACAGAGACAACCGAATTTAAACAGTTGTTATCGTCGGCTACCCAGAAGGGAGGATCTAGATCGTTATTTAGCGAGAGAACAGAAGAAGCATCGGCAGCTCAATATTTTCAAGTAAGAAATATCGTCAGAAATAACTGAAAAGATGTTGTATTAAATATAATGAATATGTAATGAATGTCAAATGACGTCATTGAAATGTTGTGACGTTTTTCCATTTTCTCTTTATAATACTAAAGGTTTACCTAACATTTTACTGTATAAGCCAACCCAACTTGTTTGTCGTGGTTCACTGAACACAGCTAATGTACAAATAAAATTTTGGGTCATGCTATGTTGAACAGTGTTTGCTTCATTGAACATAACTAGAAACAGTTGTAGAGCAAGCCGGTGTAGCTCATTTGGTTATGTGTACAGCTTTGTGGTGAGAGAGGTCCCAAGTTCAATTCTCTGTTGGATCACCTTAAACTTGTTTCAACTTCTTTCCATTCTGTGTAGCTTTAATTAGCTTTGAATACCCTTAAAATGGAGCACTGATGGAAAGAGCAGGTAAAGAACACACCATCAGCTTCCTGTGAGTCCAGCAGTCAGATGGTGAAGAACTACCAGTGCTGAATATAGCTTTATAATACCTGGTTCATGTTATGTTTGGGTGATGTTCTACTGAACAGTGTTTCCACAGTTCATTGAACACACCACAAATAATGTATGTTTTATCCAAGAGAGTGCAGCATGCTTAACCAACATTGCCAAATGACAACATCAGTTCACATAACCCATGTTGATTATTATATAGACCTGGTTCACATGGCCACATAAATGTAGACATAACAATAAGCATAAGAAAACAAATTCTTGTGCTTTTTCTTGTGCTTATTTCATTATGTTGCCACGTGTGTGAAAACTCAGGAAAAAAAAAACACTAATGTTTGTGCTTATGTCTATGTTGTCTTGTGAACTGGGTCTTAAACGTCACTTGTTTAACAAAGCTGGGTTTTACTGCAGCTATGCAAGCATATAGCACAATAGTAATTAAAAATATTATTTTTTCAGTTATGCTCTTGCACTCGTGCTTTTGTCACTAGTCATGAAAACCAGGTTTAATGGGAATTCTTCATTGTAATTTCCCCATTGACTTCTATAGTTACAAGTGTTACCAATAATGAAGCTACTACTGAATTCTCAGCTTTACCCTATCGACCTAGCTGATAAATTTTGAATCTTAAATGCTAACAAAATGCAGCTGCAGAGTGATAATTAAAAAATAAGTGGTACTTTATCTTTCAGTTTTATGGGTATCTTTCTCAGCAACAAAATATGATGCAAGTGAGTAATGTTTTAACTAATACATATCCATCTTTCTGTGCAATTAAAAACAATTAATGGGATTATGGACACTGGGGTTGTTACAGAAGCATTGTCTAGAAGCTAAATATTACAATATTTTTATAATACTGTATATTTCTATGTATAGATATTGCCTGTATATTAACTTATTTAAAGCACTGCACATATAAATAGTGGTTTTCATTAATCTGTGAATCAAAGTGTAATGGTCAGAGTGTAATAGTCAGATAAATACAATAGAAAACAAAGGAATTAGAGTGTATAGTAGTTAGAATCGAGTGCCTAATAGGCTACAGTGTATTTCATGGGTTAAAGTCCCTATGACACATATTTTTTAATATTTTCAAACTCATTTATTTTCTGGAAATATAGTTAAGATCTTTTTATCCCATTTTGGTATACTCTATATTTTCGGAGATATAAAAGTTTCAAATTTCAAAATGCAAATGTGATGATGTCAGAGGAGTCACCATCACTAGCTTCTCATGGATTTTACTAAAAGAGGTCTTAAATTCCACAACCAGATTTTTTACTCAAACACAGGCTTTACCAACGGAAATAAATTCAAAATGAAAAAATAAGAGTATTTCAAGTCATCTTTGTTTTGTATAATAAATGATGACTTCCCTGACGTCATCAAATTTGCATTTTGACATTTGAAACCTTTATATCTCGAAAAATATGGAGTGTTCAAAAGTAAGACAAAAAGACCTCAACTATATTCCCAGAAAAGAACTGAATATGAAAAGAAAAATATATGCGTCATAGGGACTTTAATGAAAACCACTCTATTTACAATATACCTGGGTGGCAGTAGTTTTGCTTGTAGTTTTTAAAATGATAAAAATAAAGGGAAATAATGTTTTGATGTCACCAGTATAATTCAATTTCAAAAATGATGAAAAATATGTCAGCAACATCAAAATTTCATCTTTTGCTAATTTAATGCAGGAATGTGAATTAATGCAGAAATACAGGGAAAATATACACATTAACACATAATTGTCTGTAGGACTATACAAGGACATCAACATATCAAAAGGCAATGCTACAAAACCATGTTGACTTTAAGGATAAGGTATTTGTACTTCCTTTTTATTTAGACATATTGTACTGAGAACTTCTCCAGGGGTGGGGGGTGTATTCAACTGATATAATGGTCATAGGGAGATTGCAAATGCTTATTGTGGGGGGAGGGGGCTGAAATTTGGGTGCAATTTTATGGGATGTTATTGGGGTGCAAAACCTTTTGGGGGGGGGGGGGGGGTAGGGAAGAGTTGAAATTGGGGTGTGATTTTTTGGGATAATTTTTGGGTTGCAAAGCCCTTTTGGGGGGAAGGGTGTTTGTAGCCTTAGCTTTAAGTTACCATCATCATGAGGAATTCTACGAGTCCTTTAAGGGGTTTGTTTGTAGGTAAGCTGGCCTTCAATTTGGGTTGCTCTTGAGCTTCATCTCCTTTCTTAGGGTTCTTGTGTTCAGCTTCACACCTCTTTGCCATTTGAGCCTGCTTTTCAGATGGTTAGGGGTCACAGGGAGGGTGTGTGTGTGTGTGGGGGGGGGGGGGGGGATGAGGGTTTGGGTGATTGGAGTTTTTTGAGTGGGATGTTAGGGTTTGGGGTGTGAGAGTTTGGGGGGGTGGGAGGGGGTTGGAAGCAGACCCCAATCATATGAAAACCAGACTACACATCACAATGATGATCAGGGACTTGCATGCATTGATTGATTTAGAATTGTTGTCTATTTTTTAATGATTATTGTTTCCACTTAGGTTGTTATAGATGTTGGTGCTGGTTCAGGTACAGGCAATTTAATAAGTGATTTATATACTAAAATAAGCATTCAATTCCCTAAAACAAATTTGGGTGTCATGCATGCTGGTCACCAATTTAAGGCAAATTGTATTGAAATGCTATTCAAATCTTTCTTCTACTGTAGTTATGAAACTATAGATTCTAACTTGTATTAAGTACTGTATTCACAAAGGATCTACATATTATTTTTTCTTTTAGGAATTCTGTCATTCTTTGCAGTTCAAGCTGGTGCTAGAAAAGTCTACGCAATTGAGGCCAGTTCTATGGCCAAACATGCAGAGGTATGAAATACAGTAGATACATTGATAGTGTTTGCTGGATTTTATAGTGCAAGAGGTCCTTGGCCTTTTGTTGGAGTACAATGCATTACTAAATAATGAGCAATGATTGTTATTGACTTGATTTTTCCTTTTGTTTTAGTTGCTGGTCAAGAAAAACAATCTTGAAAATAAAATTATTCTAGTTCCTGGAAAAGTAGAAGAGGTATATGTCAGCACAGAATCAACATGAACAATATTTATTGCCCTCATATCATTCCCAACATTTAATTTTAATTAGTTATTTAAGTCAATATTTATACAGGGGCATCCAGTTTAGCCTAGCCAGTTTAATTAAAACATAACTCTCAGACAGATGTTTTTGATAAGTACAAGATTGTATGGCATATGAATACCTCACTCAGTTTTGTTGAATATTAACATGCTTTTTTGGTATAATTGGTATTGCGTAGGTCCATATACCAGAACAAGTAGATATAATCATCTCGGAGCCCATGGGGTACATGTTGTATAACGAACGTATGCTAGAGAGTTACCTTCATGCAAAGAAATGGCTAAAACCAGGAGGTAAGACAAGATTTATGTGAGTGCTCCTTGGCTAGATGAGCAGTATTCTCCTCCTAGCTATCAGGAAAATTTTGAGTTTGATCAGAAACTAGCTAAATATATGTTATGTTTTACAAAATGTACACTTTGTACTCTGCAAGTGCCTATTGTACATTGATATTTCTTTTTATATTCTCCAAAGGAAAAATGTTCCCTACACGAGGTGATCTCCATATTGCTCCATTCTCTGATGATGCACTGTATATTGAACATTTTTCAAAAGCTAATTTTTGGTAAGAATAATTGTGATTATTATCAAGTAGGTAAATATCAGCTATAAAAACAATGTTTTTGTGATGTTAATAATATTTGCTTGTGTAATTAACAAATCTTTGTCAATGAGGATTATAATTATTAATTATTATAAGCAATTTTATATAGTGTGTGAACTTAATGTGTGTGTTCTGATGATTCCAGGTATCAAAAGTCTTTCTATGGTGTAGATTTATCAAGTTTACGTAAAGCATCTCTTAAAGAGTACTTCAGACAACCAGTTGTGGTAATTATATTATCTGTGCCATCAATAGTTTGTGATGGTGAACTTTGTGCAGGTTGACAGTGTTAATTCCCAGCAATTTAAATTTAAAGAGGTTTATAAAGGTGTGGCCTGTACCATCCACTGATTGATTTACCAAAGGGAAGGGGAATTTTTAAGGTGGAACCAAGAAATTTCACACAAGTACCCCCACTTTTCAATTTGCTCCACTTCCCTATTTACTCTAATCTACAAGTGTATGTCATATACAAAACAATGTACCCCATTAGGGCTAATCATCCACATGTAAAAACAGCTAGGATGCAGCTCAATGGACGGGTTGCACTGAAGGCCTTAAGTGGCACACTATATGCTGCCACTATACCTTCCGTGTCTGACTGCAGAGTACAGCTCAGATTGAAACAGTGTTGGTTTTATTGGAGGGAGGAAAACTGGAATATACCAGGTGAAAATCCTCATGGCAAGGAAGATAGAGACCAACTAACTCAACTCACATATGTTCCAGCATGCAAGCTGGGACTCAAACCCAGACCACAGAAGTGAGAGTCTAGAGGTGAACCATTACCCTGCACCCCACAAGATGTTAATTTCTAATGATTTCTCCTTCCAGGATACGTTTGATGTGCGTATATTGATGGCCAAACCAAACACGCATACTGTGGATTTCTTGGAGTCAGAGGAAGATGACTTACATAGAATCAACATTCCTGTTAAGTTTACCATCCTCAACAGTGGTTCTCTACATGGACTGGCTTTCTGGTTTGATGTGTTATTTCAGGGTAGCCAGTAAGTGCTGTCTACAAGATTTATTATTTAGAGTTTCACATTTTGTTTTCTGTATGGTATATATGTGGTCACTGACCAATTTGCAGTGCGGATGATACTCCAACATAGTTGAATCCACATGTACAGGTGATATATAATGAAGATTAAGATTATAATATGATGTTGAGGAACAAGTGATGAAAGCAGAAGTGGAAGCAACATGTAGGCATTCCAAAAGTGACATTTTCTCAAAAAATCGTAAAATCTAAGACATCAGTGAGCTCAGGCACTTGCTTTTACAGCCAACATAGCAACCACGTTGCTTAGTAACGAAATATGTCCCAGCACCAGGCTTAAAGGTTCTTCCAGCCACATGCTCATAAGCTGTCTTAATTTGGAATTGGGCAATCAAGGCTATTGTGAAAACTTGTTCTTTAGATAAAACCATGCATTATGCCTCCATTTATATAAAATCGTATGTAATAAAACTACATGAAATAGGATATTATACATAAAGAGGCCAGAGAGGAAGGTTGTATGCATTTCACCAGGGGCCATTTGTAGAAAAATTGGTCATCAGTTGACCAGTAGATTAGAGCCAGGCTGCTGTGAATAATGAGGTGAAACTGAAATCATACTTTCCTTTAGGCAACCAGTGTGGCTATCCACAGCTCCTCATGAGCCTTTGACTCACTGGTATCAGGTATGTACTCAGTCTAGTTTGTTCCCATTTTGTCGTTGCTACAAAGGCAGACTCACTTTAAGGGGGCACTTCATCCAGTAAGGACTGGCTACCAGGCAAATTGACTAGCTGTGAACTTGACATCTCTGGGTTTTGCATGACTGTCTTGAGAAATTCAAACCAACTTTTGATAATAAATATCCATAGTCGTTGCCCAGCTGTGACAGTCAGATGGCCTTCAGTTTAAAATTGTAAGGAACCCCCTGCTGAGCCATGAATTGAAGTACTGTATTCTCTCTTTCTCTCTCTATTCTATTCACAGATACATGTTTGTTGCTTTGTGGCTCACAGCTTATTTAATTTAGGTTCGCTGTCTTTTGGAAACTCCTATCTTTGTTAAAGCAGGTCAGGTTTTGACTGGTACTGTATTACTAATATCTAACACAAGGTAAGTGCATAATTCACTGGTATGATTATCATGACAATGTTGCATCGTTAAGGCAATCAAGATTACCCTAATTTGACTCTCAAATACATGTAAGAGAAAAATCCAATATTGTCATCTTGATGAGAAATCATGTCATCACTTGCAATATAATTCTAGTTCTCTGTCTTTAATTTCAGGCAAAGTTATGATGTTGAGTTGGACCTTGGCCTGGAGGGAACTACCATTCGTTCCAAGAACACAGTAGACTTGAAGAATCCCTACTTCAGATACACGGGCTCGACACCACAACCCCCTGCAGGACATAATAATGAGTCGCCTACTGATGTGTACTGGTCATTAACAAGTAATGGCGACAGTAGTAATGCAGTTGAACACAATCTCAGTCCAGATGGTGGGTGTGGTCCTGGTGTTATTGTTGCAGATAATGCTGTTGGCATGCAATCAAATTCCTTTTATAACAATACAGGTAATTACACTACTGCACTGTCATGGTTCCATCAATTGAGCATTATTAATTGCCATATCTAGGTTCAGTGTCTCATCCATTTCTGGTACTCCTTAAATCTTTGCTACAATTTAAAGTCCTTAATCTTTAATTGGGTTTCAGGTGTTGGTTATGTTGGTGGACAATACTGGTCAGGTGGCAACACATTTGGCAACATCTCTAACCTGCCGTCCATACAAAGCTATTCCAGTAACTTTGGTGGCATAAGTTATGTTAATACAGCATCCAGCTATATTGCAAGTAGTCAACCAGCAATGACATACAGCCAGACATCATCCAGAGGTTTGATCATGTCCGGCCCTCAGAGACAATACAGCTCGGTGTATTCTAGAAATGGAACATCAATGTCACGATGAAGGCATTGAGAGTTTTGAGCTATTATCTTAATACTGTTAAACAGTATAATGAATTCAATGGTTTAGCAAGCATCAACATGTACATTTATGCTGAATTTATTTATCACAGCACAATTTGACACTGTTCAGTCAGATTCCTTTTGTGGATAGTCTGAAGTTTAGTATCCCGTTGAGCTACATACTGATTTAAATCAAGTATTTTAAGGGGCACAGGCATCAGTACTGTAAATCAAAGTTCCACATTCTCAAGGTTGTTGCATAATGGCATGGGTCTTTCTTTGTGTACCAGAACAGACTAATCATAATTTAGAATGTTTTTGTATGTGCATGAGTGGTTAACTTGCCATGCTGTACTGTCAGTGCAATACTGTCTATAAAGATATTCAAAATTCCTGCCATAACTGTGCTGTGACATTGTTCCCAGTCATACGAAAATGGCTATTGTTCCAAGTCCTTTGTCTATTTGAATTACATCACCTGTGTCCATTAGAGTATATGAAGAGTGTTCCTTAGGCAGTTGGTGCTCTATGAAAATTCAAGTATTAAGCCTGTCCCTGATGAAGGGATGTTAATTTGGCTCTCCATTCAGTTACTTTCAGCGTAACTCCTCTGCCCTGATGGCAGCCAAACGTTGTCCCTTCACACATTGCAGGGATACAAACTAATACTTTATCATCTTAGTGGGATAATCAAGAACATTTTTTGCAATTTTTTGATTTTACAGTTATTATAATAAATTATTAAATTCAATAATTCATAAAGTGGCAAAATCCTATGCATTGCTTGTGGAATTGCAGTGGAGTGGAGAAACTACAGTGCACTGGAAATGTAGGGGAGGAATCCAATATTGTCAAATGCCAGAAGTTTTTTTTTTCATTTTCCCATTTTTAGAGGTAGCAAAACTTTTAAAACTGAAGTGTCTGGTGTGTATAAAAATGATTAGTTTGTAATAAATATTCTTTACTTTCACTTTTTTTGTGGTATGTATTCTTTTCTGAAATGGTGTGGTGTGTTTAGCAATCCTGGTTGGAGAATGCACCTTTATTTTGCTGAAGAACATACAGACTGTACAACAGACTTGTATCTTGCTAGCAATGCTTACAAGATCCAAGGTTTGAAAAATCAATAACTCGTAAGCTCTTTCTTGCCAGAGAAATTGGAGTCACCTTCCCAGTCAAAAGATGCTATTAAAGTGCATGTACCCAAACTGTTATTCCCAGATGCTTATGTGGTTCGAGACACAGACAATAGTTAATTCATGTCCAAGTAACAGACCAATCCAACACATACAGCATAGTACAAGAGATTATTATACAGTACTAACACCTGTAATTATTGTGCTCTGATTGGTTGACAACTGTGCAATTACAGTACCAACACAGAGTCACAGATGTGCATCTATTAGAGTATAGACACATGGAAAAATGGAATCTACTTAATAATTATGTTATTCTCCATTTCAGAATTGTGGTATATTTAAGCAATATGAAACGCGCGCGCATGTCTCTGTACTGTAATATAAACATGATGGAAGATGTAGAGCAAGAGAAAAGCAAGCTTAGGAACATGAGGCGTAGCCGAGTGTTTCTCTTGCTTTTCGAGTGCTCTACATCTTCCAGAGTGTTTATATCACAGTACAGAGACATAAGCGATCGTTTTATATTGCTTTTATAAAATATTTTCGACGATTTTTGAGCGAGCCACGTCTCTGTCCTCTGATATAAACATGGTAGCCAGCCAATCACTGCGCGCGTTATGTGGCTAAATGAAATTTAGGCAAAGTTAAACTTCAGCAATTAGCACTGCTTGCATATTGTTGCATAATCGCCAGCTCACAGTAGGGAGTGAATGCTTAATTTAATGGATCTATGGTGTTCCAGTACCAGTATGCCCTTGCCTGCCTGCTGTTTACTAGTGTTATAGATGATGCTGTCTAGCATGACCACGTGCTCGTGTCGTGCTTCGCATGATTCGCTAGCTTGCCATCATACTGTTGCAACAATGGCGATCCAGGCACAGATATCGCAGATTAAGTTACAGGATCAAATGTCATGGATCAAAGTGCTAGCTAACTTGCATATACGCTGTTGGTATTGCATTTTCCCACCCTCCCACCTCTAAGGTAAGTAGGTAAGTACTCCACTGACTTGTTCAGTGTGACGGTGCTCAGTGGTAACAGCTGCATCTAGGCCAGGCAAACTCATCTATTGGTGATGAGTTTAATCTCAAATATTTTATAATGAATTATTATGGGGCTGTTTTGAGGGACAGACTGCTATCATCTGTGAAAATGCACAGGGCACAAAAACTTTCCTGCCAATATGTTGCAAACAATGGCTGTCATGTGAAAAACCTCAACACAAAAATGTATCAGCAGACGTGGAATGTAATTGGTTAGTTTATTGGTGAGCCCATGTTTAACAATGACTGCAATTCATTTTACATTACACAAAATATCAATTGAAATTATGAATACATAGAAAGCACAATATGATAACTACTCTAAAAAGCTTATGAATGGCAGCCAGTGTAAGTAAGGGCCATATTGTTACAACTTTATTACAGAGGTTTGACATGGTCTTTATACTTCCTCTTTAGATGGCTCATCGAAGTTTTGTACAAGCACTGAAACACAAGTACAGACAAAGAATGAGAATACATACACATTAGAATGCACGCCATATATCCGTGAAAAAAATACCAACTATTTAGCACATAATAGTTATCAACAGTTAGTTATGGACAAACTAATAATATACTGAGGCATGAACTACACAAAGAAACACAAAGACAGCTAGATATGTTGCTATTGTTATTTGCACTGTTCTGCTAATCAGTGCTATCCACTAGTTTGTACATAGTAGTGCAATTAGACACATGTTAAGTTTCATTTCACGGATGTATGGCATGCACTCTATAGAGGGAAGTGTTTTAAGCTTTGCACTGAAGTATTTTTGGAAATACTGCTTACTGGGAACTTCATTATCATCATCTTCAGCCTCTTCAGTAGTAGCCTGTCCAGTACCAACTTCGCCTAAAATGAGATACATAAATACGATTTTTAATGTCATTGATACTTATGGCTAGCTCAACTGAGTACCAGTAAGACAGTGTTGTTCAATGATTTAAGTGACTACATGAAAAAATCACCAAAGTTGTGAAGTACTAAGTCAATGACAATTCACAAAGTATATGTATAATTATTTATCATGATTGCCATTGTAATATTAATAATAATAATAATTATAATCTTTATTGAGGAAACTTTTTCATATAAAATGATTTTCAAAAAGGACCTCAATTGTCATCGTTATCAGTGGGGGACTAAGAAATACATACAGTACTTGGGACTAATGCAACATATTAGTTTATGGGAGGTTGCAGTTCTTAACTACATCAAAGTGGAGACATTTATACATTGTATCTTTACAACAACTCTAAGCCCTTGATAATATGATGGCGAGGTATCCTTGGTAGCCAGGATACAGTCTGTAACACCTTTTTTTCTTTTCCCTTGGGACAGCAAACCATGTTATCCCAGCTATCAGGGACAACTTACCCCTGAGTAATTAACTTACTTGGTGGAAATTTCTCAGCAAGTTTCCTCAAGTTTGCAAGGCTTTCACCTCCCTAGATGATAAAAACAATTACCACAATTACTGTACAGTAACGAAGAAGCTGCCAATGGCTTAAACAAAATGGTTCATGCCAATAAGAACACATTATAAACAGTACAGCACAACTAAGCTCTTCACAACCACACAATCTTTACTAGTTAACTGTAGTGCTAGGTTTATTTGGTCAATTCTAAAAGAATTGGCACACTCATTTTTGAACTGCACTTATCAAGCTCATTAATAATTCATTAGAAAACACAATGGAAATCACTACTGTAACATAGACCTTTAAATCAGATAAAGATTTTGGTTCATTTGCATAAACTTTAACTTATAAAATAAAATAGTCAAACTTGGAAAATTCTGGTCAAATACGATAATTGAAAACTAGATGTTGATAAGTAAAAAATCTCTTAAACTAAATTTTTCAAATTGTAAATATTTCACTGCTTGCCTCGAATAGCTATGCTAACTGCGGCAGTGAATATTTCTAAGTGTATTTTTTGAAAAAGGAAATAAAATGATTGATTGATTGATTGATTGAAGTAATATAAAGAACTCTAGAGCGTGTTATATCAGGTCTAAAGATCCTTGCCTTTGGCTCTGATCTTTATCCACCGATATAACATGCTCTCTCGTTCTTTACACATTACTTACAAGTTGATTTAGAATTCCTGGCAACATTTCAGTGATTGCTGCAAAAAAATGAATTAAAGATTTGTCAGAATCAATAAATTATTTATCAATAAACATGAGGATATTATTAAATTATTTATCAATAAATATGAGGATATTAATAAATTCATAATCAATAAATATGAGGATATTTAATAAATTATTTATCAATAAATATGAGGATATTAATAAATTATATATAGCTGGGTTGCATGTGATGTCAGATCTCTCATTAACATGTGTTGTTTGTTCATTAAGCATGACCACTGTTTCTTTTGACTTCCGAAGGAATTATGAAACAGCAATTAATAATAATAATTAATAACAATGATTGATAATAATAATTAATTATAACAATAATTTGGGTGGCTCATCACCCTTTTTTGCAGCACAAGTGCTGAATTACGAAGGTTGTTGAGTTACAAATGGTTGAGTCAAAGGTGTATACAAAGGCACTTTCAGTTTTGAAGACAATAATCCAACCCATGTCTGATCATGGAGCACACCTTAGATGGAAACTAGTTCGTTTTTGCTAAGGGAGGAAAAACTGGGGTACCCAGAGAAAAAATCCTAAAGCAAGGGAGAGAACAAACCACACATAACAAATTCAAGCCATATATGATGCCCCATCTGGGGATTAAACCTGGGACCAGAGTTGACACACTGGCACTCTAACCACCCCAAATTTTTCCCCAATAAGCAGTTTTCTCAAACAATTCTAAAGCAGACCATCCCAAATTCGAAGTAGCCAGCAATTGTCAGAGTGGTAGTGAAGGATTTTCATTATAGGAAAAGAGGACAGTGCTTGTGATATGAGTAGTCGACGTAAGATTAATATTAGACCATTTCACGGTTGTCGTGGCTCAACCTCAGCCTCGAAACCGTGTAATATATTCTTTAGAATTGAACTACAGCCCGTGGAATTTTAAAGTGTTTTGATTGTTTGTTGATGTGTGCATTCCTTACCTTACCATGGGCTACAGTCGATTTCTAAAGAATATATTACATGCTGTCGAGGCTGAGGTTGAGCCACGACAACCGTGAAATGGTCTATTCCTTGTCTTTACATGCAATAACTGTAGCAATGAAGTGATTTTACAGTATTTTACAAGGAAAAAAGTTGTTGAATAAAACTTACTCTTGGTTTCAGCATGGCCAATAACAGCAACTGTATTAGCAGCAAGAGAAGCTTGAACTGAAAACACAATAAAGCAGTATTAATACACTGTGAGACCGTGATGGTGATGATGATGATGATGATGATGATGATGGTGGTGGTGGTGGTGATGATGGTGGTGGTGGTGAGGATGATGCCAACTATGATGATGATAAGGACCATCATGACAACCATGATTACAATGACCACAATGACAGCGACAATGATGATGATGTCAATGGGTTATATTTTGGCACAGAAAAGTCCACTGATACCATTTTTGGAGCTTTTGAGACAACTTGCCACAAAAATCACTTAAAGTAAATTGTTTTCACGTGCACCTCTTCAAATGTTGTACAGAAAAGTCTCTCTTGTACCACTTCTTACTCGTAAAATCTGCTCTACATTAGATAAGTATTATTATTACCTTTGGGATTATTGAAGTGGATTACTGTTCCATCATCCTTGATCATGTTAACCTAACAACAGAGGAAAAATGGACATTTTATCATACCAAGAGCTTCTAGGCCTTTATATAGTTTTAATATTTATTAAAAAACTCATTAATAATTCATAAGGCAAACACAATGAAAATCGCCACCGTGACGAGTGTCTTTAAATCTGATAAAGATTCGGCCTAATTTACATCAACTTTAACCTCGATTTTCTCCAAGATAAATGAAGATATTTTTGAATTTCTTTTAGAGAACCACTCTAATATGTGTTGGAGTTTTTTAAGCCGTATAAAGAACTCGAGAGAGTGTTTTATTGGTATAAAGATCCTCGCCTACGGCTCGGATCTTTATATCCGATAAAACACTCTCTCTCGTTCTTTATACATTACATAAAAATGGAAAAAATACTTTATTTCAAATTGAAGAAAAATTTGAAAAAGGAGGACCATGAAGTTATCTGTATTAGTAGGATCCCTTTAGTTAAAAATATATATGATTAAAAGAGGTATAAGGCCAATCAGAAATATGAAGCACTTGAACGTTCAATCAGAAATAGGAGATGGCCATATGAACAAGAGACAATTATGGTAGAATAAGACAAGAGGAAAGCTCAAGGTGACTGACTACACTTAGCCTAATAACAACCCTGAGTGCTCTTCCCTTGCTTTATCTTTCTTGTGGCTACACATATTTCTTATTAAACCACTTGTTACTTTAATAATAGAGCAATTATCGCATAAGTGTTGTTTATGATACAATCATGTCACAGCATACATGTAGCAATGGTAGGAATTTCAAATGTTTTCAGAGTAGATTTCATATGACTGTGAAAATGGCACCACACGGCCATGGTACAGTTACAGCAGGAATTTCAAATATTTTCACAGACAACATAGCATTGACACAGTCATGGTACTGTGTGGCTTGTTTCCTACGTACACAAAATCTACTCTTGTGCTGCAATTTTGGAGCCTATGTTTACATACCTCTTCAATTCCAGGGATTGGATTAACAGAATGCTTTTTTAGAGTGTTCTGCAGAGAAGAGAATGACTAATGTCAGTAAAATTTACTTTCAATCAGCAAAAAGAACAGAGACAAAAAGATACCTGTAACTTTTTCTCATCTGTGGTAGCAGTCCTATGTATAACCTTCTTCTTTCTTCTAGGTGTACCCTGCAATAAAAAGTGCACAGGGTTTATCTTTGAGGGACTGATTGCAGATATAGCTTATAATTTTATCCCTAAAGGTATACAGAAGGTCAAAGGTAAAGGACTATATTTAATGTTAACTCATGCCAGTCATTCAACCAATAAACCTGAGGCTGATGGTGCACCCTTTACCCCACTCTCTTTTGGTGTTCCATTTTAAGGATATTTAAAGCTAATTACAACTAAATGGAATTGTGTGCAGCATCCTCTCACACAGGATGCTGCACACTAATGCACTGAACCACACTTGCTACTAGGAGAAATACCCCCAGTCTGGTTGGGCACTAGCTACTTCTTCAAACAGGAAGTCATGATATGAGTACTGTGATTGGCTATTCACTTCTGCTTCCAATTCTGATATTCTGGTTTTCACTTTGTTTTCATTCATCATAAGGTCAGAGTCGGAGTCAGAGTTGGAAGAGAATGGAAACCTTCCGATTCTTGCGATTCCGATTCCAACGCGCTTATGACTCAGATTCTGACACTTCAACATAAGGTGTTTATGATTCCGAATCCGACTCCAACCGAGGTGAAAACCAGGCTTTAGGGCTTATTGAATGTCTACAAAGAAGCAAACCATCAAAACTAGCAATTATTGTATACCTTTCCTCCTATTCTAACTTCTTTTTGAAGTTTTTGTAACTTCTCTGAATTCATTTTGTCCAATCTGTAGGAGATATAATAAACATCAATGGCTTAAATAAATAAATAATTTTATTTCAACTGATAAGACCAATCAGCAAATTTCAAAAGAATGGCTGGTATAAACTGGTGATCAGTAACTTCATCACATTACAATTAACAAAAGAAATGATTGAAATATGTTTTATATCGAAACAAGAATGGTAAAAAAAGCAAAAAGGAACATACTAAACATTAGTAGAAATTATCGGGCCAAATTATCAAATATTAAATTAAAGTGGAAGCTATTAGAACTGTAACTTAAGCTTAAATACGTGTAAACTTTATAACCAATGAAAATACTTTGTGAAATAAATGAAAATTAATTTCAGGGAACACAGCTTTTGCACTGTATGAAGTTTTTTCGATAGGAAAACCCGTAACTTCGAAGCTTAAAGAGCTATCAAGCACAACAAAATCAATTCTGAACAATTTCACTACCCCTAAACTCGACTCACGATAGCGCCGTCTTTCCCCTTGCCAATTAATTGCTGAATAGCTCGACGTAACGAGACAACAGATCCCAACCAGAACGACACACAAAACAAGAGAAAGTCTTGAAGAACAGCAGACAATTTTCTAAATTTGCAGCATGACACATGTTGACGGGCTGACTGATCGACCGCCCAAAATCAATGCTTACATCACCAAAACAGCTAATAAATCGCAATTCAAGTAAACATATATCTACTCTGAACTTTGAACTACCTACCCGAGTGATAAAGCGCGTCGAATGATCGTCTTTTAGGATTTTTTGTGATATAAAAGCATCAAGAGCAATTTTTACAAAACCACGAGGACTGACTGTGGCGAAAGAGAACCTCCGGAATTACGCATGCGCAGATATTTTCTAAGGGATCGAATCATTTCCGTAAAGTGGCCGGAGAAGGCCATTCCTTTGATAATGATTCAAAATTTCCTTCTAAATATTATTATAATATGAATGTCTAGCTTCAAGAAAACTTATAAAAGGTGAATTAAATTCGTTATCTAATATGTTTTGCTTTGAAAGGCACAAATTTAATATTGTACCTAATCAGAGTGTTTCCGTAGATTGATCGGAATTATTCGGCATTCTATTTTGGCCGGTTTCGTAGATTCGGAATTTAATTCATAAAATGATAAAAAACATTTTTAAAGAATTTTTTTCAATACAATTTATAAAAGGACAGTCATAATTAAATATCTTATGTAGCTTTGATTATGAAATCGCCAATAAAAATTTTTATTGAAAAGCACCGAGGAGCTCCGAGGAGCCCGCATTCTCAAAGACCAGCGATCGAAACCACCAAAAACAAAATGGCGGCCGAAGACGACGAAGTTGACATCGAAGGGATTGCAGAAGATGAAGACTTGTTGGACTACAAAGACATGATTGAACATACTGATATCAATCAATAGTATGTTAGATAATGTTGTTCTGTTTTCATCGAAATTTGATCATTTTCACCACAATGAACTTCATGCTACTGATCTCTTATCAAAATTTCCTCAGTTTTAAAGTGTTTACGTCTGAACTTTTCTAATGTCTTTTAACATTTTTAATGTCTTGCCTGTTTATCCTTTAGTCCAAGGAAAGGAAACTTAGAACGTTCGAGTGCTTCATTTTTCTCTGAGTTCTGTGATCCTAGCTCTTGGTTTGTGGACCCGAATTCGGTGAGTTGTAACGGAGTCTTAAATTTTTTTTTTTTTGATAAAAACTTAGTTATTATGCAGAATGATGAGCAGCTATATCTTGATAAGAGGCGTTTAATCTGTGTCCTCAGCGATACAACCTGATTTTCAAATGGATCACGTGGCATGTACTCTGACTCACAATTTGGCTCATGTGATGTTTGACAGAGCTACAGTATAATTTTATATTAAACTAAGCATCCCAAAATCTGGTCATGTGGGCTTGATATTCTTCAAACTGTAGTGCACATCTTAGCGAGAAATTGCACTGTTTAAACAAAAGAACACTAGTGACAAATGCACAATTACTGATCTCTCAAGGTAATGACAATACAGGAACAATGCCAAAAATAATGTGTTGGCATACCTGTACCCTGAGATTTAGGGTACTAATTGTGCCATAAAAAGATTGTCAGGTTAATAGGGCTTTAATCAATTTGTTTGAGGTAAGATAACTAAAGTTTAAGTTGTTATTTTGATAGGTTTTATCATTAGATCACTGTCAAGATGAGAAAAGTAGAGCAACAATTGAGAAAATGATCATGGAAGAAGAGTATCCTTTTGAGAAAAAAATTGTGACATGCTACCCTGTTATGCCCCTTCAGCAGACATGTAGAACCTCATACATTGTACTTTAAAATTTGAGCAGTTTTTGCATAAGTGTGACTATTCTAGGACTGTGTCAGTGCTGGGATGTCTATGAAAATATTTGAAATTGCTGCAGCTGTAACTATGCTGTTTTTTTTACAAGCATATGGAAACTGTCTTTTAGAAGAAATAAGTTGCATAAAGAAGATGTAGATAGACAGAACTGACAGATAGACAGACATCAGACAAACAGACAGATAGACAGATAAATGGACAGACAGACATACATACATGTACAGACAGATAGATGGACTGATATACATACCGTTGTTCTTCCTATTAACTCACATAATTCAGACTATATTCCCATGGTTATGGCAGAATGTTGGAAGTGCCTACAACTCCTATATCGTCCAGTATAACCAAGACATCTCCATCATCTAAAAAGTAGGTACATGTATCACTCTGTGCTGGGAGAGGAGGAAGAGGTGGGGGGTTGGGCATCTGAGGAGTCTAAGAGGCAAGCCAAAAAGAGTAAAGGAAGCAAGAGAAATGTATTTCTAGTGGGTATTTTTCATGATCTAATGTCACTTTTATGTTGATAGAAGCCACAGTTCCCCAAAAGCCAAAAAGTGCCCAACAAATGACAATTTACCAACCACACACAGGAAACCGTGGACTAAAGAAGAACAAGAATTATTTGAACAAGGATTGGTAAGAAAATTTATTCCTAGTAAATTGTTCTAAACCTTCAGTGATGTTGTTTAATAGATGTTTCTTAGGAAAAAGTAAGTAAAACCACAATCCTTGATCTACTATCCCTCCCATCCCCCCTCGCAGGTATCCATTTTAAGCACAGGAACTCAAAACAGAAACATCTCCAGTGAAGTTTAATTTGATTTTGTTGGTCTTCAGGAAAAGTATGGTAGAAGTTGGACAAAAATAGCTACAATGATTGAGTCACGAACTGTTCTCCAAGTCAAAAATTATGCAAATCAATACTTCAAAAACAAGGACAAGGTCTGAAATCAAAACTTTTTTTCAACAATCATGACAAAAAATGTTTCTCGAATGTAAAACTGGTATTTTTGACTTTCTCTCAGGTTAAAGTAACTGATGGTGTATCATCTAACAATGTGAATGGATATCTTGACACCAAGGTGCCAGCTGTAGATAAGAAAGCATATAAAACTACTAGTAAAAAGCCTGTAGATACTGGCCCTTTGGTCCACATAGAAAATACCAGTGATGAAGAAGAAATAGAAGTGGACATAGACGGTGACATTGGCATGGAAACTCAAGATATTGACCCAAGTATGTATATTAAACAGGTTTCTATGGAAACAGTTGCTATGGCATTTTTGGTCTGATAACTTGATTCTTGATGTTGAGAAAATTATCCTTGATTAAAATGGTCACTAGTAAATTAATAGTATCAGTTGACCCGTACATGTCAATGCAGTCACCTAGCAACAGGTAACACAGTGTATACTACCCATTTGCAGTTGCCTAGCAACAGGTAACACTATACATTACCCACTTGCAGTTGCCTAGCAACAAGTACTACTGCTAAGCAACAGGTATCATTGTACACTACCCATTTGCAGTTGCCTAGCAACAAGTACTACTGCTAAGCAACAGGCAACACTCTACACTACCCATTTGCAGTTGCCTAGCAACAGGTACTACTGCTAAGCAACAGGTAGCCTGCATTATTTTAGAGTTGCTTGGTATAACATTCCTAAATCAATTTAATTCTTCTAGGCATTTCGACAGATGAAGTGTATAAAGCATTGTTAAAATCAGTCATTGATTCAGAGGTAGATATACAAAACAATCTTCATTTATATGTAAAGGTTGGTATTTAATATGTACAGAGTTGGGGCAACATTTATCTATTTATTGTTGGGATGGACTTCCTGTGGTAAAGGGAGACTTGAATGGAGGCACAGATAGTTAGTAGCCTATTGTACACACAGGGAACCCAGCTTTATTTTGCTGAATATCCTTATTGAAACGCTAATATTGGGATTCCTGTGGTATGAGATCATTAACTGTACGATCGACATCCAATAAGCATCCTATTACAGCAAATTACATGAACGTGTAATATTAAGCCGTTTGGAACTGCTAGTACATAAACCAATAGGGGATTGAGTTTGTTAACTTTTGTAATGCATTACAGTACATACTTTAGTCTGTGTATGTTGCTTGTTGTTGTAGTATGAAGATGGCTCTAGCCTTGTATTTGTGTAATATGTACATGTAATTGATATATTCCATACAGGATTCTGAAAGTGACAAAGAAGAATCATTGGACAAGTGTAATGTCCTTCCTCAAGTGAACCAATCAAATGAATGTACCAATGTTGCCATGGTAACAACATCAGACACCATTAACCAATCAGGCAAATGTGACAATGTTGCCATGGTAACATCAGACACTATTAACCAATCAGACAAATGTAAGAATGTTTCCATGGTAACAACAGACAGCATTAACCAATCAGACGAATGTAACAATGTTTCCATGGTAACGGTATCAAACACTGTTAACCAATCAGTCGAATGTAACAATGTTTCCATGGTGACAACATCAGACACCGTTAACCAATCAAGTGTGTTGGATGTACAAAGTGAAACAAAGCTAAACCCACGACTTACAAGGTCAATTTTGGATGAATTTCACGATGTAAAACCTCATGAAATTGCTTTTTTGGACAGCCAAGAACCGGCAGCAAACACAGAAAAAGCTGAAGTTACACCCTCAGAAAGGGAAGCTATTTCTGAAATTACTGAAAATGTCCATGTGGAAAAAAGTGTTGAGTCAAATTTGAACAGAACTAAACATGAATTCAACGTGGATTCTGAGAGTGCCCTTAAACGAGACTATCAGTTTGTCGGCAAAGACACGAGTTGCAACAAGGACCAATCTTTAGTTACTATGCTACATTTACATGATTGTGTATCCATAGGAGAATCAACTTGCAATCAAAATACGTCCAGTAATACAAAAAGACTTGAGACACAAGACCCAAGTCTGGTCAATTTACAAATAATCAGAGACCAAATTCACGATCTTGAAAAACTCTTGAACCCAGAATTTTTCCAAGGAAGATCCCTGAAAACTCCCAGTCGGTACATGAAAATTCGAAACCATATCCTCGACATGTGGGATAAATGCAAACCAAATTATCTTTATAAAACCTCTGTTCGTTCAGGACTTAGAAACTGTGGGGATGTTAACTCAATTGGTCGCGTACATGCTTTTCTTGAAGACATCAGTGCAATTAATACTGGATGTTCGGAGAAGCCAAGACAAAGATTGCGGCAGGGGTCAGAGAGTTCGAGTGAAGTTATGGAAGATCCTCCTCCAGTTGAATCTTGGGTTAATTTCTTAAGGCCAAGGAAACGACGAATAAAGGACGAGGGTGGTGATTGGATAAATGAGTCAACCATGGAGGGTTTGACCATTACGGTATGTGCAAGTATACATACTAGTGGTTTCACTAGTCACTTCTATTTTCTAGTATACACAAGACTTCAGTTAGACAAGTGTGTATAGAAAGAAAATATGGCTAGATTATAGAATATCCGTCCACTCTTCACTCACACTGCGGTACCGTGGTCCGTGGTCCGCAGTCAAAAACAACAGGGATCCCATAACCAAAAGAACAATGTATTTGTAATTGCCCAGAAGGCTTTGCGATCACTGCGGGACTGCGGACCGCGGTAGCAAGTTTCCTCACATATTGCGTCGTTTTCAAAAGAACAATGTATTTGTAATTGCCCAGAAGGCATTGCGATCACTGCAATGTCGTATGGGAAGAGACAGCCAACCACCGAACAGCTTTCCTGCTTTCTGATTAGATGATTTTCTGTGGTTTGGGATAAAATTTTATGAAGCATTGCTTCTAATATGAATACTAAGAGGTGGTCGCAAGCGTGTTCACCTCAGAATGAGAGATTTTAATGCAAAAAGAAATGCAAAATGTAGGGACAATGTTCAGTGAAGATTGGTTCCATGTGATCAATCGTGATAGCAGAGGCAGAAGTTACTATATCACAGCGAACGTAGCCATCGCAGCGATCGTATTGAAACCACACTAGCTAGCGATGGCAGCGATCGTATTGAAAGCACACTAGCTAGCGATGGCAGCGATCGTATTGAAACCACACTAGCTAGCGATGGCAGCGATCGTATTGAAACCACACTAGCTAGCGATGGCAGCGATCGTATTGAAACCACACTAGCTAGCGATGGCAGCGATCGTATTGAAACCACACTAGCTACCGATGGCAGCGATCGTGGAGAACACACAGAGAGAAATTGTTCTATCGCAACGATTGCAGTGATAAGGTGGAACCCTAGCTTACGTTTTGCACCACAGAGAGATGGCCACCTTAAAAGGGTGTCCACTTTTACAGAGTTCTTTCTGTTGTGACTCTTTTAAGGCCAGGACACATGATGGAACATTCTCTGCAACATTAGTGTTGTACCATGTGTCCACCTCTGTACTGTTGCAGAAGTAGAACTCAATCCTCAACCTGTGACTGTTGCGCGCAACATTGCAAAGGTGTATTCACGGTGCAACATTGTGTTGTGCGCAATTTTACAGAAAATATTGCAGGCCACGTTCAATCGTGTGTCCTTTACACTTCTTACCCTGCTGACAGAGGGGTTTTCTAAAGCTTCCTCTGTCAGCATAGTAACGCTCTTTGACGGACATAATTTCCTTCTTCACAATTGATGAAATCCAGCTACAATGCGTCTTCTTTCACAACGCGTCGTGATTCCTAAATTAGTTTACTAAAACCAGTTGATCATCACGAATAGCATGACTCCAATGCAGACGAAGAAGAAGATCAAAAACAAGTTCAAGAACGGCCCACTAAGCGCATCAAGGTACCTCGAAAGAAATCCTCATACAACCCCTTCCTGTTGGTTCCATGTAAAAAGTTCCCGTCGTCCAGTGCGCACCCATTCACGGTGGTCTTACAATCAGATGCTTTGGTTATTATCGATGTGCATTCGCATTTGTCAACCACGGAGGTGATAGGTTTACTGGGTGGCACGTACTCTGCTACAGAACGTATTCTAAAGGTAAAACTTAGATTTAAAGTAGATTTCGTATGAGCGTTAAACGGACGGTAGGGCTGAGGTCCTCACGGGACGGGTTTTACACAGTTTTTGGGTAGAACGTTTACATGTAGACATGGACAAGAATTCATTTCAAGAGACTAATATAAAAATTAGGTACTACCTAATAGCGGAGCTCCCATTTAAATATAATAATAATTTTAAATACTTTGTTTTATTTTGACGTTTTTGATTCAAATGAATTGGGCTTGCTGTGGTAATAGGCAAACAAAGATTGCATTTTGTTGTAAAAGTTGAAATAAAGACTATAGATCAAGCTTTATTTCTTGCCCTTCAGTCTCCTGAGAATTATAAGGCTTTCAACTCAGTGACCATAGTGATATTTATTCAGATATTTGTGTCAGATTTTATAATTGACTTAGTAGTAGTGCTTCATAATTCTCAGAAATAGGATGCAAAAATCCCTCAAACTGATTTCATTCACATAAATACTGAACCTAATTCAACATCCTTCAATTAAACAATTAGACATTGCAGAAAATTATATTTAGATTTTTCTGTCTTGACAGTATTGTGGCATCTTGTTTTTTTTTTTTTTTGTATTATGTAGAGTAGAATGACACTGATAAATAGTTGTCTTTACACGAAACAAGAATTCTCTCTTCCAGGTTACACTAATCATGACTTTAGATGAAATTGTAAAACAACTCAAAACAACTACTACCTAAAAGCAAAGCTCCAATTTCAATTTTAATTTTTTTATGTTCTTGATTCAAATGAATTGGGCTTCCTGTGGTAATTGAAAAAGTTGAAATGAAGATTATTTAAAAAGCATTTTTAAAATAAGTTTTGGTTTTGGTTTGTATATTGTATGGGCTTGTATGCTCAGTGACCTTTGTTACAGTAAATTTCAATATTCAGATTCACTGTCAGATTTCATAACTGACTTTGTAAGGGTTCATAATTTTCAGAAATAGAAAGCAAAATCTCCAAAACATTTTTTTAAATTGATACAAGTAATTAAACCTTTTTGACATCCTGAATATTACAGAACAACATATATTGACTATATTGATTTGTCTGTCTTCACTATATTTGTGACATCTTGTTTTTTTGTGGTTGTTGTTGTTGTTGTTGTTGTTGTTGTTTTGTTTTGTTATTTAATGTAGAATAGAATGACACACTAGTTAGGTGAATACTTGTCTCCCACTTTTCTCTTCCAGGTTACACTGATAATACAATTTAAAGTGATTATAAAAACAGCTAATTGAAATAACAAGAAAACAAGGAATTAAGCATTTTCAGTCTGTATTTAAGGCTTCACAGGGCTCACTGAGCAACTTCATCCAGATGAATAAAGTAAAACAACTCTAGTTTGCATGGCAAAATTCCTTCTTTTTTTCCTGTCAATTGTTTCATTAAATTCCAGACCAAAACTTGAGCTGTATTTACACATTAGTGGGGTTGAAATAAGTTCAAAATTAATTTTTTTTACTAATTTTATCATTATTAGAACTAGTGCAAAAAGTTCACCGTAAAACAAAATGTCGTTGTACATTTCATGTAAGGCTTGATCGAGTGTTTCTTTAAACTTGGCCACAGTTCAACGTGCATAAAAGGTTTTTTTTAAAGTCATCAATCCCAAATCAAAGATAAAAGATCAAATATAGGTACAAGAGACTTTTTGATATCATTTTCTGGCCAGGGTCTTTACCTTGAAGTGCTTTCCTTGTTGTCTTTTCGAAGCATACTGGTCCTTGTTTCACGCTCAATGCAGACGATTCTTGATTTATTTCCAACTTTGGCTAGATTTTTAAGCAGCTTTACTGAAGGCATCTTCACGAAACGAAGAATACACGATCCTCAATGACTCATTCATTATAAGGAATTTTTTTAAACTACGAATCCAACTAAAAAGTCGTTCAACTTTGAAAATATCCTCTGTGTCTTTCGTCTTTCGAGCAGTTTTTGAAACGACACCAGGCCCGAAAAAAATTCAAACGTACGGTTTTTTTCGCTTTAACCTGTCAAGATTGGCACAGATTAATGTCCATCAAAATCGCTAAATTTTTACGAGGTTTCGAGAATACTATTTTTAAGCTTTGCAAGTTAAAACTGCAAGGAAACTTGTAAATTTTCAGTTTTCAAAGTGTCAGCGCGCGTCAAGTTGGTGCCAAAAAGCAATCAGCCAATCAGCAATCGCGATGGGCACGACGGCGACGTACGAAGGGAACGTATATCTCAAGCCATGAAAAATAACTCGATGGGTACCATTTTTTCTAAAGTATGGTGCTCCGCTCGCGCGGGCTTCGGCCCGCGCGGGAGCTCCGCTAATATAAAAATTAGGTACTACCTAATAGCGGAGCTCCCATTTAAATATAATAATAATTTTAAATACTTTGTTTTATTTTGACGTTTTTGATTCAAATGAATTGGGCTTGCTGTGGTAATAGGCAAACAAAGATTGCATTTTGTTGTAAAAGTTGAAATAAAGACTATAGATCAAGCTTTATTTCTTGCCCTTCAGTCTCCTGAGAATTATAAGGCTTTCAACTCAGTGACCATAGTGATATTTATTCAGATATTTGTGTCAGATTTTATAATTGACTTAGTAGTAGTGCTTCATAATTCTCAGAAATAGGATGCAAAAATCCCTCAAACTGATTTCATTCACATAAATACTGAACCTAATTCAACATCCTTCAATTAAACAATTAGACATTGCAGAAAATTATATTTAGATTTTTCTGTCTTGACAGTATTGTGGCATCTTGTTTTTTTTTGTATGATGTAGAGTAGAATGACACTGATAAATAGTAATGTTGTCTTTACACGAAACAAGAATTCTCTCTTCCAGGTTACACTAATCATGACTTTAGATGAAATTGTAAAACAACTCAAAACAACTACTACCTAAAAGCAAAGCTCCAATTTCAATTTTAATTTTTTTATGTTCTTGATTCAAATGAATTGGGCTTCCTGTGGTAATTGAAAAAGTTGAAATGAAGATTATTTAAAAAGCATTTTTAAAATAAGTTTTGGTTTTGGTTTGTATATTGTATGGGCTTGTATGCTCAGTGACCTTTGTTACAGTAAATTTTAATATTCAGATTCACTGTCAGATTTCATAACTGACTTTGTAAGGGTTCATAATTTTCAGAAATAGAAAGCAAAATCTCCAAAACATTTTTTTAAATTGATACAAGTAATTAAACCTTTTCGACATCCTGAATATTACAGAACAACATATATTGATTTGTCTGTCTTCACTATATTTGTGACATCTTGTTTTTTGTGGTTGTTGTTGTTATTTTGTTTTGTTATTTAATGTACAGTAGAAAAGAATGACACACTAGCTAGGCGAATACTTGTCTCCCACTTTTCTCTTCCAGATTACACTGATAATACAATTTAAAGTGATTATAAAAACAGCTAATTGAAATAACAAGAAAACAAGGAATTAAGCATTTTCAGTCTGTATTTAAGGCTTCACAGGGCTCACTGAGCAACTTCATCCAGATGAATAAAGTAAAACAATTCTAGTTTGCATGGCAAAATTCCTTCTTTTTTTCCTGTCAATTGTTTCATTAAATTCCAGACCAAAACTTGAGCTGTATTTACACATTAGTAGGGTTGAAATAAGTTCAAAATCAATTTTTTTTACTAATTTTATTATTATTAGAACTAGTGCAAAAAGTTCACCGTAAAACAAAATGTCGTTGTACATTTCATGTAAGGCTTGATCGAGTGTTTCTTTAAACTTGGCCACAGTTCAACGTGCATAAAAGGTTTTTTTTAAGTCATCAATCCCAAATCAAAGATAAAAGATCAAATATAGGTACAAGAGACTTTTTGATATCATTTTCTGGCCAGGGTCTTTACCTTGAAGTGCTTTCCTTGTTGTCTTTTCGAAGCATACTGGTCCTTGTTTCACGCTCAATGCAGACGATTCTTGATTTATTTCCAACTTTGGCTAGATTTTTAAGCAGCTTTACTGAAGGCATCTTCACGAAACGAAGAATACACGATCCTCAATGACTTATTCATTATGAGGAATTTTTTTAAACTACGAATCCAACTAAAAAGTCGTTCAACTTTGAAAATATCCTCTGTGTCTTTCGTCTTTCGAGCAGTTTTTGAAACGACACCAGGCTCGAAAAAAATTCAAACGTACGGTTTTTTTCGCTTTAACCTGTCAAGATTGGCACAGATTAATGTTCATCAAAATCGCTAAATTTTTACGAGGTTTCGAGAATACTATTTTTAAGCTTTGCAAGTTAAAACTGCAAGGAAACTTGTAAATTTTCAGTTTTCAAAGTGTCAGCGCGCGTCAAGTTGGCGCCAAAAAGCAATCAGCCAATCAGCATCGCGATGTACACGGACGTACGTACGTATGTATGTATGTATGTATGTATGTATGTATGTACGGACGGACGTACAGCCGTTGGGCTCCCTGTGTGTCCATGAAAAATCAACTCGATGGGTTACCATTTTTTCTTAGGTATGGTGCTCCGCTCGCGCGGGCCGTCGGCCCGCGCGGGAGCTCCGCTATAATAATAAGAGAGCGAAACTGGTATTGATGTCTGCGCGATGTGCTGCCTTTGCGCGCAAACAATATGAGCATTGCACGCATGATATGGTGTCAACTTCCTGTTGCTAAAAGTAATACATCAGTCCGTCAGTTTGCATGATTCTTTTCTGCCAGGGACGGTATAGAGTTTTGTTGTTGTTGATGTTGTTGTTATTATTGTTGTTGTTGTGTTGTTGTTGTTGTTGTTGTGTTGCTGTTGTTGTGTTGTTGTTGTTGTTGTCGTCGTTGTTGTTATTTCTCCGGGCTGAAACTCATTGCGTGCCGAACTCCGCTCATTAGGCCCTCTCGACAAAAAATGGTAAGAGGTAAGGTCTATTGTCGTAACGCAACTCTTATCTTTCGGTAACGTGACAGGGACACTATGTCCGTTGCGTCAGACCCATACTAACTCTGTTCGCGTGAGTGGAATATCAGTTATTTATGTTGTAGCTTAAGAATACGGAACATGAAAATGTTCAGTTCGCAGTTCACAGTCCAGATTTCAAATTTCTCTCGGAATACTTAGTTTCGGCGACTTGAAGATCAGTTCTGCGGTGGGGATTAGTTTTAGGGGGTTCGATGAGATTTTATGAGAGGAACGGTGTATCCGTGTAAGGAATTTTGACCCTCACTTAGAAAATTTGTATGTTCTAGATCCTACGAGCTGCGCCGTGTAAGAGCCTCAGTACCGGCATGCAATGCGAGATGGATCCCGTCTCTCAGACCCAGGCCTCAGAGGAGCTCGCTTCCAATGGTCTATCGGTTGTTGGTTGGTACCATTCCCATCCTACGTTTGCTCCCAATCCCTCTGTTAGAGATATAGAGACACAAGGGAAATTTCAGGTATTTATTGGACTCGCTAGTGTGAATCAGGTTTAGGCATTTTTTTCCACAAGACTGGAAGCAGTGAGGTGAAACGCATACCAAATTCGGCCATTTGGGCAAGATAAATATTTATTGTTAGCAGCAACGCACTTCTAAAATATAATTTGTTCTAATGATGGTGAAGAAGGAGGATATGTTTTACTGTAGGGAAAAGAATAAAGGTAGATCTGCATGAGTATATATTTAATTTCAAATAGAAATGAAGCGCAGTGCGATTTTGTGTACTGTAACCCGTCACATTTCTTAGCTGACGTTAGTGCGTATTGTAATATTGCACCTAAATAACGGTCTTTTACCACAAGATATGATTATTAGCCCGTATATATGACACATAGCTACACAGTAGTCGAAGTAAATCAGCAAAGGAGATTCGAATACTTTTGATTTCGATGATTTTCTTTCTCACGACTTTGTGTAACCATCTAGCGTTTATTTCTAATACCACTAACATTTATTCAAAATAATTTATGAAAACTGATTTATAAATCGTACAATTTCCATAGAATATAAACCATACTAAATTGCAGACATTTTGGTGCAGATTTGATGCTAATCGACCTCAATGATCGGAAACAGTGTACAATTGAAGTTTTCTGTTTATGAATTCGACACGTATAAAACATACAATAAATTTTTGTAAGCATTTCGTATTTAGTGTATTTATTCTAGTTACAAAGCCTTGATTTCTATATTGCTTTAAGACGCATTTGTCGTTGAATTGTTTGATATAATGCTACCAAAAGAGTTAGTCTAGGTCTAAAGGTAAATTGATAATTGTAGTTGGAAGTTTGCTGAATTATTTTCGACAAGCGAAATCTCATGTGCATATGTTATAGCTTTGTGCAAAAAAATGTAAGGGACTGTTGAGGTTATAAGCATACAAAAACAGACAAAGTTGTAATTACGTTATTTCGCATCGATATCTATCATTTTATGAAATAAATAGTACACATTTCAGATTATCAAAAAAATATTCCTTGTGACGCTATTGGGTGCCTCCTCACTGCTTCCAGTCACAAGTGATGCTAGAGCCGTTTCTTGGTCATGCGTAGTACGAACGGTGTTTTGGACGAAGTTGAAGCGCAAGAACAAATGTCAAAAATGTTCCATTTGCTTGTGCTTGTGTTCATTCTGTCAAATACTAAGCATTGTGCTTGCTTTCGTACTTCTATACCAGTGAAAACGTAGCCAGCTCCTCTGTCAAAACACACGATTTTGAGGAAAGAAGCTGTCCCTCGGGTTTCCTGTGTTGCCGAGTCTCCTAGCGCGAATACTGAGGCGAGCACAACATTCGCATTCCCAACACAGAAGACCCGTGAGAGGCTTTAGAAAAGAAGAGCGAAGGAGGCTAGTGATCAATGTTCTTGATGTATTCGTTCTTTTTCCCAATCAGGAGTGGTTCGGCAAAGGTGGTGCTCCATTCGTTGGTATTATAGCAAGCCCCTATAACTATAGCAACACGTCCAACCAATCACAAATCACTACTTTGACTGTCAGTAACGATTGGGAGGCCGCTGGCCAGTTTAGACTTCCTTATGAGTTCGATTATAGCATCTTGGAAAATACTACTGACTGGAGAATGGTGCTTGATTGTAGCAATAAATTGGAAGCGCAGTATCGATGTTATGAATTGTGAGTATCCAACAATTGTGTGCGCCCTTGTTTTACTCTCCTCCCCCTTGCTCTCCCCATTTCCTTGCCCTCCCCACTCTCTCCCCATTTCCTTGCCCTCCCCCACCCTCTCCCAATTTCCTTGCCCTTCCCACCCTCTCCTCTCTCCCCTCCCTTCTCGTCCCTCTCTCCTTCGGCTCCCCTCCCCGCCATGGTAGAAGGTTCGTGATTTGTATCAAACAGTTCCGTTCAGTAAACGTGATCTTGCTGTCACTTTTTAATTACTCAACAAATGATTCAAATTTTCACAGTTGACGTCAAAATGTGATGAGACCAAAAATAAGTACACCAATGGTGAGACGAGACTGACGAGACGAGGTCGAGTGTCATGACTGTTGTTCTCGCCACATTTTAACGACTTCTGTCATTTAATACACCATTGTACGTGGGAAAATCCATGAATGAATAGAGTTATCACTACCACGTAAACATTTTTGATTATAACGCCGAGCTTTCGGACAAACTGTCCATCTTCAGGACTAATGAAAATATTACAATCGTTACAAATAGCGCGAGAGATGTTCAAAGATATCGTTACTCTATAGAAATAACACTAATGCACACGCTAGAATAGAATCTAGAATCTAGAATTTGATAATCTAGAATTACATCCGTTAGGGTCCGTTAGGGGAACGGAAAGATGGAATCTATTTGTTTTATGTGATATCCACCGAAAAATTTCAACCAATCAGAACGCGCGTAATATACCAAGTGATGCAGTCTAGTACTTGTGATCTGCTCTCAAATTAACTGTGCTACCTGGAATAGATCTTTTACCGATGTCACGCGATGTCACGCGATAAGATGTCATTGCCATGGTCAGTGCTTTTTATTAAAGCAAATTTTTATCTCATAGATCGATTTATCGTACCGAATTTACTAAACCTGCGAACATAACAATCCGTTGCAAACTCTCGGAAATATGAGAGCCCAAAATTACAAATAAATGTATGCCAGGGAGCAACGCTTGCCCCAATGCTTGCCCCTGACATACATTTCTTTGTAAATATCGCCTATCAGTTGGTCTCATATTTCCTAGAGTTTGCAACGGATGATTTATATTGTGAAACTTCGCAGGTTTACTAAATTCGGTGCGATAAATCGATCTATAGTGATAAATTTTTGTTTTAACAGAAAAGCACTGAAAATGGCAATTTTGCTTGACACCAGTAAGAAGGTCTAATAATGAATTCTGCCTTGTTTACAGTCGTATGCCTATGACACGACGCTACAGTTCCTCTGCTTTCACAGCTTTGGACAAACTTGTCGAGTCACTTCGACCACGCCTGAGAGGACCAGAACACGAACAACAAGAATTCATCAATGAACTGAGAAATGCATTTACTTCAGACGATGGTGAACGATGGTCAAATGAGCGACAAGAAACCACCAACGACATTTGAAATAATTGAAATATTTATTTATTTATTTATTTATAAGAAGAGAATAAGAAGGGTAGATATTTATAGAATACAAAATACTGTATACAATAAACATTATATTTAAGGATATTAATTAAGTTAACAGTAATTTTTTCCACCGTAAGACACGATGTTGTCCACAGTAACACTAAGGTCATTTGGCATGAAAACGTGCATAAAGACACGCATATGCTGCGTAACTTAGGCCATGGAGGGGAAGGGGGGAGGGGGAGGGGAGAGAAGAAGTGTGAAGGGCTAAAAAGGAACAGTGTAACTAACCTAAAGTAGCGCTGCTTACCCTTTGCGTAGGGCGCGTGTGATTCAGCGCTGAGAGCAGATTCCGGAAGCGTTGATAATGGCGTTCACCAGAAATTCTTCATTTGAGGAAACCCTAAGTTCCTGGATGTTTTTCAAGCCTTTTACCCGCAAATGTTGAGACATTCCTTAGGTTCCTGGATGTTTTTCAAACTAGCCTTCTATCCGCAAATACTCAAAGAAACAAAGATATAGACAAAGGGCTATGCCTGCAAACGTTCCTTAGGCTGCTTGATGTTTTTCAAGCCTTTTACTGGCTGCAAAATCTCAAAGAAACAAAGATAAAGACAAAGGGTTATGCCTGCAAACGTTCTTTAGGTCGTCACGGTTGTTGATAAGACCGGAAGTCTAAATGTTTATCGGACAGTTCCGTTCAGACCTTATGACCGGGAGTAATTTGAAATGCTCGTTACAATCATGACTAGGAAGTGTTCATTTCACTACGATATAATAAGTACCATTCGAGGACGACGGGAAGATTCAGAACGACTTTGAGCATCTTTGAAGCCATACAAAGTGGAATATTGGAGCATTATGATTGTGGTTCTTTTGGCTTTTATGATCCTTGTGACTAGCAGCGAAGGAGGTAGGACGGTTTTAATCCTTGAACATTTAGAAATTGAGACAATTTTATTTATGTACAAGTTTTTGATAATAGAGAGGAGAGTGATCTCAACCCGTGCACAAGTACAAAATCTAAATAATACTAAAAATTCCCAAATCCTTTGTTTTCCATTGTTAAAGGGTGACTCGACGTAGTTATTTTCCAACCGTTATTTTCAGGACCTGGCAGACTTACTCTACAACTACGTTTTCTCTATCATCTAAGCTCCAAAGGTGGTAGAAATGTCAAATCCGTAGGTGCATAGTAAGTCTGTCAGAAAGCTGAATGAAACAGTAAGTATGATCGGAAAATAACTGACTACTTCGAGTCAACCTTAATTAGTGCTAGTTGTACTATTTATCAGTTAGACAACAGAAAGCCGCGCGCCCATGGTTCATAGCTTCAGAGCGCGCGTAAGATTGTAGCTATGTATAATTTATACTTTTGCATGGGTTAAGGTGTTTACCTGCTCGATATTTTTGAATGGCAGGTGAGCTCGCATGATATTTTTTTTCACGGATAAAGTGCCTGCTCGATATTTTTGGGGATTTCCGCAACCCCCATCAACTATCTAATGGCCCGTCCTTAACTTTGCTATTAAATTTAGCTAGGTTAGATTTCTTACGGTTCTTTTTCACTGACAGTACTTCCTCCCCCATATGCACTGATTCCAAAACTAATAAAAGTCCTCAGAGAGGACAAGTGGTTACAGGAAAGTGAAACATTATATACCGTGAAAAAATTCAATAAGGTTTTCATTAACCCGTGAAACAAAAGTTAGTGTATCCTCAATAATACATCCTAATTTCATTTGTTTTCTTTTGTTGGTATTTGATTATTAAACTTTGTTTTCATGGGTTAATGAAAACCACCCTAACGTGAAAGAAAGAGCACTATCAGTAGTTTGTAGTAGTTGATCCAGAACAAAAGAAAAGAATGAATATGAATCAAGATTTTAAAAAAATGAACAGCATATTTATTTCAAATATAACTTGAACTATTCATCTGTATATAAATTGTCTTTCTCATGCCAAGAACAAGAACGATAAGATAAATATTTTTAGAATATTATTATGGTGCAGTCTCCAGGTCTCAGAGTTAATTAAACAATTATTATGATTATTAAACCGCAAAGTGAAACATAACATCATTCATCATGTCAAGAACAAGAACCGGATAACAACCTAAACAATATATGTTTTTAGAATTGTACTTTCATGGTGTAGTCTCACACAGTTATATACATGTATATAGTACAGTATCACTGTAATTATAATTTAGCTGGTAAGAACTGGTATATTAGTTTGTTTGTGCTTGATCACCTATCTTTCCTAGCCAACAGGACACTAGTGAAAAACGTCTGCGCATGCTCGTAGTCAAGTCTTCGTGCTTTTGTAAATTATGCAAATTTCGTTTTTACGCTTGCCTTCAACAATGGTTTTCACAAAATGTCAAAACTTAAGGTTATTTCTTGAAACTTAGGGCCAGTATTCATATAATGTCTTCATAAATACAATATCTTTGTCTCACAAAAGTATACAAGAGAAATTTTATGTATACACCGAGAACACGAGCATTTCATTTCAGGCTAAAACTCAACATTTCTTAAGAAACATCGTAATATGCACGCATGCGCAGACGTTTTTCACTAGTGTCAGCCAACAGTGGATCGATTGTAGACGTAGCTCCTCTGTTGTTGTCGAACAAACACCTTGTTTTAACGATCGTTTTTCTTGTCAAAACCTTTCGTAAACTATACCTAAACCTCTGAAAGATTCCTTAAAAACAAACTTCTGGCACATTTGGTGAAAGCTGAGGGAGCACATGGAAAAGCAAGACTGCAGTAAAATGTCAGCGGTTTTGCCCAAGCTTGAGTTTCCTGCTGCATTCCGAATGCGCTCGCAGACGCCAAAGGATGCCATGTTTACCGAAAAACTTGGAAAATCTTTTACTCAAATTGAGATATTTATGATATAATGAAATAATTCGCTATATAAGGAAAATATTTGATAAATAGCTCATATTTCAAAAGTGATAATCGACTAAAACAAGTCAAGAAAGCCTCGCGTCAAGTTCGTATATTTTCCGCCTATTGACTTCGGGCTAACTTCGGGAAATCCGAATTGCACACATGCACGTACGCTTGCACACTCGATGACATAGAGCTCACGGCTTTGCAAGCAAGCCTAAATTAAATAAATTTAATGCAACCATAAAAACGGTGCAACCAAAGGCACGCAAAAAAGAAGAAAGGCAATTAGGCTAATGTTTTACTTCGAAATCGCGGGGAGTGGTTGCCAAGATCTCCCGAGCCAGAGGCTCATGTATCAAGCGTTCACGGTGCGCCCTTTACCCCCTCTCTCCATCCGTGCTCCGTTTTAAGGGTATTTAAAGCTAATTAAAGCTACACGGAAAGGAAAGAAGTCGAAACAAGGATGTGAAGTCACTGGAGATCGAACTCGGGACCTCTCGGACTGGAAGCCGCGCACTAACCAACTGTGCCATCCTTGCTTCTAAAAAATAGGCAGTCTATGACTACATGTGGCTATTGCATAATTCAGGGCTTTTTTTCAATGAATAACATGCCTACTTTGATATGGAGCGTTACATTACTCACTGTAGCGTGCATGCATGACGGCCAAAACCTGAATTTATTGCTGAAGACGTAGGATAAACTGATTACTAGACGCTTTTTGGAGTGAAATTGGTTTCCGGCTGTATATGTATTGTGTGATGTTGCATCAGACTCATTGTACGTTGCATTACGGTCAAAGGTCACCTGAAAAGTGCCGCATTGTCTACCGTATTTGACACTATAGATCAAACGTATTATAAATACAATTCCATTGCATACAATGTATATAAATCTCTCATTTTATCAATATTCCACACCAATGGTAAAATGGTTTTCAATTTTAAACCTGTGAAACAATTACTATTTACCATTTAGTAGTGCACAACTAGAAAAGAAAAACATTGAAATTAATTAGAGTTCACTCCTGTATAAAATCCCAAGAATGGCGGTCACTTTTAATATCAGTTTTCTTGCCATGTTTATGTTAATGATATGATACATAGTTTGTGTCTGTAATACAATATTTCATTTCACGAGACCGATGATTGGTCCCGAAGTTATCCACGATGAATTCACGAGACCGATGATTGGTCCCGAAGTTTTTCTATTGTTACTTAGGCGCTCGATGATTGGTTCCGAAGTTTTCTATTGTTACTTATGGACAGCGCCATAACATAATGGCTTTGCCTATATATATAGGCAATAGCCATAAAAACGGTAAATGCTTACAGAAACCAATAAATGCTTACAGAGGGATCCCAAGTCCTTTAAAAAAAATGATCGTCCTTTTTCACGACCTGACTCGTCTCACGCATTTCTCCTGACGTAGCTAATCGAACCAAATCGAACGTTCGATTAATCGAACTTCATCGAATTTAATCGAACTCAATCACGCGATTGGGTTCGATTGAGTTCGGTAATCGAACAAAATCGAACTCTCACAAATTTTTTTGAGCAATCGAACTAATCGAACGGTTCGACTGAATTCGAGTAGTTCGACATTAGTTCGATTGAGTTCGAATAGGTTCGATTTTGTTAGAAACAAACAGAGGTTGGATAGCATTCGACTGGAAATGGGGTAATACCGAAGTATCATTAGTGCGGGATTCCACAAATAACGAATATGTAAATCAAGAAAATTGCTTTTTTTTTCAATTTTATTACAATCCCGGTTGCGAAAGGGCAATGGCAATGTGAATCTCCGGTGAATCCGTCTTAAAACAAACAAGCTGTCGCGCTACATCCCGCCGGCTGCCATTCTTTACTCGTTCATTTCTTTTAATTAACTTGTGATTATCTGTACCCCGATTCATTTGTACTTGGAGCTTCAGTGGAAATTTGGCAATTTGTGTGAAGTTAAGTTTTTTTCAACGGTGTTCGATTGAGTTCGATTAGGCTCGATAAAGTTCAAAAATCAAACACAATCGAACTCGCACAGAATTTTTTTGGTTCGATTGTGTTCGATTATCGAACTAATCGAACCCAATCGTTCGATTAAGTTCGATTGGGTTCGATAAAGTTCGATTACCGAACGGTTCGATTAGCTACGTCGGGATTTCTTGAAGATCATGCAAAGGGCCAAAGGAAGACACGGACGAAGGCTCTTTCTTTCCCCTTTCCCTTGATCCTTTACATTTTCCTTTTCCTTCCTTCCTTTGCGCGTTCTACGTGGCAAACGACTGTGGACGAGTTGGTTTTACGTCGCGTCTCGTTTGCTAAATCTGCCTAACAATGGCGTAGTGAAAGTTATCGTGGTAGTAACCCCTATGTGACAAAATTTGATATATATTTTTCCTGTCATCGGTTCATCGTACGGTGGCGCGTTGTGCTAAATCCCTCCAATGTGTCTTGAGAGACTAATAAATGAAAGAATATATTAATATTGGCTTATGTTAAAACATTGCGTGTACACACAGGTTGTGTCAACGTTAAGCCTTTGGGCGTCGCCAACAACAAGGTCATTGCAGACAGACAAATGTCAGCATCAAGTTCTTTCCAGAAGAACTATCTTATACCCGAAGATGGCCGTTTAAACGCGGCCAGAGCCTGGTGCCCAAAAACTGTCCATGGGTACGATTGGCTACAAGTAGATATGGGAGCATCGTTCCTGTTTGTGGTATCGCGACACAAGGCAAACAATCTGGAACACCAGAATGGACAACTAGTTACTGGATCAGCATGTCACTTGATGATAATATGTTTGAGCAATACAACGAGAGTGGCAGAGTCAAGGTTTGTTAATCAATTTGCTAAAGAAATAAACAAAGTGGGCGCGCTTTATGAAATATAATATTGTTTTTGAACGATATCAATTACACTGACCGAAAATTCGAAAAAGGCGTTCGCGCGCTGTGTTCATAGAGCAGTTTTTGTATGAGTGTGAAACGGACCGCGCCGTACTGTGACCATGTCAGTACCATGTTGTCTATAAGAACATTCTAAATTCCTGCCGTAATCGTGCCGTAACCGTGCTGTGACTATATGCCGTTTCACAGTCATACAAATCGGCTCTATGACGGTTATTTCAGTTTTTAAGTGGTATGGTGAAGTGATTCGAACACAGCTCGACAAGAGTGTTTCATTGCGAAAGCTCTATTTTTTTTCAGGTTTTCCAAGGAAATACTGACAAATCTTCAATTGTACGAAACAACTTAGCCACACCTTTTCAAGCGCGATATGTTCGTTTCCACCCAAAGACGCATGTTACCTGGCCGTGTTTGAGGGTAGAGATCTACGTGAACCTCACATTACCAGTTATTAAACAACACCCCAAACCGTCTACAGTTGTTGCGGGACAAAATCTACTTCTCAACTGTAACGCAACAGGCACGCCTAGTCCAAAAATCACTTGGAAATTAAACGGAAATGAAGCTATATTTGGCAAGGTGTTGGTCAACGGAAGTCTTTGGGTTCAGGAAGTTGAAAATGACAAAAACTTTGAAGGGAAATATCGTTGTGTAGCGACAAACAGAGAAGGATCTGTTGAGAGTAAAGACGTTGATGTTGTGATTTATGGTGAGTAATAAGATTTATAGAAATATATGATAAATAATGTATAATTTTATTCTGCTGGCACTCACACTCACTACCTCAGCTCTACATGAAATATTTTGCATACAACACTCCACTACTCACATGTTGATTTTTGCTGAGGGAGGAAAATCCGGAGAACTCGGAGATAAAACGAATACTCTCGTGGCAAGGGAGAGAACAACACATCAAACAAACTCAATTTACATATGATCCGATGTTCAAGCCGAGACTCGAACCCGGGCCACAGAGGTGAAGGCCAGTGCTCTCACCACTCTGTCTATCTGCCTTTCTGTCTGTATGTCTGTCTGTATGTCTGTCTGTCTGTCTCTGTGTGTGTGTGTCTGTCTGTCTGTCTGTCGGTCGGTCGGTCAGTGTGTGTGCCGCCTTTGGTTTGTCTGTACTTATGTGTGTCTATCTGACTGATTGACTGCATGAATGATTGGATAACTGACTGACTGTAAATAAATGAAAGAATGCAATGAATGAATACAGGAACGAAAGAACGACAAAGGAATGACTCACTGACCGACCTACCGTTCGACTTATTGATCAACCGTCTTTATTTGTATTTAACCAGTGCTTTATTTGTACAGAAAAACCAAAAATTATAGAATCATCTCAGCCTAAAAAGTCATTCCTTCATCAAAGCACTGCAGTGTTATCTTGCTATGCCACTGGTGACCCGGCGCCAACGATCACGTGGACAAAAGATGGCAGCACGAACATACCACGTGCTAGAGTACACGACAATGGTCACGTGCTAGTGATACCCAAGGTGTCAGAGATAGATCAGGGAGTTTATGAATGTCGAGCTGCTAATGACCTTGGTGATGCACGGACAACGATCAATGTTGCAGTGAATGACTCTAGTATTAAGGGTAAGTTCACAAAAGGAGAAAAACTTACCTTCCTTGCATGAGAGACAATTGTGTTTAATTCATGTAATTGATAAAAATGGGCTTGAAAAGCGCAGGTGGCTACTGCTACTGCATATTTCCAAAGGGTTGTCGGCAGGCAACCTTCAAACTTTGCATAAAATCAAGAGGAACTGAATTACAGATATGCTCATATACTCATATACTTCAGTTGCTTTTACTTAAATATTTTGCATACATTGCTCAACTCACATGTTGATTTTTCCTGAGAACCCGGTGAAAAAAACCCTCGTGGCATGGTAGAGAACAACACATCAAATAAACTCAATTCACAAATGATCCGATGCCCGAGCCGAGACTCGAACCCAGACCAAAGCGGTGAAAGGCCGGTGCTCTCACCACTCGGCCAACCATGCCACCCGTAAAAGACCATTACACGTCTGTCTATCTGGATTTTGTTTTTGTCTATCTGTCTTTTTGTCGGTCGGTCGGTGTGTGTGTGTCTGTTGTCTGTCTACGTGTCTGTCTGTACTTATGTGTGTCTGTCTGAATGATTGACTGACTGCATGACTGATTGGATGACTGACTGACTGTAAATAAATGAATGAATGAATGAATGAATGAATGAATGAATGAATGAATGAATGAATAAAGGAACGAAAGAAGGACAAAGGAATGACTCACTGACCGACGTACCGATCGACTATTGACCAACCGTCTTACCAGTACTTTGTTTGTACAGAAAAACCAAAAATCGTAGAATCATCTCAGTCCATAAAGTTATCTTGTTATGCCACTGGTGACCCGGCACCAACGATCACGTGGACAAAAGACGGCAGCACGAACATACCACGTGCTATAGTACACGACAATGGTCACGTGCTAGTGATACCCAAGGTGTCAGAGATAGATCAGGGAGTTTATGAATGTCGAGCTGCTAATGACCTTGGTGATGCACGGACAACGATCAATGTTGCAGTGAATGACTCTAGTATTAAGGGTAAGTTCACAAAAGGAGAAAAACTTACCTTCCTTGCATGAGAGACAATTCATGTAATTGATAAAAATAGGGGCTTGAAAAGCGCATGTGGCTACTGCTTGTAGCTGGATAAATGATAGATCCAGCCTAGTCCCCAGGCTATCCCGTCTCTCGTTTCAAAACGTGACGTCACAGAGTGACTCCAACGGGAACGCCTAGCGAATAATGCCAAAGTTCAAGATGGCGGACGCTAACTTAGAGACAAACTCGAGACAAACGTGATGCTTTAGAAGACGCTGTTAACTTCACAGTTAAATGCTCCCGGATCTCACAAAACACCCTATATGTGAAATTAACTGAATTGAACTGAGTTCAAAACTCTAACGGTTGTGTGTTCGCATCGATCGAAGCAATACGATAAGTTGTGTTCAGTCTATTCGATTCTCCATTTCGAAGGTAAAATCTCTTAGTAATTAACGGCTATCTATACCGCTAAAATTTCTGGTGAATTGAAATTGCTTTATTTACACAGACTACTATCACTATTTGAGTTAAATCCACATATATTTATGCACTTGATAAATAACAAATCTCCGTCAGATTCTCTGTAATAAATGTAATGTATCTGATATTTATCAAGTTCCCTTTAGCCGCAACAGGGTTCGATTTAAATTTTATTGTAAACAAACTTCACTCAGTTAGTTTTATAATCACTACTAAGACTGTGATTGTTTGAAAATGTAATAGATTTGAATAAAATGTATTTGTAAGTAGTCTCTTGACTCTGAAATCCCCTTTACAGTCTATAATCTTCCTCTATGCTTTATTAAAAACATATAAACTCGTAAAAATCCAATTTTTGGTCTATATTGGTGAATGTCGATACTCGTTCCACCGAAATTGTTGGAAAAACTTTAAAAATTCAAGTTGTTAAGTCCGCTAAAGGTCAGGGACGCTGTTGGTCAAATCAGGGACACTTTTGGTCAAATCAAGGACACTTTTGGCATTATTCGCTAGGCGTTCTCTCGCGCTTACGCGCTCGCCCCAGGTCTCGCTCGCGCTTCGCGCTCGCAGAGGAACGCCTGGGTACTAGGCTGTGATAGATCCATATTTCTAAACGGTTGTCGACCCTTGAGTACATATATAGTCGACTTGAAGTAGAAATGGAGCTGTATAGAAAGCCGTACCTGCTTTATGAACAAAGAATGTCCCAGTATATGTAATATTGGAATAGAACCTGAAAACCATTAATTCGCTATCCGAGTACGTGCCGCCAAACAGGGTAGGGTTTTCAGCGATTTTACTCTGGAACAGGGTATATAAAAATCCAAATCACTCTCTGGAACAGGGTATCTAATTATTTAACAAAGTTCGTCTAAAAGGCCGGGCTAAAAGGGGTTAACGACACATCAACTTGGCCGGAAGCAAACTAGAAATTCTAGCGTAAAGCATTCGATGTACAAATACTTTGTGTAATTACAAAGAGTCAAAGAAGTTTATTTGTCATTTTTGAACAGATCTGAAACAGGGTATCAATTTTGGAAATTTTGCTTTGGAACAGGGTCAGATTTCGAGGGGCTCAGCGGCACATCCCTACCCAGAATTGGAAGGGTTACCCCCCCCCCCCCTCCCCGGGGCATTTTCATATTTGGTATCGATCACTTCATGACACAAACAGAAAGGAATAGGCCTTTTGCATCTAACGGTCACATGGTACTAAATCGGCCAAACTGGAAGCAAAAGAATGTAAACAGCCTCCTAAACAAAAGAACCTTAGCCATTCAAGCTTGACTTGACTTTGTTTTAGATGTCCAAGTGGGGATTTTGCCTTCCAGTACGGCGGATTTTGTACCATGTGATCGTAAGATGCAAAAGGCCTATTAGCAGAACTTATAGAAAAATACCAGTATAATATTAACAATATGTATATTGATGATCGCTTTTTAATTTTGATGAACACAAAAACAATGTTTCTGCAAAAAACTGTGCCAGCTTACATTTATCAATGCATGCTGATAAGAGAAAACAAACTAGAAATTTGAAACTGCATCAATTTAATTTCCTTGGATACTACTTATGTACTTTGGATATACAGTGCCAAATAAAAATGATGCTGCTGCTGCTGTTGTTGCTGTTGTTGTTGTTGTTGTTGTTGTTGTTGTTGTTGTTGTTGTTGTTGTTGTACCGTGTGTAACGACTCTCGTTAGGGAACTTAACTGATATATTTTCATTCTAGGTCCTGTGCAATCAAAGCAACAATCGTCTCATTCTTCTGGTTCAAGCAGTACATCCGTGGGTGTCATAATACCTCTAGTGCTGATACTAGTGGTGTCCATCGCTATCAATGTTGTTCTCTTTCTTCGTTTTTACCGCAAAAAACAGGAACCATTAAAACCAATTGCCACGATTTCAATTACCAACAATGAAACAAATCCGAACCAAAATGTTGAACTATCCTGGGAGAACCAATTTCCTGAGTCGTCTGACGTCCATGCATCTTACAGCTACAGACCTTTCTGAATCACGAACTAGAAGCTAACTAGAACTGCATGGTAGTGAGAATTAAGTGATGATTATAGTACCGATTATAATAAATCTATAATTCTTATAAGATAAAATAACCTAGATAAAAATTGAAAAAGACATCATATCAGCTTATCAACCGATGAAGAAATCAACATGATTGCGAGAGCACTAAACTCAACGCTGAATTGCGTCTTGACTTCAGATCTAGAAGACGGCTTGTCGCTAACTTTGCAAAGTTGGCTACTATTTCTCAAAATTTTGTAATCAATAAGAATTATGTCGTATGCTGCCTTTATTTGTGTGTGGTCAAATTCTTAAGTAATTTTGCTCTAAACTGATATAACACACGGATGGCGCGACAATCTTACTATACATGCAGTACATGAGTTGTATAAATTGTTAATTTTGCCCATTTTTGACTGACTGTGATGTTGTTTGGGCCTGCTGTAATAAAGCAGATGTAGAAAGGCTAGAATCGTTGCAAAGACGGGCCTCGAAAATCATAGTTAAATGTAGTAGAGCGTCTATTAACCATCTTAAATTACAGTGTTTAGAGGATCGTCGTAATACTCATATTTTAGGTTTAGTGAAGAAATGTTTAAGTAACAATTGAAAGTACACGGCACAGTTTTTAAGAAAGTATTTTAAATAGGCCATTAATTTGCACGATAGCGTCATTTTACTACAACTACCAGAATACTCTACGAATTTTCTTTCTTATTCAGATTTTTATTCCCTTTTGAGAATAGTACGTAGAACAATTGGTGCTAATTATTTTATAATAATAATAATAATAATAATAATAATAATAATAATAATAATAATTTAATATTTATAAAGCGCAAAATACATATATATATGATCTAATGCGCTTTTACAAAAGAAAGTGTGCAAAGCATTCTGGTATAGTTGTAGTATATGACGCCATCATGCAAATGGCCTATTGAATAAGGATGTTGCCTCGAGAGCCACGAGAAGAAGTAATTTTATATAATTGCCATCAGTAAGAACTGAGACTGCCAAGAAAAGCTTTTTTTATAATGGCTCAGTAGTCTGATATAATAATTACTGGGCTACCAGGCCCAGTTGAAAATTTGAGATGTTTTTTCTTTTTTGTTTCCTGTCGCCTCGCGAAATGGCCATTCTTGCGCAATACTGTACACGCGCAATGCATTACTGGGTGCTTAAGTAAGTTTTTAGCCTTTTTCTTCGTGATTATTGTTGTTCTTTCCATATGTTAGATAGAATTACCGTTTACAAATCTAGAGGAGATTTCTTGTTGAATATTTTGCTGATTCATAGAAGATTTTAAAGCTTCATCGATCGTACTTGAAATAAGACGGCGGGGACTTCAAATCGGTCTTCTCAAAACCTAACCAAAGCATTCTAGAATCTATCGGGAACCACACACAGTTCCATTAGACGTAGTACTTTTATTGTCAATAATAAATTTAAGAAATATACATGGAAATAAAGCTTTTGTTTTTATTCAAAGTCTTGTTTTGAACAGTGATATTTTCATGTGCGTGATCGAGAAAGAATACCAGTCTCGAGAAATACACGCATCATAAATAAACCAGGAAAACTACAAGTCATCTGTTACAAATAATTGAATTATCACAGAGGAGTGAATCATTCCAATTTTATTCTGTCAAGTGATATATAGAAACAAATCATGGTCCTATTGATCCCTTTAAGACTATCCAAGCACCTTATAGTAAAAACAAAGTGTTGTTGTTTGGGTTGAATGTACTTGTAGGTACCAAGTGCATGTGTACTGAGCCATGTCCCTTACATCACTAATACTTGCCCACAGAAATAATGGTATTTCATCATCAATAACTTAGTTCAAATAATGAACATTGGTAATGAACTGTATGGTAGTTAAGCAATAAACGATTGATTTCCGTGGTTTATCGGGGAAATAAACCACGCGGGATGTTGGGAGAACACGAGAAAAGGCCTAAAAAATTTTCGGCCTTTTCGAGTGTTCTCCCAACATCCCAAGTGGTTTATTTCCCCGATAAACCACGGAAATCTATCGTTTATTGCTTTTATAATATAGCGGAAAATAATTATAAGCAAAAAACTAACATTTAAAACCAAATTTCGCAGATGAAAATATCAATTCTCCTAAGAATCATGAGAGAGCCAATAAGATTGCTCATTACTTCGAGATTGAGATACAACGAGCGTTGTGATTGGCTTGATTTTGAAAATGACGTCATCGACGTCCTTTGTGAAGAGACAAAAATGGCGTTGAAGAAGTTGACATGAAAGTTGTGGACAACAAAGGTACTTTTCTATACTTTCTTGTGTCTAAGCATACATGTTTTCACTGAAAAAATTTTTTTTTTTGTATGTGCAAAATTTTTTAGGCGGATTAAGTCCTTTTTACAGACTTTTTTAAGCTTTAAAGCTTTGCCGTAATTTCGATGCTCTGAAAGTGAATGCTTTGAAGCATAAATTTGCCTTTTTACTCCTCGTGTTTTTATTGGCTTATTTGTACATGTGTACGTTTTGTTCACAGAAAAAAAATTGTCAGAATTGCAGATATTTCAAAGGCAATTGAGTAAATTTAACGGCCTTCAACTATCACTTGTAAGTTTGAGAGTTTTTCTACGCTGTTGCTCTCTTGTTTGTTGTCATCAAAGCTGTAATAACAGTCTGCTGAATTGAAAGGAACTATATTTTATCAAGGAAAGTAACTTGTTAATACAAATATTGTTAATAAACTTATTGTTCTTATAATACTGCCTGAATTTTTGAGTTATTTGTTTTGTGAAAAACTATCCAAAGTTTCATACACGATTTCAGGTTTGCTCTTATCAGTCGCTTTTCATTGCAAAACATCAGGTTCTAGTGAAAGTCGTGAACTGTGACTTGCTAATATATCAGAAAACAATAAAAAACGTATTTTATATTGAACATTCTTTTGGTTTTTATCTTTTTTTTTTTTTTACGGCAGAAAGAAGTGTTGAGCGAGTTGAGCCGTGCCTGTGGTTTATGGGGGAAATATACCACGGGTTTCAAGCGCTTTTTAGCCAATCAGAGCGCTCGTTAGAAAAAAGCTATATTATAATCTCTGATAAAATCTACCCGGTATTGGAATTCAGAAACTTTAAGGTCAACTATTGAACATGGAACAAAATTCCACAGTTCACTTAATACTTCTGCTGAACAGCCTATAATTAGATGCACATATCTGTACCACCCAATGCCAATAGCCACAGGTAGCCCAGTAACGCTGGCGATCAGCGTCTAGTTTTTTAGGAAGCAAGAAGTAGTCTTTTATATATGATATATATCTCTCTAAATTCAAGAGATGATCATAGTATTAATATTTCTAGTTAGATTTTATTGTATTTTAATATTTTATATCTTAATAATTAGTTTAGAGAGAATAAGTGAAGAGGTGTTCTGTCCAACGATGCACTCCCAGTAATAATTAGTTAATAATTAGTTTATATATATATATATATATTTTCTTATTATTATCATTATTATTATTTTTTAATTTATTTAGGGCTCCTATTGATAACAAAATACTATGTATTTTGACAGGATTACCCAAATAAAGGTTTACTACTACTACTGATTTCTCAGTTTTGATCGATGTTAACGCAATGATTCGTAGAGAGCATGTTTAACCGCATCGTCTAGACATCCTCGTTATTTCACTTGAGGCCGATTTACACGGTGCAACTTTTGCCTACAACTGTTGCATGCAGCGTGCTTACGACATATATACAACACAAATTGCATCGTGTAAATCAAGCCTACAACTCGCCTGCAACTATTGCATGCAAAGTTGCGCGCGTGTAAATAGGCGCTAAAATATGTCGTAAGCAAGTTGCATGCAACAGTTGTAGGCAAAAGTTGCACCGTGTAAATTTCAATGACCAACAATGAAACAAATCCGAACCAAATTGTTGAACTATCCTGCAGGGAGAACCAATTTCCCGAGTCTTCTAACGACAGTGCATGCATCTTACAACTACAGACCTTTGTGAACCGCAAATTAGCACTGTTAGTGAGGCCATTTGCACGATGGCGTCATTTTACTACAACTACCAGAATGCTCTACGAATTTTCTTTCTTATTCAGATTTTTTTGTTTCCTCTTGAGAATAGCAAAACAATAGGCCATATGCACTAACAGGTCACGTGACCCTATCTCCCCTAAATCAAGCAGCACATTAAAATGAACTCCAAAAAGTGAACGAGCACCTCGATATTAGTAAAAGTGCAAAGTTTCAGTTTATAAGGTGAATAAGAGAAAAAATGACAGTAACTTTAAGATTGGACATTTTCTTCAGATTCGTTCGAAAAAGCGCGTTAATTGGATGGCAAGCTCGTGCCATCCAACGCGCTTTTCCGAACGAATCTTAAGAAAAAATCCAATCTTAAATTTACTGTCATTTCTCCTGTATTACATCTTAGGAGCTGAAAATTTGCACTTTTACTAATATCGAGGTGCTCTTTCTATTTCTGGCGTTCATTTTGACGGTGCTGCTTGATTTATGGGAGATAGGGTCACGTGACCTGTTAGTGCATATCAGGCCTATTGGCACTAATTCTTTTACAAAAGAAAACATAACATAACATGACATAACATGACATGACATGACATGACATGACATGACATGACATAACATAACATAACATAACATAACATAACATAACATAACTTAACGTAACGTAACATAACATAACATAACATAACATAACGTAACGTAACGTAACGTAACGTAACGTAACGTAACGTAACGTAACGTAACGTAACATAACATAACGTAACGTAACGTAACGTAACGCAACATTGAAGAAATGGTCAACACTCAGCGTGCGTCCATTGAGTTATGGATGCACGCGGGAGGCTGCTAAGCACGAGAGAAGCGTAAGAGTCGCACGAGGCGTAGCCGAGACTATAGCTTCTCGAGTGCTTAGCAGCCGACCAAGTGCATCCATAACTCAATGGACGCACTGCTGAGTGTTGACCATTTTTTTTATAACATAGACAAACGAAATAAGCCGCACGTTTAACCTAAATAAAAATACTGATGACCTTCAAAGTTCTCCATACATGGCGCGCGCTGTAAGAAAAGGAAACATTGACGTCAGCGTGCTGTCCATCGAGTTCTGGACGCACGCTCGCGCGCGCTTATCATCCAATCAGAGCGCGCGTTATATATTACCTATGTTATAAAACATAACATAACATAATTCTTATAAGATAAAATAACCTAGATAAAAATTGAAAATGGCATCATAGCAAGTTATCGATCGACTAAGAAATAGACATGAATTGCGAGCGCACTGAACAATCCTGAACAACCCGTCTTGACTTCAGAAGACTGCTTGCCGCTGACTTTGCATAGTCTAGACATCATTATCAGTCATCAAACATAATGTGACGTAAACACATGTTCACACTAGTCGGGATAAATTTAGAAAAGCATCTTTTTTTGTTGTATAGGTTGATCGATTAGGTCTTCCATTCACACTAGTTAAAAGGCATTTTTCGTTTGTCTAAGGTGCGGGCGCGAAACCGGAGATGTATCCACGAGTTGAAATAAGTATGGGCTGTGAAATTGATCAGAATCAGTTTCTGTGGAGGGAGCCTATGAAGGAAAAGATACAATAAACTAAGTAGTAAATTATAAGCTGAGTTGATCTTTTTTAAACAATTATCCACAATTAATAATTAATTTCAATACAAAAGGTTGTCCAGAGAAAAACAGAAAGGGAGGAGAAGGATGGAAGGGAAAAGGGAAAATATAACTAAAGTAGCGCTGCATACGTACCCCTTATCCCTCCACACCCCTCCCCACGTAAGGCCAGCTAACGTTGGCACGTTTTATTCAGCGTACCCAGACAGTTTTTGAATCACTTGGCCAGGGGAGAGCAAATTGCAAGCCGCAATTTCCGGAAGCATTAATAATGGCTTGTTGTAAGTTATATGGGGACCCGAAACCTCAAAGGAACAAAGATCAAGACAAAGGACTATGCCCAGCCTTTCAAACAAGCCTTTTTGCTCGTTTAGACTCCTTCACAGTTGTTCAATGTTCTTGCCGTATTCGTTCATTTTTCTCAATCAGGAATGGTTCGGCAATGGTGGTGCTCTATTCGTTGGTATTCCAACCAATCACAAATCACTACTTTGACTGTCAGTAACGATTGGGAGGCCGCTGGCCAGTTTAGACTTCCTTATGAGTTCGATTATAGCATCTTGGAAAATACTACTGAATGGAGCACAGTGCTTCATTTTGCCAATAAACTGGCGATGTTATGAATTGTGAGTATCCAACAATTGGGTTCCTTGTTTTACTCCAACCCTTCCCTTCCCCACCCTCTCCCCATTTCCTTGCTCTCATCACCCTCTCCCCTCCCTTCCCCGTCACATTCCCGCCCTTCTGTTCCCCTCCCCCTCCCCGGTAGAAGGTGCATGATCTTGATCAAACAGTTCTGTTCAGTAGACGTGATCTTGCTGTCGCTTTTTAATTACTCAACAAATGATTCAATTTTCTGTACATCTGATCTGTACTCTAATAGATGCACAGATGACGTCAAAATGTGATGAGAACATAAATAAATATGCCATGAGTCCAGTAGCATGACTGTTGTTCTCACCACATTTCTGTGCATCTTTATTTGATATCCAGGTTTGTACAGAGAAATATCAGACCGAGGTCTTGGCCGGACAATCAAGACCGAGGTGTGATATTTCTATGTACAGAACGAACAAGCGAGTTTAATAAGTTGTTTATTATACGGCATGTTTTTCAATTTCTCTCTCCTTTTTTTAGCATTTCAGTATTTTACTTCCGGTTTTTTGGAGCGCGCGCGTTCACGATTCTCGCCTTTTTGCAAGTTTGCAAACCATCAAGAATGGCACAAATCAAGCGAACATGTCAAATTCAAAGACGGTAATTTTGGAAATAATTCACTAACAAAGATTTCTGTCAGCATTACCTTTTCAAAGAAAGAAGGTCTTTTTTGATAACTTTTGGAGCTGATTTGAAGTTATAAAATGGACCTTTAGAGCCAAAATCAACACCGCATTGAACTGATGCGCTACAAGTTAATTCTTGGTGTATTTTCAAAATAGTAGAGACCTTAAGATTGACGTTTACGGCAAACGACAACCGCCAAACGACAAACTTTAGCCGTCTGTCTTCGGCCGTTTTTTCACTAAGTGAAAATATTTGTATTTTCTGTTGTTAAGAGATTTGTTCTTTATTTGCTTGTTGGACTTATTTAAGGATTAGAGTAAAATATGAATCAAAATGGCACAAATCGCTGCTCAGTTTTGCTCAGTTGGTTGAGCGTCGGTCTTTTGTGCGGGAGGTCGGGGTCTTTAAATAATTGAGGAGAAGGTGCTGCCTTTGTAACTACATCTGCAAATGGTTAGACCTTCAGTCTTCTCGGATAAGGACGTTAAACCGTAGGCCCCGTCTCTCTAACACTTCACCACTTGTACCGGAGGGACGTTAAAGAACCCACACCACTATTCGGGGAGAGTAGGCCATGAAGTTGCCGGTGTGTGTGGTCTGTCCTATAACACTACAGGGCCCACAGTAATTGGCGAAAGCTGTTGTGGTGACCCTGCCTTCACTGGAAGGAATAAGCTTGTAAATGAAAATAAATGAAAATCAAGGTCAATTTTTGCCGTTTGTCGTTAGCGGTTTGCTAAAAAACGTCAATCTTAAGGTCTCTCGGGATATTTTCCGTAATCGCGCGCCCACGGGCATTACAGGGGGATCCAGAACGTCAAACAGCCAATCAGAGCGCTTGAATTAACCGGAAGTAGCTTGTGACATATAATGGGAAGGAGGGGAAACTGGGGGATCGGAGGGAGGGGGACTGGGGAGGAGAGGAGGGAAATGAGACTCTCATTTCTCCTCTCTCCTCCCCAGTCCCCCTCCCCTCCCCTTTTCCCTCCTTCCCCCTCCCCTCCCTTTTCCCCTCCTTCCCCGGCCCCTCCACTTTCCCTTGACAGCCAGCAACGCAGGCTAGTCCACTTCAAACAAACAACCAAAAATCCCTAAAAACACATCAAATGACTTAATATGATCTTTAGACGATCTGTAAAAGCTAAATATAATTTTTGTATTATTTTTGTTAAATCTACTATACGTATTTTTGATTTTTGATTTTGATTGACGGAAGCTAATTTGCATTGGCAAAAAACACTTGAGTATTTAGATGTTCAAGTTCGCATTGTTTTGAAAATTGCAGTAAGTTAATTGTTTGTAACAGTAATTTTTTCCACCGTAAGACACGATGTTGTCCGTTGTAACACTAAGGTCATTTGGTATGAAAACGTGCATAAAGACAGAGTGGAAGGGAAAAGTCAAAGTAAAACTAAAGTAGCGATGCTTGCCCTTTACGTAGGGCGTGTGTGATTCAGCGCTGAGAGCAGATTCCGGTAGCGTTGATATGATAATAAGTTGCCTTTTATGCCCGGTAAACATTTGGACTTCCGGTCCTCTAAACAACAGACTCAGACAACTTTTGAGTTGTCTCAAGTTGTCTGTCCTCTTATTGACGCACTCTTGATGACGTCATGTTCAAATGTTCAAAACTCAAGTGGAATCACGAGCGCAGTTTTAAACATTTTATATGGCGTCAAGAGTGTATCCATAAGAGCACAGACAACTCAAAACCATCTTCAATTTGTTAAATAGACAAAGGGCTTGCAGACGTTCTTTAGGTCGACACGGTTGTTGAGCCTAGGACCGGAAGTCCAAATGTTAACCGGGCAGTTCCGTTCAGACGCAATGACCGGAAGTTAATTGAAATGCTCGATTATACAACCATGACTAGGAAGTGTTCATTTCACTACGATATAATAAGTACCATTCGAGGACGACGGGAAGATTCAGAACGACTTTGAGCATCTTTGAAGCCATACAAAATGGAATATTGGAGCATTAGGATTGTGGTTCTTTTGACTTTTATGATCCTCGTGACTAGCAGCGAAGGAGGTAGGGCGGTTTTAATCCTTGGACATTTAGAAATTGAGACAATTTTATTTATGTACAAGTTTTTGGTAATAGAGAAGAGAGTGATCTCATCACGTGCTCAGGTACAAGATCTAAAACTACTACAAAGTCCCAAATTCTTTGTTTTTCATTGTTTAATTAGTTGCACTATTTAGTTAGTACTTTTGCACTGCCTACTGTTTTTTGAATGGTCTTTAACTTTCTCTTCCTCGATCGGCTGAAGGTCTCACCAGCGATCACCTTCACATTCCTTCATCTTATATTTTGTTACCTTGAGCGTTTTGAGGATTGTTTCGTTCATAATATTGAGAACGAATTTGTTTTGTGAGACAGTCCATTTCAGATTCAGCCCTAAATATTCACATTCAAGCGCTTTTTCAGATTTCTCTAAAACCACTCGATCGATTTTTCTCAAAAAACTCTGTATGATAGGCAATAATATCTCAAAGCCGCATTTCCATTGATTAATGTATCATTTAAAACAAAGCTAAATTAGCAACGATAAAACGTTTTGCGTCGCGTTTGCTAATTAGAGGTTAACGTTAGCCTCGTGCAGTATTTAATAAAATTTCTCGTTCATTGTTAGCAAACTCTTGAAGATAAATCCCGATAATTCACGAGCAAAGAGTGCGTTAACCTTTTTATTATTCAATTTGAATACACTGCAGAAGCAGGCTAAAACTGTCAGTCGACATCTAACTGATCTAAGATCACTAGAAATAACTCAAGTCACTCAAAATAGTAAGACTTAATTCAAAATTGGTTTAATAGCATTCGGTAATTTTAACAATACAAAATAAACCTTTCAGAAGAAAACTAGGAGAAAAGTACCGTGATACAAGAGCTTTAGATTAAAGATAATAAACGAGTTCTCAGAATCCATGTTTACAACTTGCTCGGTAAAATTGAAATCGTCCATATAAACAAAGAACTCAGACTTTTTTTTGATCGTTAAAAGTGATTCAGCACTGAGTCCTAGAACTCTGTAAGTGAAAGGTCTAAAAAATTATCGCTGGAGTTATGGATATAGGTTTAAACTGGCGACTTACGGTTGAAACGCTGCTAAACTTTGGTGCCGCCGGCAAGAAGCCGGGAAGAAGTAGTTTTCGACGAGCCGAAGGCTGAAGTACTCGTTTGGCGTTTTCTTCGATTCCTGATAAAATTTCTTTACCCCATCTGAGAGAAGTTGCGGGGAAAGGATTTCCAGACTTTCTGTTCGATATTTTTTGGATAGCCAGTCTAAAAAACAAAAATTACAATGATGAATTTGCAAAACCGGCGAATAGTGTTTTGACACGATATATATATATAATAGTTTGAATGAAAGTTAGAACTTAGTAAGCTTACCTTTAAAAACAGAGACACCCCAAGCGGTTGCCTTCTTTGTGTTTTGTAGTGTGGCATTTTCTATCAGGTTTCCAATGTCCTCCGACGAAAAATTGTCAAACTTGGATTCCCTGGATTCAGCCATGCTGTAATGCCGTAGATTGTTAATTTTTATTGCATAGGTATTATTGCATAGTGACGTGTTGTCACGTCATAACAACGCGTCACGTGGTACAAGCTGACCAATCAGAAAATCAGAATTTGTACAGTGTATGAAAATTGAATAATAAATCTGCCTAACAATGGCGTAATGAACGTTATCGTGGTAGTAACCCCTATGTGAAAAAAATTGTTATATATTTTCCTGTCATCGGCACGTGTCGGTTCACCGTACGATGACGCGTTGTGCTAAATCCCTCCAATGTGTCTTGAGAGACAAATAAATGAAAGAATAGTTAACATCGGCTTATGTTAAAACATTGCGTGTACACACAGGTTGTGTACAAGTCAACGGGCAACCTTTGGGCGTTGCCAACGACAAAGTCATCCCAGACAGACAAATGACAGCATCGAGTTATTACAGGGAAGGTTATCTCATTCCACCTCATGGTCGCTTAAACGCACCGACGGCCTGGTGTCCAAAAACTGTGTACGGATCTGATTGGCTACAAGTAGATATGGGGGCATCGTACCTTGTAAGCGGTATCGCGACACAGGGCAAGCAAGCTGGAGCAGCTGAATGGACAACTAGTTACTGGATCGAAATATCACGTGATGGTATCATCTTTGAGCCGTATAAAGAAAGTGGCACACTCAAGGTTTGTTAGTTAATATGCTGAAGAAATAGAACAAGAGCGCGTGCGTGCTGTGTGCAGATTTAAACGGAGCACTAGGGGATTGATCAGAACACGTGAGAAGTGTTAAGAGAATCACGAGGTGTACAGCCTTCTCGAGTATTCTGATCAATCGCCAAGTGCAGTATTTGCGTCCTTTGACCAATGAGAGCGCGTGTTACATGATGGTTATCTTATGATTTTACACCGTACAAAATTCAAGAGGCGCGCACGGGTTCGGGCTCGCGCTGTTGACATCAGAACTTTGCTCCGTTTCCTGAACTCTCGTAATGAGAAGGCTATATAATAAAATGATATAGTGAAGTGATTCGAAGATATCTCGATTATCCAGAATTTCACTGAGATAGCTTTAATTTGTTCAGGTTTTCCAGGGAAACACTGACACTACTTCAATTGTACGACACAACTTAGCTGCACCTTTTCAAAGGCGATATATTCGTTTCCACCCAAAGACGTATGTTACGTGGCCGTGTTTTAGGGTAGAGATCTACGTGAACTTCACAGCACCAGTTATCAAACAACACCCCAAACCGTCTACAGTTGTTGTGGGACAAAATCTACTTCTCAACTGTAACGCAACAGGCACGCCTAGTCCAAAAATCACCTGGAAATTAAACGGAAATGAAGCTATATTTGGCAAGGTGTTGGCCAACGGAAGTCTTTGGGTTCAGGAAGTTGAAAATGACAAAAACTTTGAAGGGAAATATCGTTGTGTAGCGACAAACAGAGGAGGATCAGTTCAGAGCAAAGAAGTAGATGTTATTATTCATGGTGAGTAATAAAAGACCCTTACACGTCTGTCTGTGTCTGTCTGTCTGCGCATGCACGAGTAAGGGACTGACTGACTGATTGACTGACTGACGGAATGACTGACTGTGGATGAATGAATAAATGAATGAATGCGGGAATGAAGGAAGGAGCGATGAAGGAATGACCCAATACCGACTTACCGACCGTCTTACCAGTGCTTTATTTGTACAGAAAAACCAAAAATTATAGAATCATCTCAGCCTCAAAAGTCATTCGTTCAACAAAACACTGCAGTGTTATCTTGCTATGCCACTGGTGACCCGGCGCCAACGATCACGTGGACAAAAGACGGCAGCACGAACAAACCACGTGCTATAGTACACGACAATGGTCACGTGCTAGTGATACCCAAGGTGTCAGAGATGGATCAGGGAGTTTATGAATGTCGAGCTGCTAATGACCTTGGTGATGCACGGACAACGATCAAAGTTACAGTGAATGACTCTAGTGCTAAAAGTAAGTTCACAAAAGGAGAAAAACTTACCTTCCTTGCATGAGGAGGAGAGGGACAATTGTGTATAATTCATGTAATGGTAAAAAAGGGGCTTGAAAAGCGCGCGTGGCTACTGCTTGTAGTGATATAGACTCATTTCCAAAGGCTTGTCGGCCGGCAACCTTCAAGCTTTGCAAGAAATAGGGACTGAATTGCAGATATACTCATGAATATACTCATATACTTCAGTTGCTTTTACTTGTTCTTACTTCTATTAGCTCTCCAATTTTGTATTTATAATAGATAAGATATTAATATTTATAATTCGGGCCGCTTTAAAGGTGCATTAGTAGTGTTGAATTGAGCTAGAACTAAAGGCACATGTTGTGGAGGGGGGGGGGGGGGAAGGGGGGAAGGGAGGAGAGTGGAGGGGGGGGTGGAAGGGAGATGGATGGGTGAGGAAATTGACCCTTGAGTACATAGCCTGTGTAACGACTCTCGTTAGGGAACTTAACTGGTATATTTTCATTCTAGGTCCTGAGCAATCAAAGCAACAATCGTCTCATTCTTCTGGTTCAAGCAGTACATCCGTGGGTGTCATAATACCTCTAGTGCTGATACTAGTGGTGTCCATCGCTATCAATGTTGTTCTCTTTCTTCGTTTTTACCGCAAAAGACAGGAACCATTAAAACCAATTGCCACGATTTCAATTACCAACAATGAAACAAATCCGAACCATCCCGAGTCTCCTAGCGACAGTGCGTCTTACAACTACAGACCTTTGTAAACCGCAAATTAACAATGTTAATGAATGAAAATAATAAGTATAAAATCCATAATTCTTATAAGATAAAATGTCCTAGATAAAAATTGAAAATGGCATCATAGCAGGTTGTCAATCGACTAAGAAATAGATATGAATTGCGAGCGCACTGAACAATCCTGAATTCCGTCTTGACTTCAGAAGACTGCTTGCCGCTGACTTTGCATAGTCTAGACATCATTATCAGTCATCAGACACAATGTGACGTAAACACATGTCTACACTAGTCGGGATAAATTTAGAAAAGCATCTTTTTTTTGTTGTATAGGTTGATCGATTAGGTCTTCCATTCACACTGGTATTACGCTACAGATTTCCAGTAATTATGTATTTATCAATTAGACAACAGAAAGCCGCGCGCCCATGGCGTTATAGACGCACGAGAGAAAATATAAAGAACGATTAACAAACGTAAGAGTGGCACGAGGCATAGCCGAGTGCGACTCTAGTTTGTTAAGAGTTCTTTATATTTTCTCAAGTGCGTCTATAACGCCATGGGCAAGCGGCTTTCTGTTGTCTAATTGATTTAAAACAGAGCCTAGAACGCTAGAAACGGAGCCGTGCAGCCCATGGGGAAATAGTTCATAGACCTTTTAACCAATCAGAGCGCGCGTTATATGTGTCGCCATCTTAAAAACGAACGATTTGAAAAAGATGACGACGAAGATAGTGCGCGCACCTCGCAGCCCATGGGCAAATAGTTCATAGCTTTCTGGCCAATCAGAGTGCGCGTAAGATTGTAGCTATGTTATAATTATTAACCTCAATGTATATTTTTGAGTAATTTTACTAATTAAGCATTTTAAGTGTTGTAACCTTGACCGTTTTGATTGTAGGATTTGTGTATTGTTTCGACTTGTGTGACGCACCCTCTTTCACTATAGCCCAAATAGACCAACGTAGGGTTTCTCTTTGACTCAAAACGTGATGTAAACAGGAAATTAGATTTAGTTTAGTTGTTATTTAAGGACTGTCGATATTTGTTACACTCGCACACTCTTTAGTCTTTGTACACTGAAACTAGCGAGGCAAGTTTGGGGTACGACTCATTGTTAATTGGAAAGTACAGCCCTAAGTAAGGAAAGTGGTCGAGTAAGGAACTCCTTCTGACAGCCACTCCGACTAAGGAAAGTCTTTCTGGTTGGCCTGGCTCTATCCCGCCTTGTAGTACCAACCCTTGCTCAGCTTGTAATTAGCTCTTGTTCAAAGTCTAATAAACCAGTTGGCAGAGCAAGCGATTCCTTACAAAGTCCCTCTCGTAACACTAGTTAAAAGGCATTTTTCGTTTGTCTAAGGTGCGGGCGCGAAACCGGAGATGTATCCACGACTTGAAATATGTATGGGCTGTGAAATTGATATCAGAATCAGTTTGTGTGGAGGGAGCCTATGAAGGAAAAGATACAATAAACTAAGTAGTAAATTATAAGCTGAGTTGATCTTTTTTAAACAATTATCCACAATTATTCATTTATCTCATTACAAAAGCTCGTCCATGCCACCCGTAAAAGACCATTACATCTGTCAGTCGCTCGGTCAGTCGGTCGGTCAGTGTGTCTGTTGTCTGTCTACATCCAGAGAAAAACAGAAAGGGAGAAGAAGAATGGAAGGGAAAAGGGAAAGTATAACTTAAGTAGCGCTGCATACGTACCCCTTATCCCTCCACACCCCTCCCCACGTAAGGCCAGCTAACGTTGGCACGTTTTATTCAGTTTTTGAATCACTTGGCCAGGGGAGAGCAAATTGCAAGCCGCAATTTCCGGAAGCATTAATAATGGCTTACGGTAAGTTATATGGGGATTTTTTTCAAGCCGGCTTTTAACCGCAAAATCTCAAAGGAACAAAGATAAAGACAAAGGGCTATGCCCAGCCTTTCAAGCGAGCCCTTCACAGACCTTCACAGTCGTCAGTTTGTGGCCGTCACGCTTGTTGGAGAGAAGCGGAAGTCCAAATAGCCATTTCCGTTCAGCAGATAGATTTCATAATGGCCGGAAGTAGTTTGAAATGTTCGTTTATGTCAACGTACCTTTCCTGGTGTTTATTTCACTACGATGTAACAAGAATTCCAGGACGACGGAAATTGAGCATCTTTGAAACTATATATAATGAAGTATTGGAGCATTATGATTGTGGTTCTTTTGACCTTCATTAATCTCGTTGCCAACAGCGAAGGAGGTAGGACGGTTTTAATCCTTCAGTAACAGTTAGTCAACGTTTACGAACGATAATTTTATTTATATAGCTAATTCAATTAACGTTGTCGCTGAAAAAAGCCTAAAGCCTAAGAAAGCTTTGAGAGCGGAGTCATGAAAAATCTTTATCACCGTGACATCATTACAATAAGAAACTCACTGTATAATGCTTGTAAATTCTACAACTTGCATTGGACACATATTCCTTAATTTCGCAGATATCCTACAGCGAAGTTTGTTAGTAAACAGGTCTAAACAAAAGATACCCCCCGGGAGATACTTGAAAGGTTTCAGCCTTTAGGCATTTTTCAGCGACAACGTTAATTGAAATAGCTAAATATAACATGATATAAGGTTATCACACTAGCCATTTCTAATAGAAAGTGAAGTGCTGCGAGCAGAAAACAGCTGGTGTATCCACGTTAGCAGAACTGTTCCCCTAAAACTCACGAAAGTACACCGCTTTCTCTGATATATATGAAATGTTTCTTGTCTATCTCCTGTGCGTTGTGTGACGAACACTGCTAGTTGACCTTCAAAACATAATTCTCCAGGATCAGTGTTGGACACGGCACACAGTTCAAAATATTTAGCACTTTGAGTAAAGCAATTTTCGGGAATTTTTCAAACAATCACAAACGGCTAGCGTTGGCAATGATTATAAAACTAACTGATTTTAAAAGCTATAGTTGTACGTTGCATCACGGTCGAAGATGCCGCGTTGTCTAGTACATATATACAGTACGGTGGCCGAGAAGCATCACTCAAAGTCGTAAATCGAAAAACCGAAATTACAAATTCAAAAGTCTGTAAATCGAAAAGTCAAAATGCAAAAGTAGTCCATTGTCGAATCAACAAGCGCCAAAAGACAAACTCACTATTGTTCTGTCTACAAAAATGGCTGAAATAACTTTCACCGTTGACTGTAAACACTTTCGCTTTGTTGACTTTCGCTTTGCTCATTTGGACTTGGAGCACTTTTGCTTTGCTCACTTTGACTTAGAACACTTTCGGTTTGCTCACTTTCACTTGAAACACTTCCGCTTTGCTCACTTTGACTTGGAGCACTTTCGCTTTGCTCACTTTGACTTGAGTGACTTTCGCTTTGCTCACTTTGACTTGGAGCACTTTCGCTTTGCTCACTTTGACTTGGAGCACTTTCGCTTTGCTCACTTTGACTTGGAGCACTTTCGCTTTGCTCACTTTGTCTTGGAGCACTTTCGCTTTGCTCACTTTGACTTGAGTGACTTTCGCTTCAGAGGCCGATTGGCCGAGAAGCGTCAACCTTGTTCCCAGGCCATCGCAGCACACTTTTCAACAAGACGTTCCTGGTTTTACCACAGGAAACCCAACAACAGGTTTTTCTGTTCCCTCGAGTTGATTCCCTCGCTACTGACACTAGTGAAAAACGTCTGCGCATGCTCGTAGTCACGTCTTCGTGCTTTTGTAACTTATGCAAATTTCGCTTTTACGCTTGCCTTCAACAACGGTTTTCACAAAATGTCAAAACTTAAGATCAATTCTTGAAACTTAGGGCCAGTATTAACATAATGTCTTCATAAATACAATATCTTTGTCTCACAAAAGTATACAAGAGAAATTTTATGTATACACCGAGAACACGAGAATTCATTTCAGGCTAAAACTCAAACATTTCTTAAGAAAACATCGTAATATGCACGCATGCGCAGACGTTTTTCACTAGTGTCCTCGCTACTATGGCCGCTGGTACTGCTGGAGAAGAACTAGATAAAACATTCTGGGAAAACCTGGATCTCACTGATCCAGGATGATATTAAAGAAAGATTCAGCGCGAACAAGGTAATATCAACTAATTGCTTCTTATATTTATATGTGCTATTTTTTTTCCTTTCCAACATTGCCGCCTGGATGGGAACTTATGCATAGAAAGTTATTTTCTAGTTTTTGATGACTCACATGTTTTTTTTTCACAGTTAATTTTCAATATATATTTTTTTCTTTTAGATAAAGACTATCAAAAGCTTTGTTAGTCTAACAAGCGAAGATTTGGACACATTAGGGATCACATTCAATTCTGACAAAATAAAGTTGCTTGGTAAGATACATCACGTGGATCGGCGGTGTATTTTATGCTTATTTTAAATGTTTTTTTTTTCTTATGTAAATGCATATGGTAAAAGAAGACAGTTTAGATTAAAGGCACGAAAGAAAGGGGTTGTGGTTCATTCAGTTCTTAGCTATCTGAAATTTCAAGGAGTCAGGTGGAGGGGGAATTAGGGTGGAGACAATATGGAGGGTTAGTATAGAAAAGAACATGTACGACCAGTTAATGTCGAATTTCTTGTTTAGGTGTAGAAGTATGATCTCTGCAGATTTGTTTTTCATCAGAAGATCTTCCACAAAGCTTTTTATTTCTATAAGTATGCAAAATCAAACGACACTTACTCAAAAACATGTATTTATAAACTAAAATGTTGGACCGTTGTCAGTGACTTACCGTCCGCCATCTTGTTTCTCTTATTGTCCTCAGGACCCTCTCGTCTGCATCCAGGAACGCCTTGTTGAAAAGTGTGCCGCAATGGCCTGGGAACGAGGTTGACGCTTCTCGGCCAATCCTCTAAAGTGAAAGTGAGCAAAACGAAAGTGCTCCAAGTCAAAGTGAGCAAGGCGAAAGTGTTCCAAGTCAAAGTGAGCAAAGCGAAAGTGCTTCAAGTCAAAGTGAGCAAAGCGAAAGTCACTCAAGTGAAAGTGAGCAAAGCGAAAGTGATCCAAGACAAAGTGAGCAAAGCGAAAGTGCTCCAAGTCAAAGTGAGCAAAGCGAAAGTCACTCAAGTGAAAGTGAGCAAAGCGAAAGCGATCCAAGTGAAAAGACAAAGTACAACAAATCGAAAGTGAATTATAAGAAATTATCAAAAGTGATTCAAATAAAAGTAAATAAATCGACTCTGCAAACATTTCAGTTTGTCATCAATGGTTTTTTATTTTTGACTTGGGCTTATTTTGTAATTTGGAATTACTCACTTTATCATTAGTGAGTTTTGATTATTCGACTTTTGAATATCGATTTTGCGTGACGCCTCTCGGCCACCGTAAGTACAGCGACAACGTTAATTGAAATAGCTAAATATAACATGATATAAGGTTATCACATTAGAGTACAAACACTAAAAGTGTGCAGTAATTGTACTAGTACTAAATAACACTAAGAAAACAACAGAATTAGCATAAAACAATCTAGATAAATTATCAAGGTCAGCCTATCAATCAAGAGGAAATGGACATGATTTGGCGTGCACAGAACAACGTTGCCAGAAAACTGGCAATTCACTTTGGCTTAGGTGACGTGCCGGCAAATACCCTGGATTCCACTCACTAAAGAAAGCGAACTAAAATCCCTGAAGCCCAGGATTCCATACTCGAACGGCAGTTAAAAAAATACGCCTAGGAACATGCATTACATTATCTGTTGGAACTTGTCCCGGAGTCGACATGCATCTAATTGGTGGAAGGACCAGTCAGATTGATGGATTTATTGAAATTCGACGACTTCCGGACTGACAAGTTCTGACAGGCAACGTTCCCAAGCAAGAAACGAGCGATAGAATTAATTTTACCCCTGGATTTCCGAGGATAAGGGGTAACCGGGAACCAATAGGACTCGTTGATCCTTATTTGTGTCTGGTCAATTTTTCAAGCAATTTTGCTATTGATATTAGGTACCGTAACACACAGATAGCGTGATTAATTTCTGTTTTGATGTCACGCAATGAATCGCCTAGACATCATTGTCAGTCATCACCGTACACAATTAAAAAGTTAGCGGATGTGACGTAAACACTTTAAAGAGGATCTCATTGGGGTTAACCATTAGCCGTAAAAGGGCCAAAAATATTTAACCATAAAGGCCCGGCCAAACGGGAAATGTTGGATGACCCAACACCATCCAACATTGTTAGACGATCCAACATTTTGTCGTTTGGCCACCTTGTTGGATGGTGTTGGATGGAGCACCCAACATGTTGGATGGAGTTTGAAGCCCGTCAAACATTCTATCCAACATCATCCAACATTTCGTTTGTTCTCGTGTTGGATGTGCGATGTTGGATCCGTTTGGCCGGTCCTTCCAACATGTTGGACGCACGCATGGGTGATTTTATAAACCATAATAGACTTTCCGGTTGTTGTTTTACGGCAATGTTGGATGCCGTTTGGCCACCCAAGAATTTGTTGGGTGATTCAACAATGTTGGATCTTCTAACAATGTTGCATGGTGTTGGGTCATCCAACATTTCTCGTTTGGCCGGGCCTTAAGCCGTAATAACAGGAAAGAACTAACTGTTACCCGTAATAAAAAGTTAGTCGTAATAGCTTTTTCCCGCGCGTTCTCAACAATAAACAAATTAGTTATTAACCCGCTTTAACTGTAATTGCAAGAAAGCCAAAATATTTTAAATATTTTAAAACTTTTAACCGTAATAGCCACCACCCCATTGAGAGCCTCTACAAAACAACTAGTCGAGGTTAATAGATAAAAGATGGACCATTTCAAAGTGATATCGGAAATATTACCAAAATGCCACTCAAGCGACATGTCTGGCATCCGTAAAATTTTGTCGCTCGTTTCTCGCTCCCAGAAAAAATACCGCACGTTATGTCCGTTAGAAATTGTACCGAAAGTCCAAATTCAAAATGGCGGCTTTGCAAAGAAAGCGTCGTGTTTGCTAAATCCGCCTAACAGTAGCGGGCTCGAAACTTGTTGTGGTAGTAACACCGTCCGTCGTGCTAAATTCCTCCAATGTGTCTTGAGAGACTAATAAATGAAAGAATATTAACATCGACTTATGTTAAAACATTGCGTGTACACACAGGTTGTGTCAACGGGCAACCTTTGGGCGTTGCCAACGACATAGTCATCCCAGACAAACAAATGACAGCATCGAGTTCTTTCCAGAAGAACTACCTCGTACCCAAAGATGGGCGCTTAAATGCACTGACAGCCTGGTGTCCAAAAACTGCAAATGGAAATGATTGGCTACAAGTAGATATGGGGGCATCGTATCTTGTTTGTGGTATCGCGACACAAGGCAAGCAATCTGGAGCAGCTGAATGGACAACCAGTTACTGGATCAGCATGTCACGTGATGGAATTACATTTGAGAAGTATATACAGGATGGCAAAGTCAAGGTTTGTCAATCAATATGTATAGTGATATAGTCAAGTAACCGCCGCACGGTTGGCTCAGTTGGTCAGGGTCAGGGTTCGATGATCTTCGATTCCACGGTCGGACCAACACTCAGGGTCTTAAAATAACTGAGGAGAAGGTGCTGCCTTTGTAACTACATCTGCAAATGGTTAGACCTTCAAGTCTTCTCGGATAAGGACGTTAAACCGTGGGCCACGTCCCTCTGCAATTCAAGACTTGCATTGGAAGGACGTTAAAGAACCACACCACTATTCGGGGAGAGTAGGGAGGTTCCTTGATGGTGTGGGTGGTCTGGCTTACTACGTACGAGGCCCACTGTCAATTGGTGTAAAAGCTGTTGTGGCATCCCTGTCTTCTCAGTAAGGAAACTAAATCTAATAAGTGATTTGAAGGTATCTTGATTAATTTATTGCGATACCTCAATTTTTTCAGGTTTTCCAGGGAAATAATGACACTACATCAATTGTACGACACAACTTAACAACACCTTTTCAAAGGCGATATGTTCGTTTCCATCCAGTGAAGTATGTTACATGGCCATGCTTGAGAGTGGAGATTTACGTGAACCTCACACCACCACCAAAACCAATAGGTAAAATTTACATAGTAATCGACTTTAGAGCAATTTCTGCCCAAAATATTTTGTTCATACCGCGGCAAAATATACCAAGCACATTCTTGCCTCTCCAGTCCTCCTCAAAGTTGGCTCAAATGAGCGAACATTGGATAGTCAAACAAACAAAACTTTGCTGGCGAAACACAGAAACGCAAAACTTAGCCCAAAAAGATGAGGTTAAGGACTTTGTATTTGCCAGTCTTTTTCTCTCGGTACTTTCCTGTTTTCTTCTGTGCTCAAAATGAAGCTCAACGATATGAAATGGGAAAATCTAAAAAAAAAACAATTGTAAATATTGTTTGGGATTCCTGTGATAAAGACGCGGCCGCGCGAAAGCACGCGAAAACTCGCGCATGCTCATGCCCAGTCGTTTTGCCGGGATGTCGATTTTGTTCCATTTCACTCACAGTCTACACTCACAATCACTATCTGGATACCATTGATTCAATTAAAAACAGTATCTCCGCTAGTGAATTCTTTCTAAAAATCTAATTTTTTGAAAATCTACTTATTAGTGTTAAACTCGAACTACACGATTTGGCTAGAATTCATGCCATAAATTCTAAAAAAGAAACTTGTTTTAGTAGATACCAAATATTGATATCAAAAGATCGGACGTTCAAACTTTTCTGAATTTTTGCATATTTTTGTAAGATTGCAAAATAATAATTTGTGAGAAAATGCAGTTGAACTGTAAACTTTATTCAGAAAGAAGCTTCCGAGCATCGATACAGCTGACTAAGAATTCACTGGGGAAGCTCAATTTTGAAAACACAATAACTGATCCGGGCCCATCGCAAGCATAGTGATATAGGAGGTTCGATTATTCCCACCATATTGTTATTGAATGCCTCGGAATGACGGCTGTATCAACATCAGAGGTCCAGCTGGCTTTTGGAAAGTGGAATGAATTTTTTCCGATAACTCATATTTCATGGAATTTTGTTTTCTAAATTACGCAAAAATTTGAAAGCATCAAGCCAATGTAAAGAGTTTATGTAGTTTTCTTCATTGAGGACCAGTTTTTTAAGCCAAGAAAAATTAGAGAAGTGAAATAGAATCTATTAAAAACAGGGAAGGAAAAGAACGAAAGAAAGAAAGAAAGAAAGAAAGAAAGAAAGAAAGAAAGAAAGAAAGAAAGAAAGAAAGAAAGAAAGAAAGAAAGAAAGAAAGAAAGAAAGAAAGAAAGAAAGAAAAAAGTTGTTGACGCAGGCAGGACTCGAACCTGTTACCCAAAGCAAATTAATATGCTAATTTTATGCAAAACTCAAAAATTCGGACCACGCATCCAGACAAATCGCATGTTGCGTATAGGATGGAGATCTCGGCCCCTTCCGCGCTATCCTGCAGAACACAGCGAGCTTCGCAATCAAAGAGGGAGGAAACAGTCGGATCCCAAGCCATAGATGACTGAACCTTACCACTAGGCTAACTGGTTTACTGAGGGGTTTGGAAGACAAAATAACCTAGTGTATCCTGTGAATTGGCTATCTATTGTTGTGTAAATTACGCGATCCCGTGGCGCAATTGGAAAACCTTTGGACTGTGAAGCAAATGAGCAGATGTAAAAGCCGGGTTCGAAACCGGCTTGGGTCTTTTTCTAAGTTTTATTATTATTCTTTATCTTTCTTTCTTTCTTTCTTTCTTTCTTTCTTTCTTTCTTTCTTTCTTTCTTTCTTTCTTTCTTTCTTTCTTTCTTTCTTTCTTTCTTCCTTTTTTGTCCTTCTTTCGCCTTGTCTCAAAATCAAAATTAGTTGTTAATTAAAAAAAAGAGAAAAAACAGAGAAATAAAAAGATTATGAAAGAATAAATATAGAAATGGTGGAAAATACTTCAGTTATTAAAACTATGAAACCGTTAAAGTAAATAGCTGAAGGTCGGGGTTTTGATAAAACCATAATTCACCAGCATTCACCAAAGGTTCATTTTGAGAGAAATGCCTATGAATTTAGTTTCTTAAGGGAATAGTAGCCCAGGCTAAGTGGCTATCTTTTCAGTAGGAAGGGAGGGACTGGTCGTTCGAACCTTCGAACCACCCCAAGCGATGGGCATATAATCCATTAGAGAGCATCGATGCAGCTGAGTAACAGTTCACAGGGGAAGCCCAACTTTCTCTTGAAAAAAATAATAATCAAGACTCCATTTTAATTGAGCTTAGGGGTCATTTTTGTACTACAGTCGCATTTTATGCGTCTTGAAGAAGTTAGGAATAGGGCACACACTTGGACAAAAAATTGTTTTAAGTGCGCGCGCCTACGCGGCATTTCTTTCTTGGCACCGCTGATCAAACTCTGCCACGTATTGTTCTTATACAGCGCATCTTGTTTGCTACTCGCCCGTCAAGTGTGTCTTGAGCGACACGGACTGAATTGAAGAACTCGTCTGTTTGCATACACAGGTTGTGGCAATGTTCACCCTTTAGGCGTCACCAGCGACAAAGTCATCCCAGACAAACAAATGACAGCATCAAGCTATTGGAAGGAAGGTTATCTCATTGCACCTCATGGCCGCTTAAAGGCATTGACAGCCTGGTGTCCTAGGACTGTACGTGGATACGATTGGCTACAAGTAGATATGGGGGCATCGTATCTTGTTTGTGGTATCGCGACACAAGGAAAGCAATTTGGAACACCAGAATGGACAACTAGTTACTGGATCAGCATGTCACTTGATGATAATATATTTGAGCAATATAACGAGAGTGGCAGACTCAAGGTTTGTTAATTAATTTGCTAAAGAAATATACAAAGTGGGCGCGCATGCGCATCTATGTGCAGATCTAAAGTACACGAATATTCTAATATTGATGAAACACGAGGGATGTGTTAAGAGAAGCAAGAGAAGTACACCCTTCTCGAGTAGTCTGATCAATCGCCAAGTGTTCCTAATCAGCTGCACACAGCAGAGTGGGCAAGTTTTCTATTTCCTTTATGAAATATAATATTTTTTGAACGATTTCAATTACACTGACCGAAAATTCGAAAAAGGCGTTTGCGCGCTGTGTTCATAGAGCAGTTTTCGTATGAGTGTGGCAGACTCAAGGTTTGTCAATCAATATGTATTGTGATATAGTCAAGTAACCGCCGCCAGGTTGGCTCAGTAGGTTGAGCGCAGGTTTGTTAGTAAATATAGTGAAGAAATAGAAATGGTGCGCGCGCGTTTTATGTACATTTTTATAGCACGCAGAGATTGATCAGAACACGAGAACAATGTTAAGAGACGCACGAGGCGTACTTACACTCTTCTCAAGTATTCTGATCAATCGCCACATGCTCTAAGTCTAGAGAAAGAACACAGCGGGCACGTTTTCTATTTCATTGATAAATTATAACAGTGTTTTTGAGTACATTCAGTATTCATTTACACTGACAAAAAATTTGAAAAGACCGCGCGCAGTTTTCGGGTCGATCAGCGTAGCCGTTTTAGCACGAAAACACAGGGAACCCACCTATTTCTTTTTGAAAAGTAGAATAAAGCACGAAAAATAAAATATATAAATTTGTCGCTCCCAGTCTCCCTCGGACAGTATATTTTCTCATTTTTCGTGCTCTTTTCTAGTTTTTATCGTTAAGTTTTTATATTGTTTTTATCGAGGTTTTTCTCAAAAGAAATAGTTGGGCTCCCTGGGGGTATACGCGTCATTCCATCAATGAGAGCATGCCTTATATGATGGTTATTCCAGTCATAAAGTGATTTGAACATATATAGGCCTATCCCGGGTCCTTAAAGGCGGTGTTACACGAGGCGATTTTTAACGACGATTTTCAGCGCAACGGCGTTGCTTTAAAAATCTTTCTTCTGTAACATGACACGTGAAACGATTTTCCTTGCAATTTTCGCTTCGGCAACGCGTTGCGAGTTTTTGAATTCAACTCAGAAACTCGCAACGCAAAATATTGCAAGTTGTTGCAACGTTGCGCGGAAAATCGTCGTTAAAAATCGTCTCGTGTAACACCGCCTTAAGTCCTTAAGGTTTTTACAGCAACTTAATGCAACTTAAGGCGTTCTACGGCGTACGTTTTAAGAAAATGTGGAGAAATTTGTGTAATTTTTTGTTGCGTTTTACGGCGTTTTTAGACGTGTTAAGGCAACTTATTAAAAGACTTGAATTAACAGAAATCAACCTAAGGCTACTTTAGGCTGCATTGAGTATTTTATGGCATTTTAAGGCGTTTTATGGTGCTTTAAGCCGACGTTTTAATGAGGAAACTTATGGTCCTGGAGTAGGCCTATATCTTGATTACAGTGTCTTATTGCGATAGCTTTAATTTGTTCAGGTTTTCCAGGGAAATACTGACACTACTTCAATTGTACGACACAACTTAGCTGCACCTTTTCAAAGGCGATATATTCGTTTTCACCCAATGACGTATGTTACGTGGCCGTGTTTGAGGGTAGAGATCTACGTGAACCTCACAGCACCAGTTATTAAACAACACCCCAAACCGTCTACAGTTGTTGCGGGACAAAATCTACTTCTCAACTGTAACGCAACAGGCACGCCTAGTCCAAACATCACCTGGAAATTAAACGGAAATGAAGCTATATTTGGCAAGGTGTTGGCCAACGGAAGTCTTTGGGTTCAGGAAGTTGAAAATGACAAAAATTTTGAAGGGAAATATCGTTGTGTAGCGACAAACAGAGAAGGATCAGTTGAGAGTAAAGATGTTGATGTTGTGATTTATGGTGAGTAATAGAATAAAAATAAATATATAATAATATTCTAGCTACAACAGAACCACGTAGCGTCTATTCTTCTGCAGGCACTCACTACCTCTACATTAGATATTTTGCATACATCGCTCAACTCACATGTTGATTTTTGCTGAGGGAGGAAAAACCGGAGAACCCGGAGAAAAAACCCTTGTGGCATGGTAGAGAACAACACATCAAACAAACTCAATTCACATATGATCCGAGTTCGAGCGGGGACTCGAACCCGGACCACAGCGGTGAAAGGCCGGTGCTCTCACCACTCAGCCAACCATGCCACCCGTAAAAGACCATTACACTGTCTGTCTGTCTGTCTGTCTGTCTGTCTGTCTGTCTGTCTGTCTGTCTGTCGGTCGGTCGGTCGGTCGGTCGGTCGGTGTGTCTGTTGTCTGTCTACGTGTCTGTCTGTACTTATGTGTGTCTGTCTGAATGATTGACTGCATGACTGATTAGATAACTGACTGACTGTAAATGAATAAATGAATGCAATGAATGCGGAAACGAAAGAAGGAACAAAGGAATGACTCACTGACCGACCTTCCGACCGACTTATTGACCAACCGTCTTACCAGTACTTTATTTGTACAGAAAAACCAAAAATTATAGAATCATCTCAGTCCCAAAAGTCATTCCTTCATCAAAACACTGCAGTGTTATCTTGCTATGCCACTGGTGACCCGGCACCAACGATCACGTGGACAAAAGACGGCAGCACGAACATACCACGTGCTAGAGTACACGACAATGGTCACGTGCTAGTGATACCCAAGGTGTCAGAGATAGATCAGGGAGTTTATGAATGTCGAGCTGCTAATGACCTTGGTGATGCACGGACAACGATCAAAGTTACATTAAATGACTCTAGTGCTAAAAGTAAGTTCACAAAAGGAGAAAAACTCACCCTTCTTGAATGAAAAGGAGAGGGACAATTGTGTTTAATTCATGTAATGGATAAAAATGGGCTTGAAAAGCGCGCGTGGCTACTACTTGTAGTGATATAGACCCATTTCCAAAGGCTTGTCGGCCGGCAACCTTAGTTTCAAGCTTTGCAAGAAATAGGGACTGATATACTCAATTGCTTTTACTTGCTCTTACTTTGCTCTCTAGTCGTGTGTAATAATAAAGATAAGGTAGTAATCTGTAATAGTAAAATATCAATATTATCGTAGGCACTTTAAAAGCGCATGTGGCTACTGCATATAGTTTTCAATGCAATTGAACTAGAACTGAAGCCACAAATATTTTGTTCTGTAGATTGTATTGAAAATTAGTGCAAGGGGAGGGGAGGGAGGATTTCGCCCTTGAGTACATAGCCTGTGTAACGACTCTCGTTAGGGAACTTAACTGATATATTTTCATTCTAGGTCCTGAGCAATCAAAGCAACAATCGTCTCATTCTTCTGGTTCAAGCAGTACATCCGTGGGTGTCATAATACCTCTAGTGCTGATACTAGTGGTGTCCATCGCTATCAATGTTGTCCTCTTTCGTCGTTTTTACCGCAAAAAACAGGAACCACCAAAACTAATTGCCACGATTTCAATGACGAGTGACGAGACAAATCCGGTTCATCCCGACTGGTCTTCTAACGACAGTGCATCTTACAACTACAGACCTTTGTAACCGCAAATTAGCACTGTTAGTGAGAATTAGGGAATGAAAATAATAAGTATAAGATCTATAATTCTTATAAGATAAAATAACCTAGATAAAAATTGAAAATGGCATCATAGCAGGTTGTCAATCGACTAAGAAATAGACATGAATTGCGAGCGCACTGAACAATCCTGAATTCCGTCTTGACTTCAGAAGACTGCTTGCCGCTGACTTTGCATAGTCTAGACATCATTATCAGTCATCAGACACAATGTGACGTAAACATATGTCTACACTAGTCGGGATAAATTTAGAAAAGCATCTTTTTTTGTTGTATAGGTTGATCGATTAGGTCTTCCATTCACACTGGTGTTACGCTACAGATTTCCAGTAATTATGTATTTATCAATTAGACAACAGAAAGCCGCGCGCCCATGGCGTTATAGACGCACGAGAGAAAATATAAAGAACGATTAACAAACGTAAGAGTGGCACGAGGCGTAGCCGAGTGCGACTCTAGTTTGTTAAGAGTTCTTTATATTTTCTCAAGTGCGTCTATAACGCAATGGGCAAGCGGCTTTCTGTTGTCTAATTGATTTAAAACAGAGCCTAGAACGTTAGAAACGGAGCCGTGCAGCCCATGGGGAAATAGTTCATAGACTTTTCAACCTTAAAAACGAACGATTTGAAAAAGATGATGAAGATAGTGCGCGCGCCTCGCAGCCCATGGGCAAATAGTTGATAGCTTTCTGGCCAATCAGAGCGCGCGTAAGATTGTAGCTATGTTATAATTATTAACCTCAATGTATATTTTTGAGTAATTTTACTAATTAAGCATTTTAAGTGTTGTAACCTTGACCGTTTTGATTGTAGGATTTGTGTATTGTTTCGACTTGTGTGACGCACCCTCTTTCACTATAGCCCAAATAGACCAACGTAGGGTTTCTCTTTGACTCAAAACGTGATGTAAACAGGAAATTAGATTTAGTTTAGTTGTTATTTAAGGACTGTCGATATTTGTTACACTCGCACACTCTTTAGTCTTTGTACACTGAAACTAGCGAGGCAAGTTTGGGGTACGACTCATTGTTAATTGGAAAGTACAGCCCTAAGTAAGGAAAGTGGTCGAGTAAGGAACTCCTTCTGACAGCCACTCCGACTAAGGAAAGTATTTCTGGTTGGCCTGGCTCTATCCCGCCTTGTAGTACCAACCCTTGCTCAGCTTGTAATTAGCTCTTGTTCAAAGTCTAATAAACCAGTTGGCAGAGCAAGCGATTCCTCAGAGAACTATATCCTCAGATTCCTAAGAGAACTTACATTCTGAAAGCTACACAGTAATTCTAAATTCTCTATTCAAAGATCGATAAAACTATCTATTTCTAGATTATTTTCCTAGATATGCATTTCAGTATATTTATAAATTAGTGTATTCTTTTGGCGTGAACCTAATTCTAGTATATAAAATTACATACCTCGATAATCTGATGAACCTGATTCTTGCCATCTATTTAATATCCATTTAAGTCATTTAATACTAGTGTATGAAATTTTAATGAACTATCTTACATTCTCAACCTGCCTCGATTAGCGCTATGCTATTAGCAGGTAAATGTGTAATTATCTAAATAATATTTAATTTCTGAATAAAAATGTCAAATGTCAAATTCCTTACAAAGTCCCTCTCGTAACACTAGTTAAAAGGCATTTTTCGTTTGTCTAAGGTGCGGGCGCGAAACCGGAGATGTATCCACGAGTTGAAATAAGTATGGGCTGTGAAATTGATATCAGAATCAGTTTGTGTGGAGGGAGCCTATGAAGGAAAAGATACAATAAACTAAGTAGTAAATTATAAGCTGAGTTGATCTTTTTTAAACAATTATCCACAATTATTCATTTATCTCATTACAAAAGCTCGTCCATGCCACCCGTAAAAGACCATTATGTTTGTCTGTCTGTCTGTCTGTCTGTCAGTCGCTCGGTCAGTCGGTCGGTCGGTGTGTCTGTTGTCTGTCTACATCCAGAGAAAAACAGAAAAGGAGAAGAAGAATGGAAGGGAAAAGGGAAAGTATAACTTAAGTAGCGCTGCATACGTACCCCTTATCCCTCCACACCCCTCCCCACGTAAGGCCAGCTAACGTTGGCACGTTTTATTCAGCGTACCCAGACAGTTTTTGAATCACTTGGCCAGGGGAGAGCAAATTGCAAGCCGCAATTTCCGGAAGCATTAATAATGGCTTATTGTAAGTTATATGGGGATTTTTTTCAAGCCGGCTTTTAACCGCAAAATCTCAAAGGAACAAAGATCAAGACAAAGGGCTATGCCCAGCCTTTCAAGCGAGCCCTTCACAGACCTTCACAGTCGTTCTTTGTGGCCGTCACGCTTGTTGGAGAGAAGCGGAAGTCCAAATAGCCATTTCCGTTCAGCAGATAGATTTCATAATGGCCGGAAGTAGTTTGAAATGTTCGGTTATGTCAACGTACCTTTCCTGGTGTTTATTTCACTACGATGTAACAAGAATTCCAGGACGACGGAAATTGAGCATCTTTGAAACTATATATAATGAAGTATTGGAGCATTATGATTGTGGTTCTTTTGACCTTCATTAATCTCGTTGCCAACAGCGAAGGAGGTAGGACGGTTTTAATCCTTGTAACAGTTAGTCAACGTTTACGAACGATAATTTTATTTATATAGCTAATTCAATTAACGTTGTCGCTGAAAAAAGCCTAAAAGCCTAAAGCTTTGAGAGCAGAATCATGATTTTTTTTTCACCGTGACATTATTACAATAAGAAACTCACTGTATGCTTGCAAATTCTACAACTTGGACATATATTCCATTAATTTCTTAGATAGCCTACAGCGAAGTTGTTAGTAAACAGGTCTAAACAAAAGATACCCCCCGGGAGATACTTGAAAGGTTTCAGCCTTTAGGCATTTTTCAGGGGTGTCTGTAAAACACGGAACAATGCCGGAACACCCCGGAACACCCCGGAACACCCCGGAACACCCCGGAACACCCCCGGAACACCCCGGAACACCCCGGAACACCCCCGGAACACTTAAAAAAATCAATAAAAATAAAAATAAATAAAAACAAAATAAATAAAAATAGAATTACGTTTTTCAACCTATTGTGTCTGTATTAATCGATATGCTTATTCGGTAAATTTCAACGGTAAGCCATGGCCGCCATGGCCGGCGGATTTTGGACCCTAAAGTTCGACAAATAATAATGTATTTCAATGTTCTCTGTAATTAATAAATGGTATGGCTGAATTTTTTTGGCGTACATAGACCGAGGTCAAACAGGTCACCCAAACAGGACGGTGTGCTTTCGTGACGCTACAATGAGTCTGCAACATCATGCAATACAGGCATTTGTGAACATGCGAATCACTGTTACCCTAGCAGCTATAAAATTACTTACAGTGCTGCGCCTCGAACCGTTGCCACTACCACAAAGTTTTTGATTACTTTTTGACATCTTTTGGACAACTTTGAATACCGCTAACCAATTAGATAGTGGCGCTTCACTTTGATGTCTCGATAGGCGAAGTTTGTACATCATATCGAAACATTAAAGTGAAGCGACGATATTTAATTGGTTAGCGGTATTCAAGGTTGTCAAAAAGATGTCAAAAAGTAATCAAAAACTTTGTGGTAGTGGCAACGGTTCGAGGCGCAGCACTGTAATAAATATCAGACATAAAGGCAACTCGGCCCATGGTGCATCATCTCTCTCAACTTCAAGGGCACCTCAAGTTGTGGTCATGAATGCTCCTATGCCAAAACCCAAATATCCAGACCCACAACCTGGTGTGTTCTGCATATACCTGCTCCAGTATTGCCCGTCGCAGGTGGCTAAATGCTACGGGTGTATGCAGCAGTTAAAGACCAACGGTCTTATTGGCGCAGCACCGTACGATATAGTCATCGTCTCAAAGATGAATAGAGGATTTACGAATGCAAAGGGCGGGAAAGGGAGATAAACAGTTCAAATTATCCAACGTATATTTCCACTGTAATAAGAACTGTATAAGAAAGAAACAGCCGTATTTTATTCCACACTTCTGCCTCTGTCCTCCTGACATTAGTTGCCGTCTTGTGCAAAGCAATAAGGACCTAATAAAGAAGGAGCTTGGCCTTGATCTGTAAGGTTTAGCTGATGAACACACGCGAACACAAAAAGATAACAGATTTCGTCTTTAAAATACAATCGTTTTTGAACGACGTCTGGCGATAGCCCACTTTCAGTATTCTGATTGACTGATCACATTATAAAAGAATTGAACACGAGGCTCCAGGGGAAACATTGCTTCCCTGGTTAATGTTTTTATGTGCAGTCAGTCAATCATATTTCGAACGTTGGCTATTGGGGTATGAATTTACCCTATTCATATTGGGGGTTCTGCGCGTGCGTGTGTCTGTGTGTAAGAAGGGGGATTAGGAACTTTAGAGTGCCCGAGCTGACTATGAACGTTGTTAACTCCGTGACATTTCCAAAATTTACCCAAAAAACATTTTGACATGACTTGTGAAGAAAAAGGTAATTCGACTTCCACAACGAAAACGTCAATTGAACTCTGTTTTTCGATATCTATAGACCCTTTGTTCACGTTATTTTATTCTTTTTTTAGTGTTCCAGCGTGTTCTGGGGGTGTTCCGGGGGTGTTCCGGGGTGTTCCGGGGGTGTTCCGGGGTGTTCCGGGGTGTTCCGGGGGTGTTCCGGGGTGTTCCGGGGTGTTCCGGCATTGTTCCGTGTTTTACAGACACCCATTTTTCAGCGACAACGTTAATTGAAATAGCTAAATATAACATGATATAAGGTTATCACATTAGAGTACAAACACTAAAAGTGTGCAGTAATTGTACTAGTACTAAATAACACTAAGAAAACAACAGAATTAGCATAAAACAATCTAGATAAATTATCAAGGTCAGCCTATCAATCAAGAGGAAATGGACATGATTTGGCGTGCACAGAACAACGTTGCCAGAAAACTGGCAATTCACTTTGGCTTCAGTGACGTGCCGGCAACTACCCTGGATTCCACTCACTAAAGAAAGCGAACTAAAATCCCTGAAGCCCAGGATTCCATACTCGAACGGCAGTTAAAAAAATACGCCTAGGAACATGCATTACATTGTCTGTTGGAACTTGTCCCGGAGTCGACATGCATCTAATTGGTGGAAGGACCAGTCAGATTGATGGATTTATTGAAATTCGACGACTTCCGGACTGACAAGTTCTGACAGGCAACGTTCCCAAGCAAGAAACGAGCGATAGAATTAATTTTACCCCTGGATTTCCGAGGATAAGGGGTAACCGGGAACCAATAGGACTTGTTGATCCTTATTTGTGTCTGGTCAATTTTTCAAGCAATTTTGCTATTGATATTAGGTACCGTAACACGGGTGTTACTAAAACGAGTAACGCAGTAATGAGTAACGAATAATCACAGTAATGGAAAAGCGAGTAATAGCCAAATTTCGCTACATAGAAATTTTACAAGACGCTTTTAAACAGGAAATTTCAAAGTCCATCGCTGGTAAAACAAAGTGATCCTAGCTACAATCGGCGCCTTTTTGAATGACACATTTGTGGAAGAAAAGGACCTATCTTACTAAATTGCTCCTCACTGGCAACTAACTGGTTTGTTTTATAGTCAGTCATTCCCCCCTCCCCCTATTCAATGTTGAAGTGAGAAAAGTCTCCCACCCTGGAATCCGACCAGTGGACAACGGGCGAGGGGGAAAAAGTCACAATTCATAAACGTAGAATTTTGACCATTTTTTCGCAAGTGTGTCAATTCAAAAAGACGCCGATTGTAGATCACGAGGTTTCAAATCCAAAACCTGTCCTAGCATGTTTGGCCGATTTATAGTGACTAATGCACGCAAAACAAAACAATAAAAGTATTCTGCTTAAATTCTCGATCTGCAGTCACAAATTGTATATATTTACTTACCTGTTAAAGCAAGGAAGCACGTCAAAATTTTGTTTTTGTTTTTCTGCGTTTATCGATCGAACAGCACGATCTTCAAGGCGTTCCTCACTGATCACTTACAAATATGCCAGGCGTTCCTCGTTCCGATGAGTGTCGAGCGGGCAGTGTACGATCTTGCAAATGTGAACCGGTTAGGCTCAGTTAGGATCAGTTAGGCGAGGGAGGAGAGTTTTAGGAGAGGTAAGATAAAGTTCTTAAACGTTCTTTGTAGCCTCCGACTTCGTATAAACTTTGCAATGACTTCGCACCATTCTATTTATTTTTGATGGACAAATTTTGTTTCCTCATACTATAAAACTCGATAAACATCCAGAGTGTGACCAATCAAACGCCTAGTGAGAGTTTGTTGTTGATTAATTCACAATCAGGAATGGAATTTTTAATTAATTTCCTGTGTAAAAAGTGTTTTTAAAAATTTCTATGTAGCGAAATTTGGCTATTACTCGCTTTTCCATTACTGTAATTACTCGTTACTCATTACTGCGTTACTCGTTTTAGTAACACCCCCGTAACACACAGATAGCGTGATTAATTTCTGTTTTGATGTCACGCAATGAATCGCCTAGACATCATTGTCAGTCATCACCGTACACAATTAAAAAGTTAGCGGATGTGACGTAAACACTTTAAAGAGGATCTCATTGGGGTTAACCATTAGCCGTAAAAGGGCCAAAAATATTTAACCATAAAGGCCCGGCCAAACGGGAAATGTTGGATGACCCAACACCATCCAACATTGTTAGACGATCCAACATTTTGTCGTTTGGCCACCTTGTTGGATGGTGTTGGATGGAGCACCCAACATGTTGGATGGAGTTTGAAGCCCGTCAAACATTCTATCCAACATCATCCAACATTTCGTTTGTTCTCGTGTTGGATGTGCGATGTTGGATCCGTTTGGCCGGTCCTTCCAACATGTTGGACGCATGCATGGGTGATTTTATAAACCATAATAGACTTTGCGGTTGTTGTTTTACGGCAATGTTGGATGCCGTTTGGCCACCCAAGAATTTGTTGGGTGATCCAACAATGTTGAATCGTTTCGATGACCTCCTGTCATCATTCTCAACAAATTTATTGACAGATCAAGCGAAAATATAATTTACATTCAAACAAAAATTTGTTGAGAATGATGACAGGAGGTCATCGAAACGTCCAACTAATCGCGTTAGTTTTTCTTGTTAAATGTCTATCAAGATCCTTACTAATTAGTTATTATTAACCCGCTTTAACCGTAATTGCAAGAAAGCCAAAATATTTTAAATATTTTAAAACTTTTAACCGTAATAGCCACCACCCCATTGAGAGCCTCTACAAAACAACTAGTCGAGGTTAATAGATAAAAGATGGACCATTTCAAAGTGATATCGGAAATATTACCAAAATGCCACTCAAGCGACATGTCTGGCATCCGTAAAATGTTGTCGCTCGTTTCTCGCTCCCAGAACAAATACCGCACGTTATGTCCGTTAGAAATTGTACCGAAAGTCCAAATTCAAAATGGCGGCTTTGCAAAGAAAGCGTCGTGTTTGCTAAATCCGCCTAACAGTAGCGGGCTTGAAACTTGTTGTGGTAGTAACACCGTCCGTCGTGCTAAATTCCTCCAATGTGTCTTGAGAGACTAATAAATGAAAGAATATTAACATCGACTTATGTTAAAACATTGCGTGTACACACAGGTTGTGTCAACGGGCAACCTTTGGGCGTTGCCAACGACATAGTCATCCCAGACAAACAAATGACAGCATCAAGTTCTTTCCAGAAGAACTACCTCGTACCCAAAGATGGGCGCTTAAATGCACTGACAGCCTGGTGTCCAAAAACTGCAAATGGAAATGATTGGCTACAAGTAGATATGGGGGCATCGTATCTTGTTTGCGGTATCGCGACACAAGGCAAGCAATCTGGAGCAGCTGAATGGACAACCAGTTACTGGATCAGCATGTCACGTGATGGAATTACATTTGAGAAGTATATACAGGATGGCAAAGTCAAGGTTTGTCAATCAATATGTATAGTGATATAGTCAAGTAACCGCCGCACGGTTGGCTCAGTTGGTCAGGGTCAGGGTTCGATGATCTTCGATTCCACGGCCGGACCAACACTCAGGGTCTTAAAATAACTGAGGAGAAGGTGCTGCCTTTGTAACTACATCTGCAAATGGTTAGACCTTCACGTCTTCTCGGATAAGGACGTTAAACCGTGGGCCACGTCCCTCTGCACTTCAAGACTTGCATTGGAAGGACGTTAAAGAACCCACACCACTATTCGGGGAGAGTAGGGAGGTTCCTTGATGGTGTGGGTGGTCTGGCTTACTACGTACGAGGCCCACTGTCAATTGGTGTAAAAGCTGTTGTGGTATCCCTGTCTTCTCAGTAAGGAAAGTAAATCTATTAAGTGATTTGAAGGTATCTTGATTAATTTATTGCGATACCTCAATTTTTTCAGGTTTTCCAAGGAAATAATGACACTACATCAATTGTACGACACAACTTAACAACACCTTTTCAAAGGCGATATGTTCGTTTCCATCCAGTGAAGTATGTTACATGGCCATGCTTGAGAGTGGAGATTTACGTGAACCTCACACCACCACCAAAACCAATAGGTAAAATTTACATAGTAATCGACTTTAGAGCAATTTCTGCCCAAAATGTTTTGTTCATACCGCGGCAAAATATACCAAGCACATTCTTGCCTCTCCAGTCCTCCTCAAAGTTGGCTCAAATGAACGAACATTGGATAGTCAAACAAACAAAACTTTGCTGGCGAAACACAGAAACGCAAAACTTAGCCCAAAAAGATGAGGTTAAGGACTTTGTATTTGCCAGTCTTTTTCTCTCAGTACTTTCCTGTTTTCTTCTGTGCTCAAAATTAAGCTCAACGATATGAAATGGGAAAATCTAAAAAAAAACAATTGTAAACATTGTTTGGGATTCCTGTGATAAAGACGCGGCCGCGCGAAAGCACGCGAAAACTCGCGCATGCTCATGCCCAGTCGTTTTGCCGGGATGTCGATTTTGTTCCATTTCACTCACAGTATATCTGGATACCATTGATTCAATTAAAAACAGTATCTCCGCTAGTGAATTCTTTCTAAAAATCTACTTATTAGTGTTAAACTCGATCTACACGATTTGGCTAGAATTCATGCCATAAATTCTAAAAAAGAATCGTGTTTTAGTAGATACCAAATATTGATATCAAAAGATCGGACGTTCAAACTTTTCTGAATTTTTGCATATTTTTGTAAGATTGCAAAATAATAATTTGTGAGAAAATGCAGTTGAACTGTAAACTTTATTCAGAAAGAAGCTTCCGAGCATCGATACAGCTGACTAAGAGTTCACTGGGGAAGCTCAATTTTGAAAACACAATAACTGATCCGGGCCCATCGCAAGCATAGTGATATAGGAGGTTCGATTATTCCCACCATATTGTTATTGAATGCCTCGGAATGACGGCTGTATCAACATCAGAGGTCCAGCTGGCTTTTGGAAAGTGGAATGAATTTTTTCCGATAACTCATATTTCATGGAATTTTGTTTTCTAAATTACGCAAAAATTTGAAAGCATCAAGCCAATGTAAAGAGTTTATGTAGTTTTCTTCATTGAGGACCAGATTTTTAAGCCAAGAAAAATTAGAGAAGCGAAATAGAATCTATTAAAAACAGAAAAAGAAAAAAGAAAAAAAGAAGTTGTTGACGCAGGCAGGACTCGAACCTGTTACCCAAAGCAAATTAATATGCTAATTTTATGCAAAACCCAAAAATTCGGACCAGCATCCAGACAAATCGCTGATCAGAATCATCGCATGTTGCGTATAGGATGGAGATCTCGGCCCCTTCCGCGCTATCCTGCAGAACACAGCGAGCTTCGCAATCAAAGAGGGAGGAAACAGTCGGATCCCAAGCCATAGATGACTGAACCTTACCACTAGGCTAACTGGTTTACTGAGGGGTTTGGAAGACAAAATAACCTAGTGTATCCTGTGAATTGGCTATCTATTGTTGTGTAAATTACGCGATCCCGTGGCGCAATTGGAAAACCTTTGGACTGTGAAGCAAATGAGCAGATGTAAAAGCCGGGTTCGAAACCGGCTTGGGTCTTTTTCTAATTTTTATTATTATTCTTTATCTTTCTTTCTTTCTTTCTTTCTTTTTTGTCCTTCTTTCTCCTTGTCTCAAAATCAAAATTAGTTGTTAATTAAAAAAAAGAGAAAAAACAGAGAAATAAAAAGATTATGAAAGAATAAATATAGAAATGGTGGAAAATACTTCAGTTATTAAAACTATGAAACCGTTAAAGTAAATAGCTGAAGGTCGGGGTTTGATAAAACCATAATTCACCAGCATTCCACCAAAGGTTCATTTTGAGAGAAATGCCTATGAATGTAGTTTCTTAAGGGAATAGTAGCCCAGGCTAAGTGGCTATCTTTTCAGTAGGAAGGGAGGGACTGGTCGTTCGAACCTTCGAACCACCCCAAGCGATGGACATATAATCCATTAGAGAGCATCGATGCAGCTCAGTAACAGTTCACAGGGGAAGCCCAACTTTCTTTTGAAAAAAATAATAATCAAGACTCCATTTTAATTGAGCTTAGGGGTCATTTTTGTACTACAGTCGCATTTTATGCGTCTTGAAGAAGTTAGGAATAGGGCACACACTTGGACAAAAAATTGTTTTAAGTGCGCGCGCCTACGCGGCATTTCTTTCTTAGCACCGCTGACCAAACTCTGCCACGTATTGTTCTTATACAGCGCATCTTGTTTGCTACTCGCCCGTCAAGTGTGTCTTGAGCGACACGGACTGAATTGAAGAACTCGTCTGTTTGCATACACAGGTTGTGGCAATGTTCACCCTTTAGGCGTCACCAGCGACAAAGTCATCCCAGACAAACAAATGACAGCATCAACCTATTGGAAGGAAGGTTATCTCATTGCACCTCATGGCCGCTTAAAGGCATTGACAGCCTGGTGTCCTAGGACTGTACGTGGATACGATTGGCTACAAGTAGATATGGGGGCATCATATCTTGTTTGTGGTATCGCGACACAAGGCAAGCAATTTGGAACACCAGAATGGACAACTAGTTACTGGATCAGCATGTCACTTGATGATAATATATTTGAGCAATATAACGAGAGTGGCAGACTCAAGGTTTGTTAATCAATTAATTTGCTAAAGAAATAAACAAAGTGGGCGCGCATGCGCATCTATATGCAGATCTAAAGTACACGAATATTCTAATATTGATGAAACACGAGGGATGTGTTAAGAGAAGCAAGAGAAGTACACCCTTCTCGAGTAGTCTGATCAATCGCCAAGTGTTCCTAATCAGCTGCACACAGCAGAGTGGGCAAGTTTTCTATTTCCTTTATGAAATATAATATTTTTTGAACGATTTCAATTACACTGACCGAAAATTCGAAAAAGGCGTTTGCGCGCTGTGTTCATAGAGCAGTTTTCGTATGAGTGTGGCAGACTCAAGGTTTGTCAATCAATATGTATTGTGATATAGTCAAGTAACCGCCGCCCGGTTGGCTCAGTAGGTTGAGCGCAGGTTTGTTAGTAAATATAGTGAAGAAATAGAAAAGGTGCGCGCGCGTTCTATATATGTACATTTTTAGAGCACGTCTAGAGAAAGCACAGCGGGCACGTTTTCTATTTCATTGATAAGTTATAACAGTGTTTTTGAATACATTCAGTATTCATTTACACTGACAAAAAATTTGAAAAGACCGCGCGCAGTTTTCGGGTCAGCGTAGCCGTTTTAGCACGAAAACACAGGGAACCCACCTATTTCTTTTTGAAAAGAAACACTCGAAAAAAACCTAGAAAAAAGTAGAATAAAGCACGAAAAATAAAATATATAATTTTGTCGCTCCCAGTCTCCCTCGGACAGTATATTTTCTCATTTTTCGTGCTCTTTTCTAGTTTTTATCGTTAAGTTTTTATATTGTTTTTATCGAGGTTTTTCTCAAAAGAAATAGTTGGGCTCCCTGGGGGTATACGCGTCATTCCATCAATGAGAGCATGCCTTATATGATGGTTATTCCAGTCATAAAGTGATTTGAACATATATAGGCCTATCCCGGGTCCTTAAAGGCGGTGTTACACGAGGCGATTTTTAACGACGATTTTCAGCGCAACGGCGTTGCTTTAAAAATCTTTCTCCTGTAACATGACACGTGAAACGATTTTCCTTGCAATTTTCGCTTCGGCAACGCGTTGCGAGTTTTTGAATTCAACTCAGAAACTCGCAACGCAAAATATTGCAAGTTGTTGCAACGTTGCGCGGAAATTAAAATCGTCGTTAAAAATCGTCTCGTGTAACACCGCCTTAAGTCCTTAAGGTTTTTACAGCAACTTAATGCAACTTAAGGCGTTCTACGGTGTACGTTTTAAGAAAATGTGGAGAAATTTGTGTAATTTTTTGTTGCGTTTTACGGCGTTTTTAGACGTGTTAAGGCAACTTATTAAAAGAGTTGAATTAACAGAAATCAACCTAAGGCTACTTTAGGCTGCATTGAGTATTTTATGGCATTTTAAGGCGTTTTATGGTGCTTTAAGCCGACGTTTTAATGAGGAAACTTATGCTCCTGGAGTAGGCCTATATCTTGATTACAGTGTCTTATTGCGATAGCTTTAATTTGTTCAGGTTTTCCAGGGAAACACTGACACTACTTCAATTGTACGACACAACTTAGCCACACCTTTTCAAAGGCGATATATTCGTTTTCACCCAATGACGTATGTTACGTGGCCGTGTTTGAGGGTAGAGATCTACGTGAACCTCACAGCACCAGTTATTAAACAACACCCCAAACCGTCTACAGTTGTTGCGGGACAAAATCTACTTCTCAACTGTAACGCAACAGGCACGCCTAGTCCAAAAATCACTTGGAAATTAAACGGAAATGAAGCTATATTTAGCAAGGTGTTGGTCAACGGAAGTCTTTGGGTGCAGGAAGTTGAAAATGACAAAAACTTTGAAGGGAAATATCGTTGTGTAGCGACAAACAGAGAAGGATCAGTTGAGAGTAAAGATGTTGATGTTGTGATTTATGGTGAGTAATAGAATATAAATAAATATATAATAATATTCTAGCTACAGCAGATCCACGTAGCGGCTATTCTTCTGCTGGCACTCACACTCACTACCTCTACATTAAATATTTTGCATACATCGCTCAACTCACATGTTGATTTTTGCTGAGGGAGGAAAAACCGGAGAACCCGGAGAAAAAACCCTTGTGGCATGGTAGAGAACAACACATCAAACAAACTCAATTCACTTATGATCCGAGTTCGAGCGGGGACTCGAACCCGGACCACAGCGGTGAAAGGCCGGTGCTCTCACCACTCAGCCAACCATGCCACCCGTAAAAGACCATTACACTGTCTGTCTGTCTGTCTGTCTGTCTGTCTGTCTGTCAGTCGGTCGGTCGGTCGGTCGGTCGGTCGGTCGGTCGGTCGGTGTGTCTGTTGTCTGTCTACGTGTCTGTCTGTACTTATGTGTGTCTGTCTGAATGATTGACTGCATGACTGATTAGATAACTGACTGACTGTAAATGAATAAATGAATGCAATGAATGCGGGAACGAAAGAAGGAACAAAGGAATGACCCACTGACCGACCTTCCGACCGACTTATTGACCAACCGTCTTACCAGTACTTTATTTGTACAGAAAAACCAAAAATTATAGAATCATCTCAGTCCCAAAAGTCATTCCTTCATCAAAGCACTGCAGTGTTATCTTGCTATGCCACTGGTGACCCGGCGCCAACGATCACGTGGACAAAAGACGGCAGCACGAACATGCCACGTGCTAGAGTACACGACAATGGTCACGTGCTAGTGATACCCAAGGTGTCAGAGATAGATCAGGGAGTTTATGAATGTCGAGCTGCTAATGACCTTGGTGATGCACGGACAACGATCAAAGTTACAGTGAATGACTCTAGTGCTAAAAGTAAGTTCACAAAAGGAGAAAAACTCACCTTTCTTGAATGAAAAGGAGAGGGACAATTGTGTTCAATTCATGTGATGGATAAAAATGGGCTTGAAAAGCGCGCGTGGCTACTACTTGTAGTGATATAGACCCATTTCCAAAGGCTTGTCGGCCGGCAACCTTCAAGCTTTGCAAGAAATAGGGACTGATATACTCAATTGCTTTTACTTGCTCTTACTTTGCTCTCTAGTCGTGTGTAATAATAAAGATAAGGTAGTAATCTGTAATAGTAAAATATCAATATTATATATCGTAGGCACTTTAAAAGCGCATGTGGCTACTGCATATAGTTTTCAATGCAATTGAACTAGAACTGAAGCCACAAATATTTTGTTCTGTAGATTGTATTGTATTGAAAATTAGTGCAAGGGGAGGGGAGGGAGGATTTCGCCCTTGAGTACATAGCCTGTGTAACGACTCTCGTTAGGGAACTTAACTGATATATTTTCATTCTAGGTCCTGAGCAATCAAAGCAACAATCGTCTCATTCTTCTGGTTCAAGCAGTACATCCGTGGGTGTCATAATACCTCTAGTGCTGATACTAGTGGTGTCCATCGCTATCAATGTTGTCCTCTTTCTTCGTTTTTACCGCAAAAGACAGGAACCATTAAAACCAATTGCCACGATTTCAATTACCAACAATGAAACAAATCCGAACCAAAATGTTGAACTGACCTGGGAGAACCAATTTCCTGAGTCGTCTGATGTCCATGCATCTTACAGCTACAGACCTTTCTGAACCACGAACTAGAAGCTAACTAGAACTGCACGGTAGTGAGAATTAAGTGATGATTATAATAAATCTATAATTCTTATAAGATAAAATAACCTAGATAAACATTGAAAAAGACATCATATCAGGTTATCAACCGATGAAGAAATCAACGTGATTGCGAGATCAGCATTAAACAACACTGAATTGCGTCTTGACTTCAGTATAGAAGACTGCTTAGCGCTGACTTTGCAAAGTTGGCAACTATTTCTCGTAATCAAAACAAAATTATGTCGTATGTTGCCTTTATTTGTGTGTGGTCACATTCTCAAGTAATTTTGCTCTAAACTGATATAACACACGGATGGCATGATTTCTCAGTTTTGATCGATGTTAACGCAATGATTCGTAGAGAGCATGTTTAACCGCATCGTCTAGACATCCTCGTTATTTCACTTAAGGCCGATTTACACGGTGCAACGTTTGCCTACGTACAACTGTTGCATGCGACTTGCTTACGACATACATACAACACGAATTGCGTCGTGTAAATATATCAAGCCTACAACTCGCCTGCAACTATTGCATGCAAAGTTGTGCGGCGCGTGTAAATGACCGCTAAAATATGTCGTAAGCAAGTTGTATGCAACATTTGTAGGCAAAAGTTGCACCGTGTAAATTTCAATGACCAACAATGAAACAAATCCGAACCATATTGTTGAACTATCCTGCAGGGAGAACCAATTTCCCGACTGGTCTTCTAACGACAGTGCATCTTACAACTACAGACCTTTGTGAACCGCAAATTAGCATGCATGGTAGTGAGAATTAGGGAATGAAAATAATAAGTATAAGATCTATAATTTTTATAACATAACATAACATAACATAACATAACATAACATAACATAACATAACATAACATAACATAACATAACATAACATAACATAACATAACATAACATAACATAACATAACATAACATAACATAACATAACATAACATATCCTAGATAAAAATTGAAAATGGCATCATAGCAGGTTGTCAATCGACTAATAATAATCGTTTATTCACAGCATTGTTTTTTTACAACTAAAATATATATATATATACAAATTAAAACGGACTTATAATGGTGAATGTCAACTAAATAGCAGAGCTAATCTAGTAGTTAACATAAGATATTGGTTATTAAGATAGTTGAGTTAATTTAGAGGTCAGAGAATTTCACATTTTTCTAGAGCATTCAAGTACATACGATCTCCTTCAATAAGTATCTGATTTACCGTACACCGACTCCATTGTCGAACAGGATGAACTTGAACTTGAGCATACAGCAAAGCTAAAAAACTCATAAAAGAACATTGCCTTCTACGAAAAGCGGCACTAAATCGTTCATCACCTTGACGAATACTTCCACGTACGTATAATGTGGTGTTTCTCATAACAAGAATGAAACTTGCCTCTAACAACAGGCTCTCACTACAAGTAAAATTCACCTAAGAACGTTCGAAGAACGTGGTGTGCGCAGTCGTTACCCGAACTTGTTGGCATAACTGATACCGCTGACTATACATAACATTATGATGACGTTTTGTGACGTAAAAAATCATCTCCAGTTGAAAAAATCGAGCTGCTTTGCCTATATACTCTCGGCCACAGGAAGCCCACCGAGATTAGAGTCGCTGCTCGCTACGCTCGCAGCAATAAGATCATTTTTCAGGAGTCGTTTAAATTTGTATTCCGAGCAATCCTTGTACTCATCAGGTATTGAATTCCAGATTTTTGCCCCATTAAATCTTATACTGAATTTAGCATAGTTTGTCCTAGCGGGAGGAATGTAAAAGGAATTTTTAGAAGCCAATCTTGTATTGTAATTATGAACGTCACTGACTGAGATGAAGAAATTTTCAAATGCACAAGAGTAGTAGACAAACACCGTTTCTACGCCCGGGGCTCCCACGGGGCCCCCGGGGCTAACCCCCCCCCCCCCCCCCCCCCTCTTCATGCCCGAGCGGAGCCGGGCTAACCCCTACTGGGTGGTACGGTATGTGGTTCGATGAGATCACGTCTATTTTTAGACACACGGAATGAGGTACGATGAGGTACAGGGAACACGGGCTGCCCGGGCTAACCGGGCACTACCCTCCCCTCCCTTAATTGTGTAATCAGAGGAGATCGATTTGACGGGCCCCCAGACGACCGTCAGATCTAGTTTGAGAACAGGATTTTGAAGAGCGACACCGATTCCCTTTCTTACTTTGTCAAAGACGTCCTTCTATTTGTCTACTATACTTTTTGCTCAACGTTTTGCTCTTCTTCTGGCAAACGGATTATATATATTTACCTTGTCGTGGTCTGGTGATTCCGCTTCTAGTTTCACCACTTTTCAATTATAACTAAGTGATCTCCGCGAGTAATTGCAACACCACTAAAAGTAGATAAAAAAAGTTTATCGAACCAGACCGAAAATACTCTTTTGTGAAGTTTAACGGAAAAAACATATAGTATAGCGGTAGAACCAGTCATCCGATTATTCAATGTAAGTTCAACAAACAGAAAAATATACAGTATAGCGGCAGAAGCATGCACCCAATGATTCAACTCTACTTTATCGTCATCCTACGAAGAAATCACTGTTGAGTTTCTACAGACAGAATTAAGTTTTATCGTCTTGTCAACTGAGTCACTTATGGTTTATCGAACGAGACCGAAAATTCACTTATTAGTGAAGTTTTCAAAACAGTTTAGCGACAGAACCACTCATCCGATGGTTCACCAACTCGTACTCTAAACAAGTTGAGACGTGAACATCTGAAAAAGTATAATAAAACAACAAGACACCAGTAACAGTTGTAATTGGTTTTATTTTCTGTCTTTCTTTTATTTATTTTTTATTTTGGTTACATGAGTCAAAGGCTATTTAATATTTTTCCCAACCAGGTATGGACTTAATCATGGCTCTTAATCGTTGTGAGCGTCTCGGGGGTTGGAACACCTGTCCTCTATACTTATGTTCATCTTGATAACGTATCCACCTGGGATCTTGGGGTTTTTCTTTACTGGATGGAGGCGTGGGTGGAAACTCTGGTGGGGCTACACTCGACAGAGTGATGGGAGTGGAAGTAGAGGGTTGGTCTACTTTTAATGGAGTCGACGGTATCTCCTCCGTACCCTGTGGACTAGTAGATTTGAAAGGTGTTCTGACTTTGGATGTCAGACGTTGGAGGAGGGAAGGTTCTTTCGGTGTAGCTGTTGCAATGCCACTGTCACTAGTCAGACTTGTTGAAGGCACGTTTTGCGGAGTCGTCACGCAAGCTGGGGGCTGACTCTGGTCAACCATTGTTGGTAAGGTTGAAATAGGTTCCTGTCTCGGTATCGTTAAACCGGTGCTGGAGAGTTGTTGTTGGAGAGCAAGGTAACGATTCAACAATGGACCATATTCTTTGATTTTCAACTCTGGAGGTAGGGCAGGGTCTTTCAAAATGGCGTCCATCTGTTCTTCTAGTTCCTGCATGGCTTTAAGTTGGGGTGGCTGTAAGTACCCTTGGCGCTCAAAAAGAGTAGTATATGTACCACTTCAGACCATGCATTCCATACAGATGGAGAGATAAGACAGAGACTCAGGCACAGTACCGTCTCATAAGGGATGGAAATGGGCCCCACCCACCTAGTTCATGCCGACTCTCACAGGAGCAAGAGCTCCTGCTATCGATGTTAGTCAAACGCACTATGTGTGTCGTTGAGACCCCAAGATCAACAATCTGATGGTCATTGATGACCAAATGACCGAGACTTCCAACGACAAACGTATCTTGAATCTATTCACAAAGGGATCCCATCACCGAAGCCTCAGTGTCGTCTTCCTCTTGCAAAATGTCTATTTCCAAGGCAAAATCATGCGCACTCTGAGTCTGAACGCTGCATACCTTATCTTATTTAAAAACCCAAGAGACAAACTACAAATCATGACGCTGGGAAAACAAATGTACCCTGGGAAAACAGAACAGTTTATTCAAAAGTACGAGGCCGCTGTTCAGCGACCCTACGGCTACTTGTTTGTGGATCTCAAGCCCAACACCCCAGAGGGGTGTCGACTGCGTACCAACGTTCTTCCCAATGATGCCCACCCATCACAGACTGGGGGTCAAACAGATGCGACGAAGACCATCGCTAACCTTTTAGTAGTATATGTACCACTTCAGACCATGCATTCCATACAGATGGAGAGATAAGACAGAGACTCAGGCACAGTACCGTCTCATAAGGGATGGAAATGGGCCCCACCCACCTAGTTCATGCCGACTCTCACAGGAGCAAGAGCTCCTGCTATCGATGTTAGTCAAACGCACTATGTGTGTCGTTGAGAGTCGGGAAACGACTAGCGAAGGTTATTTTTGTCAGGAGGAATGTCACAGCAAACTCGCTGAAAAAGCAGGATGGAAAAAGTTGCCAGCTGGGCAATGTTGTTATTGTAAAGGAGAATTTTGGCAGTGTTTGTATTATTATAGAATGTGAAACGAAGACGCGCATCCTGCGCGTTGGCTCGAAAGTCAAACAACGTCAGACGTGAAAAGTAAAAAAGGCACGTGAAAGACAGGAGCGATCGTTGAAAAGCGATGGCTTTCTTTGTGACGGGTCAGGTGTTGGAGTATATGAGATCGAAAGGACTGATCAAGGGGAGGAGAGAGGAGACCCTGGCCATGGAAGACTTTTGCAGGATTTTCAAAGTCTAGTATCTGTTTATCAAGGTACTTGGAACTAGCCTCTTCCAAATTTGGTTTACACACGAACATTTTGCCGGTATAGTTCTCTTAAAGAAGCAATGCTGTTTTACAAATACATCAAAATAGGATAATTTGCTAGCTTTTGCAGCAGCGCTCGTGTCTCTGTTAATCGGTTCGTTATTGTAGAAAATATCTATGGGTTTTGAATTGAGGATAATCGAGAGTAGATAGGAAACGTTCTAAATTGTCATCACGGCTCACAGTATTTGGAGTACACACAACGTAAGCTAGACTAAAGTTTGGGTGTTTTCTAAGGAATGTGAAAATACGGCCTAGAGGGAGTGGCGATTTGGTAAAGTCGCTTCTACAGTAGAAATAGTAATTACCAGCTACATTGGTAAGGTTGAGTGTATAAAAAATAATTGGTTCGCAGTGTGCATGGAGTAAAACTGAAGGTCAACATTTTCCGTTTTTGGTGACATTTCAAACAGAATAAGGTCTGATGACTGATTTCATCTCGAAAATTATCGTTTCTGTATTGACAGGCCGGCTTTAAGCAAAGCATCATCATATAGGTGAAATCTAGAGAAGAAACGAATTTCTTAAAAAAAGAAAAAAAGAAATCGCTCGAGAGTCAGTCTTCTAAGATGAATTTACACAAACTACAGTTTCTCGATATGTGATGGTTGAGACAATTAATTAATTGATTTGTCTACACACTTTGCATAAGGTCATCTTTTTTGTCGTCTACTGATAAGACCTTACCATCGCACTCACTGGTGGGGATCAGATTGAAAGACATTCAGTTGAATGGCGTTGTACCACTGAATCAAAAATCTAGCAGTTTTGTCGGCTGATTTATGTGTATAGTTTTGTAGCCAATGCTTTCTAAAAAAACATGGTTTAGCTACTTAGAAACTACTTCCCTCAAAATAAGAATATATGGTAGAATAAGCACATTCTTCAGAAGCAAATGGGGTTAAACTGCATATAAAGTAAACAGACGACTTAGAAACTGGCTAGGTGTGTTTGAGTAAAGAATCAAATAAGACTTACTATACGCAGGGCTAGTAGCAGAGGCGGCTTCACAGACGTCTTCTTTGTCAGATTCTGGCCATGGATCGCCTGCGAGAAAAAACATATACATATATCAGAAAAAAATATTTTTTGCTTTTTATTATTATTTTTTATTTATTCATTTATTTTGACGCAAGACTTACTTTTTTTCTTGTTCACCCAGAGAATCTGAGGATGCAGAAAATATGCTAGAAACGAAGGCAAAAGAAACAAAAATATCTTTAAAAGCGAGGGTGGGTCCAAGGCACAGTAAAAAACTTTGTCAATACTCATTGAATAATCGAGTCATCGACTACCCGTTCCAAAATGACTTAGAAAAACTACGACCAAAAGCAAAAGTAAACACATTATAAAAGTTTGTCGAGTGTGTTTATGCGACAAGGCACTCAAGAAACGATCAAACGATAATGTTTGATACAAAACATGTGTTGGACCAAGAGCAACTTTCCCATCCTGAGTCTAAAAATATTATGGATCAACATCGTTGACAAAAACAGAGGCATCAATGACGTTTTTTCAAACGGACTGGTTTGGTCTTGAAATGAAAATTGAAAAGAACACCTGAAAAAAGTGACTGACTGACAATAACAATGATACAACCATATCAAGGTCACCGCGTGAGCGAAACAGATTCGAAGAACTATCAGGAGTCGAATGAGTGTCCAAAAGCGATTCCAAGGTTTTCTATACGAAAAAAAAACAACAACAAACAAACAAAAAAACCTGATGACAAAACCGGAGTGCATTACCCTGTCAAGGAATCGTGTCTTTGTGTAGGTTTTCTGTCAAGGCATGTTGTCACTGAGGCCTCGCGCGTCCTTGCGTGTGACCCCTTACGCTAATGTTTGGACATCTTTAGCAGTGATTCGCAAAGCCAATACATGGCATTTTCTTGACCACAAAATTTATTGTACCTCCTGTCAATGAAAATAAAATGTATCCTGATCCTGATTTATTACTATGTAAAGCTAATTGCATGTGACAGAGGGGATGACAATGGCCGGCTAAACCACAATAGCTTACAAACCAAAAAATTACAATACTGGAAGAAATAATAAATAAATAAGTAAATAAATAAATAAGTAGATCAATAAGTCAATAAATAAATAGATAAATACTAGATTTGATAAACATTGGTAATACTAGTTCTAAATAGATATCAAATATTCTTAGATACAATGTAGAAAAATGAACTTTCAATTTTGATCTGAAATTGTTTACATTTGCTGCTACTACATCATCTGATGGAAGGTCGTTCCATTTTGCAACAGCTCTATATCAGTTTTTGCACCTAAGCGAAAAGAATATGTTGGTAGTTTTTTTTTTTTCTTTCTAGTTTTCGTTTCTGAGGAGTTCACAAAATCACTGTTCCATTTTTATGGCACTTTAGCCATTTTTAAATGCACTGACTTGTATGAGTCACTATGAGTCTGTTTCTTTTCCTAATAGAAGAGAGGGAGGGCCATTGTAGGTCTTGGATCATTGCTTCCACACTTGCTTCTGTGGACTAGTTGTTCTTTACAAAACGTGCAGCTCGTCTCTGGACCATTTCCAGTTGATTTATACATTTCTGTGTGTATGGGTAGTAATTCCATCGTCGGTCATTTATGAATGAGTTTCGAATTGGCTTCAGTCTGCAGTCCAAGATAAGCATCATCCTCTGTTGTAAAGTTTTCATTGATGACTTGGAAAAAAATCTCTGCTTTTACCCCTATTTCATTTGGGATATGGAAAATAATAATTTCGCCTGTAGGGGGTGTGTTAACCCGTGTCCATTCCTCTTCCGCCACAAACTAAGGTGGCAGATCTAGTTGTCAAGTTAGCCATCAGGAGCTGAAAAAAGAGACGTTTTTCAAAGAATGAGCGTCCAAAAGCAATTCCAGGGATTTCTACCAGAAATCAGTAAAGAATGAAACCTTGTGACAGAAACAGGAATGCATTACTCTATCGAGAAATCGTGTGTATGTGCGGGTTTTCTGTGGGGCATGGTGTCAATGATGAAATTTATTGTACCTCCTCTCAGTGAAAATAAAGTGTGTAACTGGGTTTCGAATTGGCTTCAGATTGCAGTCCAATAAGCGTTTTCCTCTGTTGTTCGGTTTTCAGTGATGACTCAAAGGACCTCATTATCCTTTTATAGAGAAGGAAAAAAACTCTGCTTTTTTCCTATTTTATTTAAGATATGAACTAGCTGGTCTGGTCAGGGCGATTTCGTTCCTTCGAAACCCAGCGTCGAAATAAATAACAATTATTTCGCCTGTGAGGGGAGTGTTGAAGAAACAAAATCTTTATACACGAAGTGCATAGGTGACATCTAACGTGCGTCGACACCCAATCATTTGTCGGAGGAGGGGTGCACAGACATGCCTTATGGAACGGGTATCTGTCTTAACTCGTGTCCATTCCTTTTCGGCCACAAACCAAGATGGCGGATCTAGTCGGCCGAGCCGAGTATTTTGAGGGATTTTTCACAGAAAATTCCTTTTGGATGAGAAAACATTTATCAGGCCTCGAACTAGGGTCAGTAGAAATTTCCTTATACGGTAATAGAAGGCTCGCGGGTAAAACATCATTCTTTGAAAACCCTACTCGAGATGAGTCGGTGATAAACCCACCCTCTAGTGAGAATCCGAATAAACTGCTACTTAAAACGTGGCTCTATCCATCAGCAGTGTGAAAAATAGTTCATGGATAATTTGAAAGACATGGAATTGCATGACTTTTTGTCCAAAAGTGTCTCTCCCAGGCGGGCACTACCAGTTACCAATGAACACATAGCCCCACAAACAAAACACTTCGAATAGAAGCAGATCTAGATTAGAAGATTAGCTTCTCGCTTGGACTTTCCAGATTAGGAATGGAATTTGAGAGATGAGGGGCGGCCTGATGTGGAGGGAGATTGGTGATGTGTTATATGGGGGAAAGCAAAGCTGATTTATGTTGGAGACTATTTATAAAGATTTGTTGTCCTTCATTATTACTTATCGATGACCATCGAGTCATACAGAGACCGACGATAAAGATGAGTGACGTGGTAAAAAGGTGGACTTTTACTAAACCTGTTCCACACGAAATACTGTCTTCAGCGAGAGGAATGTATGGAGGAATATCACTTGTGAATCAAAACTATTTGCGTACCTTGACAGGAGTGGAAAGGCTAGAAGAGCAAGTTCGTTTGATAAAAAAGGCTCAAGAGGAAAAAGAAGTCCCACGAGGCATTTGCATGAGACTGTGTGGAACTTGATTTTATTACAGACCATGTTTTTCTATAAAATTCAACTGTGTGTGGATATGTTTTTAAAAGTATTTGGTGAACAAGGAGTCAGTCCAATTATTTGAGAGAATCTGACTAGCAAAGAAGAAGTGTTTTTGTGTGCTACCCAAGGGCTTATGACCTTTAATTTGTCCGTAATAGAAGTAAAGAACAAATTGTCAAGCTACAAAAAGTATGTTACCTGTTTTGTGAAACCAGTGTGCCAATATATTCCGAGAGAAGAGTTTGCTGGGGAAGTTGTTGGAGTCACAAGCAGCACTTTGTTTTGAAGCATCTGAGCTGGAAGAGTTGTTTTCTACCCTCGATAAAGAAAGCAAGTTAATTTTGTTGACTGTAAGACAAATGGGCCTTCCTATACAAGCTTTAGACGAGAAAGGAGAAGTTCTGGCCGAGACCCACATGTCCTATATTGGTTTTGGTAAGAGAATTGAGCCTCTATTGAATGAAGAAGAACTAACAGAATATAATGAAAATAATGATTTGGTGCTTATGGGGGAAAGAGCTCAAAAGATAGCCGACTACTTGAAGAACGATAAGTGGTTTCCTTCTAACACGCCAATAGATCGTGTTCGCTGGATTGTTTGTGAGATGGGTTTTTCTGTGAAGTTTGAAGACAAAGAAACTTCAGAAGTAGAACACTTTGTAATCCTTCCTAGCCGATGGGAGTATGAAAAGAGTTTTCAGCCAGAGCGATTGAAAGAATACAACAGCATGTTTGATGAAGCAGCTGTGGAAGTCGATAGATTGGGTAAGTTGGGCGAAGATTTTCCAGAAGAACTTTTCACCCGACGCTTTGAGATAACACAGTGTGAAGCTCAACGGATTGTTGACAAGTTGATTGAGGATGGATTTTCAGTGGATCTTGAAATGGCTCAGAGGTGTAAGGTCACAGTACGTTAAAAAAGATCCATGGGATAATTTTTTATCCCACGGGACATTTTTTCCTCGGGGATAATAGACAACTTTAAGCGAGAGATCGAGAGAGAGACAAAAAAGACCATTGTTCGAGATATTCTAAATTGTATCCAAGTGACTCATATGCCAACGACTTTTCAGTGTTAATTTTAGAATTGTAAATGTGACCAGTGCGCGTGAGTGAACGTTTGATAAAATCGACACCAAAACGAGTGGCGAAGGAACGTTTATTTCAGCTAGCTAGCTCTGGAGAAAACTCAAGAAGGGTGGTTAATTGAGAAAGATGGAAAGCTGGTATTTATTTGATTTTGATTTCAGAGAAGATGCCCAAGATGAGAGGATTTTTGGGAAGGAATATAGGGCGATCGACCATCGAGAAGAATGAATAGTTTAGGATTTCAGAATGTGTTGATTGTACTTCCTCGTGTAATGTCTTTGCAAGGGGGGTACTTATTTTTGTATTGATATACCAAACTGTGACAAGATTTGTACTTGCAGTTAAAACTTGTCAGCTATGTACGGAGTATGTAAAGTGTGAGCGGCAGTATGACACAAGGAAAAGAAAACGAACAATAGTAGCTAAAGTGTCTGTTTGTACGTTATCGTTAATGCGTGTAGGAAAATTGAGTGAAATTGTCATGGAAAACATTGGTGCAATAGATATTGCTTTAGCTGTGAGAAACTGCAGTCTTTGTTTTAGCTGTGTGAAGTAATAAAGGAATGCAAAGATTGGTCACTTAAATGAATAGGTTTTTTTTGTAAAATATTGAATAGATCGAAATCAGTCCTAGTAAAATAGAATTTGTAGCCGGATTTGTTTAGTAATGTACCCAACTGAAGTTGTTGCTTAGCTTCTGAAACAAACGCTTTTAACAATTATATAATAGTGTGGTGATTCTGGAAGGGGGGGGGGGGGGGTTCATAATGAGGGAATAGCGATGCGCGGACGTTCTAAAAATAGAATATGTCACCTTACTATCACCTACAAAGGTCGAACATTAGTGAAGTTGAAAGCCAGAAAATTTGAAAATTTTGTCTTGTAAATGGTCGCTACAAAGCACTGCTGTTGGGGAGAGTGTTGGAGTGACTCAAGATATTCAGATCTGCTTTGTCTAGTGCTTAAACAACAATTTAGAAGAAGTTAAACTAATATTTTTACTAGCAATACAGTCCTTGACTCGAGTGATTACATTTCACGTTTGCCGCGTCTTCAATTACGCTTTGGAAAGGAGAGTAGAATTTATTCTTCAACTCCGAATGATGGAGATGTTGATGATAATAATGCTGTATATATTTTAGTTTTGTTTGGATGATTTGACACGTTGGAGCCTGTCTCGTTTTTCGTGAGGAATGATAATGATATGAATTGTTCCATGCTATTAAAAAATTCGTTTATGGGCTAAAATTTTGTTCCATGGGATAAAAAAATGAAGTGCAAGGTTAACCTTGATTTGTCTATAAAAAGTGACTCTGAAGCAGTAAAGCGACCCTTTCAAAATGTGTTTGCAATGTGCAGTATGTGATTCTACGAAGGTTTGGACGAAATGTGGCGCCGGTGAATTTCAAAAACCGGAAGGTAGGCTGCAATATGATGACCCCTAAAAAGAACGTGGCTGCTTTGTAGGAAGCTTTCATGAAGATGTCGCGTTTTAAAGAATATACGCTGACTGAACATCCTTTGGATTCTGCGATGGAGCGGCCAAAATGCGAATGCATGTGGTACATGGCCTTGAAAAAGTGTGAATCTGACGGTCCCAACCATAACAAGCCCCCCTTTTTTCCTGTGATGCCAAAAGACCCAAAAAGCAGTGTAAGAGGATTTATATCAACGAAAGCTCTGATTATGGCTTCAGTGGTACTCGACACAACGAAAGAGGATGGTGGAAAAAGTACGGCGACTTGTCAATCCGTGAAGTGTTCCAGGAGGTGCGATAAAGAAAGCAGAAGAAACAACAAGAGGGCAAGGATGTCGATAGAGAAGAAGAGACGGTTGAAGAAGAGGAGGAAGAAGAGGAGGAAGAAGAGGAAGAAATGGTTCCTGTTAATAAGAGAAAGGTGAAGGTGATCAAGAGAAAGCCAAAGCCTCTTTTGGTTTGGGCCCTCAATCCCAGATGATTGATGAGGAGGAGGACGAATAAAGGGCAGACTTTTTAACATCGAGTCATAAGAGAAATATAAAATGTGATAAATAAAGATATTTGATAAAATTGTCTTGTTTTTTTTTCTATGTGTTTGAACTGAGTATAACCCGTGAGATGGAGGGAATCAAACGGTTGGTTTTAGACAGGGAAAAGAGGAAAAGAGGAAAAGGGGAAAATAGGAAAAGTGGTATTATTATTTGCTCATTTCACCGAGGCAGTTCCAAGATTTGAGCTTTTGTTTCATGACAAAGGCTGAACTAGCAAAAAGACGGTAGAGGCAAAAGTTTTGAGTGAACAGGAAAAGCTTGGGTTACATGGATTGATCACTCAATTTGGCGTTGTTAGAGACGCTTTATTTTGAAAAGTATCGGCATCGTACGTTTGGAGCAGTAAAACCTACGATCATTAGCAATGAGGGACTGGAAGAAACGGATATTGAACGTTGGGTTGAACGGTGGGTTGAACAGTACATGGATTATTGGGATGAGATGATTGTAGAAACACAGGAATTTGAAATGCTGAGAAACTTGTACAGGGTGCTGATATTTTTTTTGTTTCAAAATGGAGATTGCCTGCATGATGAGTCCGAATCTACCTGTGGAAGAAAAAGTATTGCAACGCATGTGTCATTTAGTATACAAATGGAGCACTACATCAGGTGCAGGAGGTGCAAGCTGGTGCAGCAACGGCCGGTGAATGGGGAGGCACATAACGGCGACTAGTGAGTCACGCGCCGGCGATCCGCTTGCAGTACAGACGTCTTAGAGACCGGGTGCTTCGGTTTTTTGCACAAATCAGTTGAACCTTCAACCATTAATCTACTGTTGGATATAAGATCAAACAAAATGGACGAAGATGAAATATGCTGTTGTTTTGAGGGGGTTGATGTGGAACAAAGTCGAAAGACGGCTGAAAAATGGCGGAGAAAAGTCATGGAGTTCTTCCGCACCATGCAAACAACAATGTTCGAGATGCATAAAAAAATTCACAGAAACTGGCAGATATGTGTGGATACGTGTGGGACGAGGAAGAAGATGCAAAATGCTGCTGCGGTCAATCAAGAGACTTTGAGCAAGCAATGAAACAATTTTATATAGACGAGTGGGAAAAAGTGGAGAAACATACGTGTCTTGTAGCCGAGCCCTATCCTTGCAGCTGCCTCGAGTGCCGCGATACAGTAAAAAACCTAATGAAAATATATACGAAAGACTGACAGATTTTATCTTGGCATACAAAATGGGACAAATGAAATTGTCCAAGAGTGATAACCCCCAATACGATGATTACTGGACAACGTTGTTTGAACAGCTAAAACATTCTTGAATTACTTGAGCGCCGGCGCTACCATGAAACAAAAGAAATTAATTCTGTAAATACTCGACGCTTTATAAAAGGTACCTCACAACCCAAAACCTATCAAATGATCTTTAGCATTGTACTGCTCGTGTACTGTTGATTACGCGATTATTACGAAGGACCCCTTAGGATTGTTCACGAAAGGATCAAGTGTGAAGATGCAAAACACCTCTCTCGAAGGAAACAAGGTGATCATGACCGTGACTGACGAAGTAGAAGCAGTCGGACGCAATAAAGTCCGTTTGGTACTTTCATTCCTATACGGAGAACTTTGTATCAGAAAAGTGCATGAAAGATTTCAATGTGAAGGATGTGTGGAAAACTGGCCCAGCCAAAAAGATCACGAATGTTGCTTACGAAGTGGAGGGGAAATCTTCGAGAGTTTCTACGACAGTGTAAAAACTGAGATCGATCTTAACATGTTCCACGACCTTTGTGAGCAGTTTACCAAGCTCGCTGGCATCCCCATGACAACAGCATGGGATGCATTCATCAACAGTCTACCAAGGATGTCTACTCGTTCAGTGTACTTCTTCTGGAAAGACTTGAGGCATACGTGCAATTACAAAGAAGAAATCATTGTAGACTTTGTAGACATGATGTGCGATGTACTGAACGGTAAAGCATGGGACTCCAAACCTTATCTGATATTCAAATCGATTATGATGGATGAATAAAACTGCATGTTGTTGTTGTTGTTGTTGTACACATTGATTTAGTCTTGTGTTTGATATCAAAGGGTAAAATCATGGGTTGTGGGTGTTTGAGAACCCTCCCTAATCTAAATTTGAAAACATCTTTTGAAGAATCCGTTGTGTTCTAGCCTGCTGTGAAGGAAACTGAAGTAGTGATACAGAACTCCTATGTCGATGGAGACACTCCTAGAGAAACTGTATTACAACGTAAATCAAGGAGTGAGTCTCGGAAGCCTCGATGCCCTTTTCCATGCTGCTAAGAAGAAAAACAAAAAGATAACGAAAAAACAAGTTCGAGAATGGTTGAAAGCCCAGCGTGTGTCTTCCCTCATTGACCGGTGCGAAAACATTTCCGGAGAAACCGTGTGTTGGTCGGATCCATAGATTCTGCCTGGGAATTGGATTTAATTGACCTTCAGTCTCTCAAGAAATACAACAGTAACTATCGCTACATCGTTACTTGTATCGACGTGCTGTCCAAATTAAACACGCTTGGGTCGTCCCACTTAAAGACGGCCCCACTCGGGTTCAAGCGTTTAAGCAAATCTTAAAAGAGTCGGGTCGCAAACCACAGAAAATCCACACCGATCGCGGAAGTAAATTTACGAATAAAGTTTTCCAAGCGTTTTTCAAAGAAAAGAATATTCAATCATACCACACGTTCAACGACACCAAAGCTAGCATTGTAAAACGTTTTAATCACATCGAACGCTAAAACACCGCATGTATCGGTATTTCACATGGAAAGGTACTATGAAGTATTTGGACGTGTTACCCGAACTGCTCGAGTCTTATAATCATACATATCATAGAAGTATCAAAAGAGCTCCAGCTTCGGTCAGCAAAAGTAACGAAAAAGACACGTGGATCGCACTGCATCTGAAAGTCCAAAGGATGGTTTGAAATTGCGCAATTCTTTGGCTTAGGGAGGAATTGTTGTTGAGAAGAAAAAGCCCGAGGAGTCGTTAGCAGCAATGGCTGTGACTGTAGAGGACCCCAAACCCCACCCCCCACCCCACAGCCCCATCTCAAAAGTGTGTCGATGAATTGGTTGGGGTTTTGCAACGAGGAAAAAAACAAAAACAAACAACAACAACAGCAACAACAACAACAAAACAACAACAACAGAAATCCAAGACGGCCGGAAGGGAGGTCGCGACGTTGTCCCGAAATAGTGATGGATCAAGTTGACTTTGTTTTGGAAGGCTTTTTACAAGATGAAGATGAAGCAGTGGGCAACGTGGATCAAAAATCGACCTTTGCTGATTAGCGAAGTTTTAATTGACGGAACTGTTGCTGCTTTTGGCAGACATGGACAGAAAGGTCATGGCGATGCTCATTCGCCAACTGCAAAGTAATTCAGAAATGATGTGAAGACTTGTGAGAGCGAGTGAATTGGCTGAATTGGTGTCTCCTCGAGGAAAGAAGAGACAAGCTATTTTGATTGAGGCTCCCACAGAAGCACCACCAGGAGGAGGAAAAAAGCTCAAGGTTGGCGATGACCTGTGTCATGTAGATTGACAGAGTGATACATTGGTTAAGAGTGGTGTGTTATTTTTTTTTGGTAAGGTCGCGAAGGAAAGCTCATGAGACAATGTGAAAGTATGTTGCCTAGCATAGTGAGTTCTTCGTTTTGTGTGTGGGGGCTCGGTACCTGAAGCTACGAGGGATGCCAAGGGAGCACATTTTTTTGTGGAGGAAGTTAAGGGTGGGCTGAGGACAAAACTTCTTGATTGAAGGCTGGTGGACGAAGGAATTTAGAGACTTAATTGTGAAAATTGTGCTTGGCCATGCATAAAAGTTTATGTTTTCCTAGTGTAACTAACGCAGATGATGTGGCGTGTAATATACCTATAGCGGCATTAGAGCCTAGCGTTGAAAATCTTTGGTATTGGATTAACTTGAAAGTCGGCCAAGGGTTGACGGTGAGGCGTAGGTCGAAATATTTGAGAGGGTATTTGCAAGCTACTGTGATACTGTGAGGGCGGTCAGTCGTAGACATTAGAATTTAAAAGTTTGAACCTGACCTAAAAATGAAAACTTTCAAAGCTGAATTTTCGGTTACTCGCTGTAGCCTTCTTCAGAACTATTTGCAAGCTCATACCAAACATATGTTGTCGTTCGTGCGGGCTTCCTGTGTTTTTACTATTGGGTTTCCTGTTTACCGAAAAGCTGTAGGTTTCTAAGCCAATTTCAAGATGGTGGACAATGTGATGTGTTTCATCGCTACAATAACTGCAAGTTTTGATGGAATTTTGGCAGTTTGAGGCTCAAAATTGCAGGAAAATCAACAAAAACAAATGTACGTGACTTCCAAATATGGTAATGCCTGCCCATATATGGAATAGATTTCATGGCCGTGCGAACGACAACTTTTTATAGAGATATGCTTGATATGCGTAAGGCTCCGAGGGGAACTAAGATCGATTTTGGGAGGAAACATGCTGTGTTGTCGGAATTATTGATAAATCGTAGTATAGATTGAAATTTGGTGGAAGTGTTGTATGCTAGTAAAATACAAGAGGATCAAGTGTTTGTATGAAGTGCCGCGTTTACGAGAGAGGTTGTACGGACCAAGGGTGATTTGAGATTGACGTTGAGAGAAGAAGAGTCGTTTTTTTGAAGGAGGCAGAATCCTCCGGGTCAGTGCGTGGTGCGGTTTCGAAACTCGTCCGATTAACTGGGACCTCAGACGCTGTCGCGGCAGATTGTTTGCAGAAAGGACGGCCGACACTGTTGCGACGAATTAAGCGGTGGCTGAAGCGACGTGCAGACCTTATGACAGATTGCAGACCTTATGACAGACATGCAGACCTTATGACAGACAGATGAGTGTGCACTGAGAGCTAAACCGCGGAAGTCAGCCGCCGGCTTTGCCGGCGGCTACGTAGGAGACTTCCGCGGTTTAGCTCTCAGTGCACACTCATCTGTCTGTCATAAGGTCTGCATGTCTGTCATAAGGTCTGCAATCTGTCATAAGGTCTGCACGTCGCTTCAGCCACCGCTTAATTCGTCGCAACAGTGTCGGCCGTCCTTTCTGCAAACAATCTGCCGCGACAGCGTCTGAGGTCCCAGTTAATCGGACGAGTTTCGAAACCGCACCACGCACTGACCCGGAGGATTCTGCCTCCTTCAAAAAAACGACTCTTCTTCTCTCAACGTCAATCTCAAATCACCCTTGGTCCGTACAACCTCTCTCGTAAACGCGGCACTTCATACAAACACTTGATCCTCTTGTATTTTACTAGCATACAACACTTCCACCAAATTTCAATCTATACTACGATTTATCAATAATTCCGACAACACAGCATGTTTCCTCCCAAAATCGATCTTAGTTCCCCTCGGAGCCTTACGCATATCAAGCATATCTCTATAAAAAGTTGTCGTTCGCACGGCCATGAAATCTATTCCATATATGGGCAGGCATTACCATATTTGGAAGTCACGTACATTTGTTTTTGTTGATTTTCCTGCAATTTTGAGCCTCAAACTGCCAAAATTCCATCAAAACTTGCAGTTATTGTAGCGATGAAACACATCACATTGTCCACCATCTTGAAATTGGCTTAGAAACCTACAGCTTTTCGGTAAACAGGAAACCCAATAGTAAAAACACAGGAAGCCCGCACGAACGACAACATATGTTTGGTATGAGCTTGCAAATAGTTCTGAAGAAGGCTACAGCGAGTAACCGAAAATTCAGCTTTGAAAGTTTTCATTTTTAGGTCAGGTTCAAACTTTTAAATTCTAATGTCTACGACTGACCGCCCTCACAGTATCACAGTAGCTTGCAAATACCCTCTCAAATATTTCGACCTACGCCTCACCGTCAACCCTTGGCCGACTTTCAAGTTAATCCAATACCAAAGATTTTCAACGCTAGGCTCTAATGCCGCTATAGGTATATTACACGCCACATCATCTGCGTTAGTTACACTAGGAAAACATAAACTTTTATGCATGGCCAAGCACAATTTTCACAATTAAGTCTCTAAATTCCTTCGTCCACCAGCCTTCAATCAAGAAGTTTTGTCCTCAGCCCACCCTTAACTTCCTCCACAAAAAAATGTGCTCCCTTGGCATCCCTCGTAGCTTCAGGTACCGAGCCCCCACACACAAAACGAAGAACTCACTATGCTAGGCAACATACTTTCACATTGTCTCATGAGCTTTCCTTCGCGACCTTACCAAAAAAAAAATAACACACCACTCTTAACCAATGTATCACTCTGTCAATCTACATGACACAGGTCATCGCCAACCTTGAGCTTTTTTCCTCCTCCTGGTGGTGCTTCTGTGGGAGCCTCAATCAAAATAGCTTGTCTCTTCTTTCCTCGAGGAGACACCAATTCAGCCAATTCACTCGCTCTCACAAGTCTTCACATCATTTCTGAATTACTTTGCAGTTGGCGAATGAGCATCGCCATGACCTTTCTGTCCATGTCTGCCAAAAGCAGCAACAGTTCCGTCAATTAAAACTTCGCTAATCAGCAAAGGTCGATTTTTGATCCACGTTGCCCACTGCTTCATCTTCATCTTGTAAAAAGCCTTCCAAAACAAAGTCAACTTGATCCATCACTATTTCGGGACAACGTCGCGACCTCCCTTCCGGCCGTCTTGGATTTCTGTTGTTGTTGTTTTGTTGTTGTTGTTGCTGTTGTTGTTGTTTGTTTTTGTTTTTTTCCTCGTTGCAAAACCCCAACCAATTCATCGACACACTTTTGAGATGGGGCTGTGGGGTGGGGGGTGGGGTTTGGGGTCCTCTACAGTCACAGCCATTGCTGCTAACGACTCCTCGGGCTTTTTCTTCTCAACAACAATTCCTCCCTAAGCCAAAGAATTGCGCAATTTCAAACCATCCTTTGGACTTTCAGATGCAGTGTGATCCACGTGTCTTTTTCGTTACTTTTGCTGACCGAAGCTGGAGCTCTTTTGATACTTCTATGATATGTATGATTATAAGACTCGAGCAGTTCGGGTAACACGTCCAAATACTTCATAGTACCTTTCCATGTGAAATACCGATACATGCGGTGTTTTAGCGTTCGATGTGATTAAAACGTTTTACAATGCTAGCTTTGGTGTCGTTGAACGTGTGGTATGATTGAATATTCTTTTCTTTGAAAAACGCTTGGAAAACTTTATTCGTAAATTTACTTCCGCGATCGGTGTGGATTTTCTGTGGTTTGCGACCCGACTCTTTTAAGATTTGCTTAAACGCTTGAACCCGAGTGGGGCCGTCTTTAAGTGGGACGACCCAAGCGTGTTTAATTTGGACAGCACGTCGATACAAGTAACGATGTAGCGATAGTTACTGTTGTATTTCTTGAGAGACTGAAGGTCAATTAAATCCAATTCCCAGGCAGAATCTATGGATCCGACCAACACACGGTTTCTCCGGAAATGTTTTCGCACCGGTCAATGAGGGAAGACACACGCTGGGCTTTCAACCATTCTCGAACTTGTTTTTTCGTTATCTTTTTGTTTTTCTTCTTAGCAGCATGGAAAAGGGCATCGAGGCTTCCGAGACTCACTCCTTGATTTACGTTGTAATACAGTTTCTCTAGGAGTGTCTCCATCGACATAGGAGTTCTGTATCACTACTTCAGTTTCCTTCACAGCAGGCTAGAACACAACGGATTCTTCAAAAGATGTTTTCAAATTTAGATTAGGGAGGGTTCTCAAACACCCACAACCCATGATTTTACCCTTTGATATCAAACACAAGACTAAATCAATGTGTACAACAACAACAACAACAACAACATGCAGTTTTATTCATCCATCATAATCGATTTGAATATCAGATAAGGTTTGGAGTCCCATGCTTTACCGTTCAGTACATCGCACATCATGTCTACAAAGTCTACAATGATTTCTTCTTTGTAATTGCACGTATGCCTCAAGTCTTTCCAGAAGAAGTACACTGAACGAGTAGACATCCTTGGTAGACTGTTGATGAATGCATCCCATGCTGTTGTCATGGGGATGCCAGCGAGCTTGGTAAACTGCTCACAAAGGTCGTGGAACATGTTAAGATCGATCTCAGTTTTTACACTGTCGTAGAAACTCTCGAAGATTTCCCCTCCACTTCGTAAGCAACATTCGTGATCTTTTTGGCTGGGCCAGTTTTCCACACATCCTTCACATTGAAATCTTTCATGCACTTTTCTGATACAAAGTTCTCCGTATAGGAATGAAAGTACCAAACGGACTTTATTGCGTCCGACTGCTTCTACTTCGTCAGTCACGGTCATGATCACCTTGTTTCCTTCGAGAGAGGTGTTTTGCATCTTCACACTTGATCCTTTCGTGAACAATCCTAAGGGGTCCTTCGTAATAATCGCGTAATCAACAGTACACGAGCAGTACAATGCTAAAGATCATTTGATAGGTTTTGGGTTGTGAGGTACCTTTTATAAAGCGTCGAGTATTTACAGAATTAATTTCTTTTGTTTCATGGTAGCGCCGGCGCTCAAGTAAGGCATATTGTAAAACATGGACTGGACTGGACTGGACTGGACTGGACCGAAAATCTGTAAAACATGGACTGGACTGAGAAAATCTGTAAAACATGGACTGGACTGAGAAAAAAATCTGTAAAACATGGACTGGACTGAAAAAAAATCTGTAAAACATGGACTGGACTGAAAACAAAAATCTGTAAAACATGGACTGGACTGAGAAAAATCTGTAAAACATGGACTTGACCGAAAAAATATGAAAAATTAACATGAACTTCGCTAAATTCGATTCTAATTCAGCTTTTGTTTTAAAGCATATTTGTAAAAATCACATGAAGAGTAAAATTATAACTTCTTAGCTGTATCAGCGAAACCGATTGGTGATGGTTTTATTTGCATCTGAGAATGTTTTATTCTAAAGATAAAGCCATTTCGTTAGGTCTACTACAAACCTGTATAAAAAGTTAAAGCTTAAAAGCAAACAACCAAACATAGAATGCTTTTTAATAAAATCAAAACTTTTTAAAAACAACTGAGACTCGTGCTCTGTACTCCGGGACCTCCATGAGTACGTTGGTAACGTTGGTTTCTATTCGCGTTTTTCGTCAACTTAAATTTTTTCAATTTCTGTAATTTTTTCTGATCCCAGTTTGAGAAAAGAGTTGATAAATTTGGCGATTATTAATATGATTTTGAAAGTCCTCGATGGATCGCGCCCGGGGATCGCGCCATAGAACTCGCTGCACTCGTCCAGAGATAGTGTTTCGACACAAAGAAAAATTTATATTTTACTGAGAGCTGCATCAGTTCATACTGCGACATGCATCTAAACTACTAGCTCAACCAAATAAAGTAAGTGGAGTGGAAATGATTAAAAGTATCCAAGATGTTAAAATATGCCAATTGAAGCTCCAAAAAGTGACGAGAAAAATATAAATCGGTAGAACGTTTGTCTAAATCCTCTGGCACTCATATAATCTGACAAACTGAGCTGGGCAGGCATTTCCTGTCCCGCTGTTCAGGTATTTGACGAGATTATCAAATTTCCAAGACAATCCATTTGTGATTATTTATTTTCCTAAATCAAATTTAGTAATATGTACAAGTAACGCGAAGACATAAAATTTGGTAGTTTTTGTTGATCCTCTACTATGGACCCTCGACTGTGGACCCTCAACCCTTGACCAAAAGGAAATTCCTGTTGGTCTGACTCTTGCTCAATCATAGATCACATTTAGACTCGCAAATCTAAGCATTTGGACAAGTTTAACTGCAAATAATAAACAGCATCACAACCAGAATGCTTGGTATACTTTTTTCTAGAATTTTGCATGTCCTAAATCGTTACTTCGGTTAAGTAGAATCGAATTTAGTGAAGTTCATGTTAATTTTTCATATTTTTTCGGTCAAGTCCATGTTTTACAGATTTTTCTCAGTCCAGTCCATGTTTTACAGATTTTTGTTTTCAGTCCAGTCCATGTTTTACAGATTTTTTTCTCAGTCCAGTCCATGTTTTACAGATTTTTTTTCAGTCCAGTCCATATTTTACAGATTTTCTCAGTCCAGTCCATGTTTTACAGATTTTCGGTCCAGTCCAGTCCAGTCCAGTCCAGTCCAGTCCATGTTTTACAATATGCCCTCAAGTAATTCAAGAATGTTTTAGCTGTTCAAACAACGTTGTCCAGTAATCATCGTATTGGGGGTTATCACTCTTGGACAATTTCATTTGTCCCATTTTGTATGCCAAGATAAAATCTGTCAGTCTTTCGTATATATTTTCATTAGGTTTTTTACTTTATCGCGGCACTCGAGGCAGCTGCAAGGATAGGGCTCGGCTACAAGACACGTATGTTTCTCCACTTTTTCCCACTCGTCTATATAAAATTGTTTCATTGCTTGCTCAAAGTCTCTTGATTGACCGCAGCAGCATTTTGCATCTTCTTCCTCGTCCCACACGTATCCACACATATCTGCCAGTTTCTGTGAATTTTTTATGCATCTCGAACATTGTTGTTTGCATGGTGCGGAAGAACTCCATGACTTTTCTCCGCCATTTTTCAGCCGTCTTTCGACTTTGTTCCACATCAACCCCCTCAAAACAACAGCATATTTCATCTTCGTCCATTTTGTTTGATCTTATATCCAACAGTAGATTAATGGTTGAAGGTTCAACTGATTTGTGCAAAAAACCGAAGCACCCGGTCTCTAAGACGTCTGTACTGCAAGCGGATCGCCGGCGCGTGACTCACTAGTCGCCGTTATGTGCCTCCCCATTCACCGGCCGTTGCTGCACCAGCTTGCACCTCCTGCACCTGATGTAGTGCTCCATTTGTATACTAAATGACACATGCGTTGCAATACTTTTTCTTCCACAGGTAGATTCGGACTCATCATGCAGGCAATCTCCATTTTGAAACAAAAAAAATATCAGCACCCTGTACAAGTTTCTCAGCATTTCAAATTCCTGTGTTTCTACAATCATCTCATCCCAATAATCCATGTACTGTTCAACCCACCGTTCAACCCAACGTTCAATATCCGTTTCTTCCAGTCCCTCATTGCTAATGATCGTAGGTTTTACTGCTCCAAACGTACGATGCCGATACTTTTCAAAATAAAGCGTCTCTAACAACGCCAAATTGAGTGATCAATCCATGTAACCCAAGCTTTTCCTGTTCACTCAAAACTTTTGCCTCTACCGTCTTTTTGCTAGTTCAGCCTTTGTCATGAAACAAAAGCTCAAATCTTGGAACTGCCTCGGTGAAATGAGCAAATAATAATACCACTTTTCCTATTTTCCCCTTTTCCTCTTTTCCTCTTTTCCCTGTCTAAAACCAACCGTTTGATTCCCTCCATCTCACGGGTTATACTCAGTTCAAACACATAGAAAAAAAAACAAGACAATTTTATCAAATATCTTTATTTATCACATTTTATATTTCTCTTATGACTCGATGTTAAAAAGTCTGCCCTTTATTCGTCCTCCTCCTCATCAATCATCTGGGATTGAGGGCCCAAACCAAAAGAGGCTTTGGCTTTCTCTTGATCACCTTCACCTTTCTCTTATTAACAGGAACCATTTCTTCCTCTTCTTCCTCCTCTTCTTCCTCCTCTTCTTCAACCGTCTCTTCTTCTCTATCGACATCCTTGCCCTCTTGTTGTTTCTTCTGCTTTCTTTATCGCACCTCCTGGAACACTTCACGGATTGACAAGTCGCCGTACTTTTTCCACCATCCTCTTTCGTTGTGTCGAGTACCACTGAAGCCATAATCAGAGCTTTCGTTGATATAAATCCTCTTACACTGCTTTTTGGGTCTTTTGGCATCACAGGAAAAAAGGGGGGCTTGTTATGGTTGGGACCGTCAGATTCACACTTTTTCAAGGCCATGTACCACATGCATTCGCATTTTGGCCGCTCCATCGCAGAATCCAAAGGATGTTCAGTCAGCGTATATTCTTTAAAACGCGACATCTTCATGAAAGCTTCCTACAAAGCAGCCACGTTCTTTTTAGGGGTCATCATATTGCAGCCTACCTTCCGGTTTTTGAAATTCACCGGCGCCACATTTCGTCCAAACCTTCGTAGAATCACATACTGCACATTGCAAACACATTTTGAAAGGGTCGCTTTACTGCTTCAGAGTCACTTTTTATAGACAAATCAAGGTTAACCTTGCACTTCATTTTTTTATCCCATGGAACAAAATTTTAGCCCATAAACGAATTTTTTAATAGCATGGAACAATTCATATCATTATCATTCCTCACGAAAAACGAGACAGGCTCCAACGTGTCAAATCATCCAAACAAAACTAAAATATATACAGCATTATTATCATCAACATCTCCATCATTCGGAGTTGAAGAATAAATTCTACTCTCCTTTCCAAAGCGTAATTGAAGACGCGGCAAACGTGAAATGTAATCACTCGAGTCAAGGACTGTATTGCTAGTAAAAATATTAGTTTAACTTCTTCTAAATTGTTGTTTAAGCACTAGACAAAGCAGATCTGAATATCTTGAGTCACTCCAACACTCTCCCCAACAGCAGTGCTTTGTAGCGACCATTTACAAGACAAAATTTTCAAATTTTCTGGCTTTCAACTTCACTAATGTTCGACCTTTGTAGGTGATAGTAAGGTGACATATTCTATTTTTAGAACGTCCGCGCATCGCTATTCCCTCATTATGAACCCCCCCCCCCCCCCTTCCAGAATCACCACACTATTATATAATTGTTAAAAGCGTTTGTTTCAGAAGCTAAGCAACAACTTCAGTTGGGTACATTACTAAACAAATCCGGCTACAAATTCTATTTTACTAGGACTGATTTCGATCTATTCAATATTTTACAAAAAAAACCTATTCATTTAAGTGACCAATCTTTGCATTCCTTTATTACTTCACACAGCTAAAACAAAGACTGCAGTTTCTCACAGCTAAAGCAATATCTATTGCACCAATGTTTTCCATGACAATTTCACTCAATTTTCCTACACGCATTAACGATAACGTACAAACAGACACTTTAGCTACTATTGTTCGTTTTCTTTTCCTTGTGTCATACTGCCGCTCACACTTTACATACTCCGTACATAGCTGACAAGTTTTAACTGCAAGTACAAATCTTGTCACAGTTTGGTATATCAATACAAAAATAAGTACCCCCCTTGCAAAGACATTACACGAGGAAGTACAATCAACACATTCTGAAATCCTAAACTATTCATTCTTCTCGATGGTCGATCGCCCTATATTCCTTCCCAAAAATCCTCTCATCTTGGGCATCTTCTCTGAAATCAAAATCAAATAAATACCAGCTTTCCATCTTTCTCAATTAACCACCCTTCTTGAGTTTTCTCCAGAGCTAGCTAGCTGAAATAAACGTTCCTTCGCCACTCGTTTTGGTGTCGATTTTATCAAACGTTCACTCACGCGCACTGGTCACATTTACAATTCTAAAATTAACACTGAAAAGTCGTTGGCATATGAGTCACTTGGATACAATTTAGAATATCTCGAACAATGGTCTTTTTTGTCTCTCTCTCGATCTCTCGCTTAAAGTTGTCTATTATCCCCGAGGAAAAAATGTCCCGTGGGATAAAAAATTATCCCATGGATCTTTTTTAACGTACTGTGACCTTACACCTCTGAGCCATTTCAAGATCCACTGAAAATCCATCCTCAATCAACTTGTCAACAATCCGTTGAGCTTCACACTGTGTTATCTCAAAGCGTCGGGTGAAAAGTTCTTCTGGAAAATCTTCGCCCAACTTACCCAATCTATCGACTTCCACAGCTGCTTCATCAAACATGCTGTTGTATTCTTTCAATCGCTCTGGCTGAAAACTCTTTTCATACTCCCATCGGCTAGGAAGGATTACAAAGTGTTCTACTTCTGAAGTTTCTTTGTCTTCAAACTTCACAGAAAAACCCATCTCACAAACAATCCAGCGAACACGATCTATTGGCGTGTTAGAAGGAAACCACTTATCGTTCTTCAAGTAGTCGGCTATCTTTTGAGCTCTTTCCCCCATAAGCACCAAATCATTATTTTCATTATATTCTGTTAGTTCTTCTTCATTCAATAGAGGCTCAATTCTCTTACCAAAACCAATATAGGACATGTGGGTCTCGGCCAGAACTTCTCCTTTCTCGTCTAAAGCTTGTATAGGAAGGCCCATTTGTCTTACAGTCAACAAAATTAACTTGCTTTCTTTATCGAGGGTAGAAAACAACTCTTCCAGCTCAGATGCTTCAAAACAAAGTGCTGCTTGTGACTCCAACAACTTCCCCAGCAAACTCTTCTCTCGGAATATATTGGCACACTGGTTTCACAAAACAGGTAACATACTTTTTGTAGCTTGACAATTTGTTCTTTACTTCTATTACGGACAAATTAAAGGTCATAAGCCCTTGGGTAGCACACAAAAACACTTCTTCTTTGCTAGTCAGATTCTCTCAAATAATTGGACTGACTCCTTGTTCACCAAATACTTTTAAAAACATATCCACACACAGTTGAATTTTATAGAAAAACATGGTCTGTAATAAAATCAAGTTCCACACAGTCTCATGCAAATGCCTCGTGGGACTTCTTTTTCCTCTTGAGCCTTTTTTATCAAACGAACTTGCTCTTCTAGCCTTTCCACTCCTGTCAAGGTACGCAAATAGTTTTGATTCACAAGTGATATTCCTCCATACATTCCTCTCGCTGAAGACAGTATTTCGTGTGGAACAGGTTTAGTAAAAGTCCACCTTTTTACCACGTCACTCATCTTTATCGTCGGTCTCTGTATGACTCGATGGTCATCGATAAGTAATAATGAAGGACAACAAATCTTTATAAATAGTCTCCAACATAAATCAGCTTTGCTTTCCCCCATATAACACATCACCAATCTCCCTCCACATCAGGCCGCCCCTCATCTCTCAAATTCCATTCCTAATCTGGAAAGTCCAAGCGAGAAGCTAATCTTCTAATCTAGATCTGCTTCTATTCGAAGTGTTTTGTTTGTGGGGCTATGTGTTCATTGGTAACTGGTAGTGCCCGCCTGGGAGAGACACTTTTGGACAAAAAGTCATGCAATTCCATGTCTTTCAAATTATCCATGAACTATTTTTCACACTGCTGATGGATAGAGCCACGTTTTAAGTAGCAGTTTATTCGGATTCTCACTAGAGGGTGGGTTTATCACCGACTCATCTCGAGTAGGGTTTTCAAAGAATGATGTTTTACCCGCGAGCCTTCTATTACCGTATAAGGAAATTTCTACTGACCCTAGTTCGAGGCCTGATAAATGTTTTCTCATCCAAAAGGAATTTTCTGTGAAAAATCCCTCAAAATACTCGGCTCGGCCGACTAGATCCGCCATCTTGGTTTGTGGCCGAAAAGGAATGGACACGAGTTAAGACAGATACCCGTTCCATAAGGCATGTCTGTGCACCCCTCCTCCGACAAATGATTGGGTGTCGACGCACGTTAGATGTCACCTATGCACTTCGTGTATAAAGATTTTGTTTCTTCAACACTCCCCTCACAGGCGAAATAATTGTTATTTATTTCGACGCTGGGTTTCGAAGGAACGAAATCGCCCTGACCAGACCAGCTAGTTCATATCTTAAATAAAATAGGAAAAAAGCAGAGTTTTTTTCCTTCTCTATAAAAGGATAATGAGGTCCTTTGAGTCATCACTGAAAACCGAACAACAGAGGAAAACGCTTATTGGACTGCAATCTGAAGCCAATTCGAAACCCAGTTACACACTTTATTTTCACTGAGAGGAGGTACAATAAATTTCATCATTGACACCATGCCCCACAGAAAACCCGCACATACACACGATTTCTCGATAGAGTAATGCATTCCTGTTTCTGTCACAAGGTTTCATTCTTTACTGATTTCTGGTAGAAATCCCTGGAATTGCTTTTGGACGCTCATTCTTTGAAAAACGTCTCTTTTTTCAGCTCCTGATGGCTAACTTGACAACTAGATCTGCCACCTTAGTTTGTGGCGGAAGAGGAATGGACACGGGTTAACACACCCCCTACAGGCGAAATTATTATTTTCCATATCCCAAATGAAATAGGGGTAAAAGCAGAGATTTTTTTCCAAGTCATCAATGAAAACTTTACAACAGAGGATGATGCTTATCTTGGACTGCAGACTGAAGCCAATTCGAAACTCATTCATAAATGACCGACGATGGAATTACTACCCATACACACAGAAATGTATAAATCAACTGGAAATGGTCCAGAGACGAGCTGCACGTTTTGTAAAGAACAACTAGTCCACAGAAGCAAGTGTGGAAGCAATGATCCAAGACCTACAATGGCCCTCCCTCTCTTCTATTAGGAAAAGAAACAGACTCATAGTGACTCATACAAGTCAGTGCATTTAAAAATGGCTAAAGTGCCATAAAAATGGAACAGTGATTTTGTGAACTCCTCAGAAACGAAAACTAGAAAGAAAAAAAAAAACTACCAACATATTCTTTTCGCTTAGGTGCAAAAACTGATATAGAGCTGTTGCAAAATGGAACGACCTTCCATCAGATGATGTAGTAGCAGCAAATGTAAACAATTTCAAATCAAAATTGAAAGTTCATTTTTCTACATTGTATCTAAGAATATTTGATATCTATTTAGAACTAGTATTACCAATGTTTATCAAATCTAGTATTTATCTATTTATTTATTGACTTATTGATCTACTTATTTATTTATTTACTTATTTATTTATTATTTCTTCCAGTATTGTAATTTTTTGGTTTGTAAGCTATTGTGGTTTAGCCGGCCATTGTCATCCCCTCTGTCACATGCAATTAGCTTTACATAGTAATAAATCAGGATCAGGATACATTTTATTTTCATTGACAGGAGGTACAATAAATTTTGTGGTCAAGAAAATGCCATGTATTGGCTTTGCGAATCACTGCTAAAGATGTCCAAACATTAGCGTAAGGGGTCACACGCAAGGACGCGCGAGGCCTCAGTGACAACATGCCTTGACAGAAAACCTACACAAAGACACGATTCCTTGACAGGGTAATGCACTCCGGTTTTGTCATCAGGTTTTTTTGTTTGTTTGTTGTTGTTTTTTTTTCGTATAGAAAACCTTGGAATCGCTTTTGGACACTCATTCGACTCCTGATAGTTCTTCGAATCTGTTTCGCTCACGCGGTGACCTTGATATGGTTGTATCATTGTTATTGTCAGTCAGTCACTTTTTTCAGGTGTTCTTTTCAATTTTCATTTCAAGACCAAACCAGTCCGTTTGAAAAAACGTCATTGATGCCTCTGTTTTTGTCAACGATGTTGATCCATAATATTTTTAGACTCAGGATGGGAAAGTTGCTCTTGGTCCAACACATGTTTTGTATCAAACATTATCGTTTGATCGTTTCTTGAGTGCCTTGTCGCATAAACACACTCGACAAACTTTTATAATGTGTTTACTTTTGCTTTTGGTCGTAGTTTTTCTAAGTCATTTTGGAACGGGTAGTCGATGACTCGATTATTCAATGAGTATTGACAAAGTTTTTTACTGTGCCTTGGACCCACCCTCGCTTTTAAAGATATTTTTGTTTCTTTTGCCTTCGTTTCTAGCATATTTTCTGCATCCTCAGATTCTCTGGGTGAACAAGAAAAAAAGTAAGTCTTGCGTCAAAATAAATGAATAAATAAAAAATAATAATAAAAAGCAAAAAATATTTTTTTCTGATATATGTATATGTTTTTTCTCGCAGGCGATCCATGGCCAGAATCTGACAAAGAAGACGTCTGTGAAGCCGCCTCTGCTACTAGCCCTGCGTATAGTAAGTCTTATTTGATTCTTTACTCAAACACACCTAGCCAGTTTCTAAGTCGTCTGTTTACTTTATATGCAGTTTAACCCCATTTGCTTCTGAAGAATGTGCTTATTCTACCATATATTCTTATTTTGAGGGAAGTAGTTTCTAAGTAGCTAAACCATGTTTTTTTAGAAAGCATTGGCTACAAAACTATACACATAAATCAGCCGACAAAACTGCTAGATTTTTGATTCAGTGGTACAACGCCATTCAACTGAATGTCTTTCAATCTGATCCCCACCAGTGAGTGCGATGGTAAGGTCTTATCAGTAGACGACAAAAAAGATGACCTTATGCAAAGTGTGTAGACAAATCAATTAATTAATTGTCTCAACCATCACATATCGAGAAACTGTAGTTTGTGTAAATTCATCTTAGAAGACTGACTCTCGAGCGATTTCTTTTTTTCTTTTTTTAAGAAATTCGTTTCTTCTCTAGATTTCACCTATATGATGATGCTTTGCTTAAAGCCGGCCTGTCAATACAGAAACGATAATTTTCGAGATGAAATCAGTCATCAGACCTTATTCTGTTTGAAATGTCACCAAAAACGGAAAATGTTGACCTTCAGTTTTACTCCATGCACACTGCGAACCAATTATTTTTTATACACTCAACCTTACCAATGTAGCTGGTAATTACTATTTCTACTGTAGAAGCGACTTTACCAAATCGCCACTCCCTCTAGGCCGTATTTTCACATTCCTTAGAAAACACCCAAACTTTAGTCTAGCTTACGTTGTGTGTACTCCAAATACTGTGAGCCGTGATGACAATTTAGAACGTTTCCTATCTACTCTCGATTATCCTCAATTCAAAACCCATAGATATTTTCTACAATAACGAACCGATTAACAGAGACACGAGCGCTGCTGCAAAAGCTAGCAAATTATCCTATTTTGATGTATTTGTAAAACAGCATTGCTTCTTTAAGAGAACTATACCGGCAAAATGTTCGTGTGTAAACCAAATTTGGAAGAGGCTAGTTCCAAGTACCTTGATAAACAGATACTAGACTTTGAAAATCCTGCAAAAGTCTTCCATGGCCAGGGTCTCCTCTCTCCTCCCCTTGATCAGTCCTTTCGATCTCATATACTCCAACACCTGACCCGTCACAAAGAAAGCCATCGCTTTTCAACGATCGCTCCTGTCTTTCACGTGCCTTTTTTACTTTTCACGTCTGACGTTGTTTGACTTTCGAGCCAACGCGCAGGATGCGCGTCTTCGTTTCACATTCTATAATAATACAAACACTGCCAAAATTCTCCTTTACAATAACAACATTGCCCAGCTGGCAACTTTTTCCATCCTGCTTTTTCAGCGAGTTTGCTGTGACATTCCTCCTGACAAAAATAACCTTCGCTAGTCGTTTCCCGACTCTCAACGACACACATAGTGCGTTTGACTAACATCGATAGCAGGAGCTCTTGCTCCTGTGAGAGTCGGCATGAACTAGGTGGGTGGGGCCCATTTCCATCCCTTATGAGACGGTACTGTGCCTGAGTCTCTGTCTTATCTCTCCATCTGTATGGAATGCATGGTCTGAAGTGGTACATATACTACTAAAAGGTTAGCGATGGTCTTCGTCGCATCTGTTTGACCCCCAGTCTGTGATGGGTGGGCATCATTGGGAAGAACGTTGGTACGCAGTCGACACCCCTCTGGGGTGTTGGGCTTGAGATCCACAAACAAGTAGCCGTAGGGTCGCTGAACAGCGGCCTCGTACTTTTGAATAAACTGGTCCATCTTTCCTGGATACATTTGTTTTCCTAACGTCATCATTTGTAGTTTGTCTCTGGGATTTTTAAACAGGACAAGGTAGGCTGCATTCAGGCTCAAGGTGCGCATGATTTTGCCTTGGAAATAGACATTTTGCAAGAGGAAGACGACACTGAGGCTTCGGTGATGGGATCCCTTTGTGAATAGATTCAAGATACGTTTGTCGTTGGAAGTCTCGGTCATTTGGTCATCAATGACCATCAGATTGTTGATCTTGGGGTCAAAGTACCAATCCTCGTCGAGGTCATGTGGTATGCCTTTGACAAACTCGATCCCAGGAACCGTTCTGAGCATCTGATCGTAAGCGGGTTGCCATTGGGAATAACTCCAAACAATACGTTGAGGCGGGGGCTGAATGACTTGATTGGCATGTTTCAGTAAGTTTTGAACCCAGACGGTCTTTCCAGAGCCGGTCATTCCGGTCACTAAGGCTGTGAACGGGTGAAGTAATTGAAACCGGTCACATTTGGTTTCCACATAGGTTTAATCTGAGGGTAGGGCGCAAACCGCTGACCACTCTTTTGAATTTTTCCTTCATGTAGTAATCGTGTTCGATCCGGACCATCGATCTTGTGAACCCGACTTAAATGAGACCACACGTGTTGCATGAACTTGCCGCATATAGGACACGTCCGACCCATCTCGTGTCCAAACGGAAATAAGTTTAAAATTGTTATGGGTGAAGCATTATAGGTGAGTAGTTCACGCATGAGTGGGCTCGTCTAGGCTCGTCTCGTCTCGTCTCTTCTAGGCTCGTCTTGGCTCGTCTAGGCTCGTGGCTCGGCTTGGCTCGGCTCGGCTCGTGGTTCGGCTCGGCTCGGCTCGTCTCGGCTCGTCTTGGCTCGTGTCTCGGCTCGTGTCTCGGCTCGGCTCGGCTCGGCTAGGCTCGTCAGTCTCGTCTAGGCTCGTCTTGGGTCGTGTCTCGGCTCGGCTCTGCTCGTGTCTCGTCTCGTCTCGGCTCGTCTCGGCTCGTCTTGGCTCGTCTAGGCTCGTCTCCTCTAGGAGATCGTCTCGTCTAGGCTCGGCTATAAAGGAAATATATATATATATATAGGAGTTTTTTCCGTTGACGTTTCATTTAAAGGTGTCTTCCGTCCAGACAACATGAGCCGTTTGATCTGTGACCATTTTGGGTATTTGTATCATTTAACCTATTGTCCTCCACATCAGAGAACGCTTTTACTGGCCACCGCTAGTCCAGAACAGGTTCATGCCATTTGTGAAGTTTGCTCGAATTTATCCAAAGGGTTGTTACCCGTCACAACTACTCAAAAAGAAAGACTGAAAGAGCATGTGGACGACATACGTGAATTAGCTGACCCATCCGTTTCTTTCAAAATCAAGAAACAAACTCTAGCTCAACGAGGTGGTGGTTTTGTGTCTGATATCATGTCACCCCTGATGTCGGCTTTGAGTTTGTTTTTGTTATAAATACTCCTGTCCATAAAGAAGAAGCTCATTTCGACGTTGATCATTTGAGGGAGGAACATGAAAAGAACACATAGCGATTCCACTGATTCTGAAGACAGTATGGTTTCCGACACCGAAGGGGACACTTTTGACGACGACGAAATTGAAGAGGTTGGCCAGGATCTCTCCCCGAGTATCCCCAAAGAAAAGGCCCTCGCATTTCATCATACCCTGGCGTCTTCGAAAAGTATTTTGTACTGGAACTCTCACGGCGAAATGATGTACCATCAAAGAAGAATACCTGTCACCAACATAGCAGAGCTCGTTGAGTATGTCATGCTACCTTACCATCTCGAAGTTAAAGTTCCTAGAGGGCTCAAAACGTTCACAGAAGGACTGGCAGAAATAGGCATTGACAAAAAACTCATTCGCAACAAAAAGGTGCTGGCGGATCTGGTTGCTAGGCAACCCGAGGAAGAGGAGGACAGCGACTTGTCTCAAAGTGAAAACAGTGACGAAGAGGATGAAGAACAAGAAAGCGATGAAGCATCGGAAAGTTCAGAATCGGCCGAAAGTTCAGACGAGGAACCCAAAGAGTGTCACGTTTGTCGTGACTTTAAACCGTTCTACACCATACCTGTAGTTCAATGCCCCCGATGCTTGTGGCGAGAAGGGTACTATTGCCGTGACAATCAGCTGGTTGAGTGTGACATTTGCCGTTACGTCTTTCCAGTGGATGCGAATACCATGAAAGCCAAGTTTTGTCGTTGTCGAGATTGTGATGCAGTCCATCAACTGTCGTTGAAATTTAAGAAATTAAAACTCATTGACGATCATGATGATGATCATGATGATCAAGAGGAATCGTGTTGAATTGTAAAACTAAGAACTTGAATAAAACGACTTTTCACACTGAATTTGAGTCTGGTTTGTCTGTGTGCCTTTCAACCGTGAAAAAGATCTGAATTTGCATGTGTCAGAATAGCCACCGTTCAGTAACTACAGAGTGATTTATGATCTCATTCGGATGGTTGGTTTTGTAATTATGCCGTTTTTCCGTGTGATAAATATATAAACGGTTCTCCCTACTTTACGAGTCACAAACCCATATGCGATTGTACGGAAAGGTTAAAACAGGCTGAAGAACTAAAGCAATTATGGATGATGTTAGGATTAACTTCTCATGCAAGTCACCTCATCCTGACTGGTTCAAAGAGCTCGCATTTAAAGTAGGACCACAAAACGGTGTTACATCAGGTCGTGGGCAGTTCGGTGGTGTACCCGTAACAGAGCAAATGCGTCGAAGGAAATTAACGGGACTACAGCAACAGCAAGAAGACCAACAACGAAGAAGAGAGAAAGATACTTGATCATCCATAAAGAACCTATGACGAATGAATCTAACTGCTGGTTACAATTCACGACATAAATATGGACATTTATGATAAACGAAAAAAGTGTAGAAATGTCGAAAAAATAAATAAAACCAATTACAACTGTTACTGGTGTCTTGTTGTTTTATTATACTTTTTCAGATGTTCACGTCTCAACTTGTTTAGAGTACGAGTTGGTGAACCATCGGATGAGTGGTTCTGTCGCTAAACTGTTTTGAAAACTTCACTAGTAAGTGAATTTTCGGTCTCGTTCGATAAACCATAAGTGACTCAGTTGACAAGACGATAAAACTTAATTCTGTCTGTAGAAACTCAACAGTGATTTCTTCGTAGGATGACGATAAAGTAGAGTTGAATCATTGGGTGCATGCTTCTGCCGCTATACTGTATATTTTTCTGTTTGTTGAACTTACATTGAATAATCGGATGACTGGTTCTACCGCTATACTATATGTTTTTTCCGTTAAACTTCACAAAAGAGTATTTTCGGTCTGGTTCGATAAACTTTTTTTATCTACTTTTAGTGGTGTTACAATTACTCGCGGAGATCACTTAGTTATAATTGAAAAGTGGTGAAACTAGAAGCGGAATCACCAGACCACGACAAGGTAAATATATATAATCCGTTTGCCAGAAGAAGAGCAAAACGTTGAGCAAAAAGTATAGTAGACAAATAGAAGGACGTCTTTGACAAAGTAAGAAAGGGAATCGGTGTCGCTCTTCAAAATCCTGTTCTCAAACTAGATCTGACGGTCGTCTGGGGGCCCGTCAAATCGATCTCCTCTGATTACACAAGGGAGGGGAGGGTAGTGCCCGGTTAGCCCGGGCAGCCCGTGTTCCCTGTACCTCATCGTACCTCATTCCGTGAGTCTAAAAATAGACGTGATCTCATCGAACCACATACCGTACCACCCAGTAGGGGTTAGCCCGGCTCCGCTCGGGCATGAAGAGGGGGGGGGGGGGGGGGTTAGCCCCGGGGGCCACGGTACGTGTTGCTTCTAGCGATAGTAAACTTTTGTTTTTGCAAAAGATATTTGTGTCATCTGCAAAGAGGTGAAATTCAAAAGCATTAGTACAGTTACTGAAGTCATTAACATACAACAAGAATAAAAGCGGTCCAAAAACCGATCCTTGAGGAACCCCACAACTAATACTATAATAATAATAATAATAATAATGTCTTTATCGTATAGTTAATAAACATAGCTATACTTACAAAATATTAAAAAAAAATAAATAAATAAATAAAATAAAAATTGGTAATTAAAAATCCTAAGTCTAAAATAGATAAAAGCGGTACTAATATTATATTGTTTATTATATCTAAACCCCTAAATTATATGAAAATTCAAGGCGATTATTAAAGGCGCCTTTATACCGCTCGGTTTTAACCATGGGTTTTCTTGCATGAGAATTCCTAAGATTGTATTTAGTGCGTATCTTGCTTGGTAAAATATTAAATAATGGATGTTCTGGAGAATTCTCAATTCTTTTAAATAATCTTAGATCTGTTTCCTCCAATACTGCAATAGTCTGAGTTAATATTATTGATTGAAACAGATTGCTTTCGATTCTGTCACATAGATAAGAGCAAAACCAATTATAAACAGTATCTCGTATGCCATAGTGTTCAAATTTTGACAAAAGTATGTTGTGATCTACTGAATCAAAGGCTTTACTTAAGTCAAGAAAAAGACCACACGAAAAAGCTCCTTCATCTATGGATTTAACTATTTTGTCAAGTATAAGAGTTACCGCATGAGTTGTAGAATGGTTTGAACGAAAGCCAAATTGGTTATTATGAAGAATATTATTCTTTTCCAGAAAGTTAATCATACGTTTATACATTAACTTTTCTAGGATCTTATTGAATGTTGACAAGAGCGAAATAGGTCTGTAATTACTAGGATCTAAATAGGGTTTTCCGATTTACGGGCTTAAAGGCCGATTTGGCACTAATAGTGCCAGCAATAGTACCAGCCTGTTGTATATGATTGTAACTATTATTTTTGGAATTTCGAAGTATTGTTTCTATAAAAAAGCAATACATTTTACAAGTTAATGTACGAATTGTAATAATTTGTTATAGATACAAGTTTTAAAGACCTTTAAAAAACCTATTGCCGATAAATCAAATCGGATAAGCGTTCATCACGTTACACATGACTAACCCTGAAACATCACATAATAATAATAATAATGTTTAATTTCAACATTTCTCGCATTTAAATGAATTACAAATGTTGTAACAAACGGAATTAATATCTATTAATATATTATAATTGGCTATAAGATATACTATTGATTATTAAAAGATAAAATTGTACTTGGAAAAAACTACGACGTAATCTTTCAGTTCTATGCTTTGGTATTGTATAGTTCTTTGCGTTTCTTATTTGGTCATGGTGCGCAGATGCCCTCGTCGTAGGAAGATGATTAGTGAGTGGGCCCCCTCTTGATATCTTTCGGAGTGTGTTCAAACAAAGTTCACTTCGTCTTTCATCTAGTCTGGGTAGTTTTAGATAATGAAGAGCTTCACTGTATGAAAGTGCAGGCATAATGATCTTGAAGGCGCGTTTCTGTATACGTTCTACCTCTTCAGAGAGGTACAGGGGTAGGGCGTGGTGCCATACAACACAACAGTATTCAAGTACAGAGCGTATCAGGGATATATAAATTGAAACTAAGTCTTTGACCTCTACACCCGCTCTGTTTAGAACTCGGAGAATGTGGAGACGTTTAGAAGCTTTGGTCACCGTAGCGTCAATATGTTTGTTCCACTTTAAATTATTCTGGATCACCAGACCAAGTACTTTACATTGATGATGTTTATAATTTACATAACATTTACTAGTCAGAAAAGCTTTTTTCGTTTTTACAAGCTTTCAAAAATTTTACTATATGAATAAATAGCTCTCTGAACATTTTTATTGGCCAGAAACTACTAACTATTGGCTTTCAAATCGATCGACGTATTGGCTTTTGTACCGTACGTTTGGGCGTACTGAATGAAATTAAAGGAAGTGACAATCACAAAGTATATAATTATAACTGTTTGATTGTAATATTTCACTGCGGACTGTATCTCAGTTAGTATCTTGCAAAGAGAAAAATAATTTATTTTCGAACTCTTGGCTTTCTTGGAGCTCTTGTGCCTTGTGCGCACAGTAATGGTGAGTTAGCATCAAGGGCCGACTATTTGAACAGTGTTTACTTCTTAGGGGGTGTTTACATGACACTAGGATCATCCTAGCACTAGAATCATCCTAGCAGGCGAACCAACTTTTACGTTTAGTTGACATGCCCGAAGCAACTCGAAGCAGAGTTCAAAGAAATGAGTGATTGCTCGTCCTAGGTCACCCGAACTACCACAGTGGCATTAGCGTTTCCTAACTCTTGTTGGGCGAAGTATCTCTACTTTTTCCGTGTACATGGCCGAAACATACTCCTAATGCTAGGATATTCCTACCGGCGAGACAGGATGATCCAGTAGGATGATCCTAGTACCCGAAGAGAAAACACAAATAAACCGAAGTTTAGTAGAATGATCCTCGTACCCGAAGTGAAGACACAAATTTCCATGTAAGCAGAATGCAGTAAATGTATAGCAGGAAGGATGATTCGCCTGCTAGGAGGTAAACACCCCCTTAAGCAGACTCTCTCGACTCATCGCAGAAAGAACTCGCAGCGATCATTTTTATTCGCCTATGAACAATAGATTTTATTTCTAACGGGTACTCCTTAGCTCGCTGCGAGTGCTGAGGTAAAAAGGTACATTCAGATTGGCCGATCACACCCAAGTACTCGGGTTGGCTTAAGCTTCACCCAGTGTACGGGAAACGGCAGAGGGCAGACTTTTTTCGCGTTTGTCGTTGGCGTTTGAACGCGAAGATAAGTCATTTCGCATTTGTCGTAGACATGAAAAGTTCCAAACGCATGCACATCAGCAGCTGTGAAAAAAAGGAGGCCGCGTGATCGTCTCTGCTGACTGCTGTTTCCTGCATACGTGACTGAAGATTAATCTCTGAAATGTTTAATCCAGCTTGATAGCTCATCTGAATCAGCCAATACATACATTACAAGCAAAGCAGAATCCTTTTCCTAGACATCATCTCTAAATTATGCTATCCGAGTATCGAGCGATCACGTATACGTACTGCAGGCACGAAAGCGTCGTTTTTCCACTATGGACTGTCGGGCCACAGAACAGTTGTTATTTCTAGTTATTTGCTAGTAAGGGCTAGATAAGTTTGTTAGCTAATTTTGATGATTAAAAGATAAACCAATTGCCCAAAAAGATTATTGACAAAAAAATTTGTTTTGCCTTCCGACGGTTTTGAATTATATGGAAACGCATTGGTACGACAAGCCCTTCTCCGGCCCCAGAGCCTGTTCACAGGCTATCCGTCCACACAAAAACAGCCTATTTCTTTTGTCTAAAATACGAAAATGCTGTTTCAGTGTGGAAAAGAAAAATGATAAAAAAATGTCAAAATGTATATTCGGAGTGGAGGATTTTCTGATACGTGGTGTAAGTGTTACCAAGAGAGCATAAATAAAAGAGGGAAACTTGTTAATGGGCCGGGGCGCGCGCCGTGATGATTCCCATCTGTGCTATTTTTAGTAACCGGATGCAGTTTAATTTTCGTCTTACCCTACTCCCGTGCGTCGAAAAATTGAACGAGTGGAATTTCGCGATTTGAGCTTCATAAAATCACACAATCGATACCAAATTTATTCTAGATTCCACGAAAAAGCCATCTGATGTCCAATTAATAATTTACATCAAAAAAGTATAAATGCAAACGAGTTTTTCTCGTCTAAATGAGCAAAAATTTTGGAATTAACCAAAGCGCGCGCTCGATGACGTGTAGCGCGCGCATTTCCGCTAAAATTTCTTTCAAAAACACAACAAAATCCTCGACGTTTTTGCCTTGTTTCTCATCAAAATCGTTCCTTTGTAATCAGAAAGTACACACTTTTGATGGTAGGTAATATGAGCAACAGGAGTTTTAAGATAACTTTGATTTCAACGCTGTTTTTGAAAACTCAAATCTGCACTAAACGGTTCTCTGGTTCCTGAAGTGTCAAATTATGACGCACGGGAGTAGGGTAAGACGACAATTAAACTGCATCCGGTTACTAAAAATAGCACAGATGGGAATCATCACGGCTCGCGCCTCATTGACAAGTTTCCCTCTCTTATAATTATTTATGCTCTCTTGGTGTTACGCACTATTGCTCACACTATAGCTACATATGCTAATTAGTATGTGGCACTTTTTGTGCTAAAGCCCGAAAATCGGAAATCTCTAATCGATCAACCTATACAACAAAAAAGATGCTTTCAAGAGACCATAATACTAAGAGAGCGAAGCTCAGTATTGATGTCTGTGCCATGTTCGTGGCGGCTAAGGCTATTTTTAGTAACTTCGCCATCGCGCGCGCAAGTCCCTCAACCAATAAAATTTGATTTTTGACGTGCGCGCGGACGGGACCGTTTGAATTCTATTGTTTAAGAGCCTTGCGCGCGCGATGGCGAAGTTACTAAAAATAGCCTTAGCCGCCACGAACATGGCACAGACATCAATACTGAGCTTCGCTCTCTTAGTATTATGGTCTCTTGATGCTTTTCAAAATTTATCACGACTAGTGTGAACATATGTTTACGTCACATTGTGTCTGATGACTGATAATGATGTCTAGACTATGCAAAGTCAGCGGCAAGCAGTCTTCTGAAGTCAAGACGGAATTCAGGGTTGTTCAGTGCGCTCGCAATCATATCTACATCTTAGTTATTTCTTAGTTATTCGGTCACATTATTTAACACGTTTTTAAACACAATAACACCAATTATTGATAAACATGCTCCCATTAAGAAACTTTCCAAGCAGAAAATTAAAACTCTTTCCAAACCATGCATGGATCACTAAAGGAATAAAAATGTCTATCAAAATCAAAAATTCTCTTTTTGAAAAATATCTTAAAACAAAGAATGCCTATCACCATGCTAAATACAAAACGTACCGCAACAAAATAACCTCTCTCATTAAATTAAGTAAAAAGAATTATTATAATGATTACTTTACTAACAATTGCAACAACTTAAAAAATATTTGGAGAGGTATCAGACAAATTGTTACTACTAAAACGAGTAATAACCACATGCCTAGTAGTCCTAGTAAAATTCAGAAAGGTGATTCTGTGGTCAAAGAAGTTAGAGAAATATGTAATAGAGTGCTCGCACTAAATCCGTGCAACATAAATATTACAAAATAGGTGATAAGTTATGCAAATTCCTTTGTTTCCTATTGTCTAATCAACACTATTTAGTAGTAATTATTACTATTTGTTTCACGCATTAAGTGCGAGCACTCTATTTTCAATTATTACTTCTCCTCTCAGTTGGTACCACTCTATCAAAATCCATTCCAACTAGTGCTAAATCTCCCTTGGAATATCTAGACTCAAGACAAGTTTCTAGTTTATATTTAGCTCCGATAACCCAAAAAGAAATTGAACAAGAAATTGATAAATTAGATGATTTAAAATCCTCGGGTCCAGTTTTAGTATACCCACTAAACTTCTAAAACTGCTAAAATGTAATCTGTCCAAACCATTAGAATTAATTTATAATACTTCTTTTGATACTGCAGTAGTGCCTAGCAGTCTAAAGATCGCAAAAGTAATCCCTTTATTTAAAAAAGGCAGTCAATAGGGATGTCCGTTTTAGCGGCACTGGCACAAGGTATGCCAGACTTGTAATTGACATAAGTTAAAGCCGATTCAAAGTTATTGTCTTGGACCCATTCATTTTAACAAAAGGCTTGGCGATTATCAACAATAGAGAGGTTTTCTTATTGAATTTCCATCCCGTCCACGTGCGAAGTGCAATTTTGGCCATTGTAATGCTGCCATATACTTTAATTTTCCACATTTTCGATTTCCAGTTATGGGGAAATTATTATCAAAATTTGAAGTACTTTTTTGATGTAAAATGTGAAGAATTAATTCGTGATTACATTAATTCATGTTGCCGTCGTTTCATTTTAAGTTTTTTTCCCTTTTTTCTTCTTGCCATCCGAGCATTTCTGTAATGGTGTGGAAAGTCATGTCCGGGTAAACTATTACTAGTTGAGCATTTCAGCTTTAGAAAACTGTTGTCCTTTTCCAGTTTCCCATTTGGCGTATGGACGTGACAGCTGTCATGCTCTTTGCATGGTTGGTTTGCACTTCAAAGAAAGAATTTGACAGAAAACTGTAATATCAGTGCATAGTTAATAGAGGGGAATGGTTAGGAAGCCTTTTGTTACATTTCTTTGTTCTAGTCTGGATGTTGAACTGGTCTTGACCGTGCACAAAGTTTGTTTAAATTCATTAGAAAATGGCTATATGAATGAACCGAAATGTTGTCTATTGGATTATTTATTGAAATATTCTAATATAATTAATTTTGAACTAGAATAAATCGAACAAGCAGCGGAAAAGAAACATTTGGGTTCAGTTGCTCAACCATGGCAATTAAGGCGAAACAATGAAAGAATAAAAGATTTGTGCACGGTCACGGTTGAAAAAAATGAACAAAGACATATAACAAAAGGCTTCCTAACCAGTCCCCTCTATTAACTATGATCAGTGTGAACAGAAAACTGCGTATTTTGTTTCTTGCATAACTGACTTTGAGATGAAATTTTGTTGAACCACTTCATGTAAGGAAAGACTTCTAGAAAAGCTAAACTGAGATTACAAACAATTTACGGGGTACGACAAACCTTGTACACCTTGAGAAGGGTGACAAAAGCTCTGTTTATTACATGGTCAGCTATGGTCTTCGGTACCCAAGACAGCCTCACCAGAGGGAGAGCTTATCTTGTCCGGTAGAATAGAATTATCCGGATTGCTGACAGGCATATTCATTATTTCCTTGCCGTTTTGGTATAAATTAAACGGGGTGCGTTCTCACGGGACGGTCGAATTTTTGACCGGTTGAAAAATCGGATATGCTGTTGGTACGAGAATTTAACCGGTCAAGCTGTTCACATGGTAAGACCTCGATACCAGTCAATATATCGACTGTGCCGGCTAAAAATTCGTTCTCATGAATATCATTTTGCAAGTTGAATATTTGCTGTGGTTCAAATTTTCGTGCGATTATCACGGACCTAGGTGCATAATAAAACGACTAAATAAAACGTGCCAATTTTGTTTTGACCGGTCAAAAATTTGACCAGTTTAGTATGAACTGTACGTGAGAAACTCAATGAAAATTAGTCAAATCTTTCATTTCTATCATTTGCACTTAATTGCGCACATGTGAGATGCAAAACACGCTATAATTCTCTACTACGCTGGCAAAACTAACAATAACAATGACGACCACTTAGACACAGGGATTCCAAGACCTTAACAGTTTGGGCTTCCTGTGGTCTTTTAATTTTACCAAAGAATGTATGAAACGATATTCAAGTAAAGATATCTCATGAAAAAAGCCTTAATTTACTTGGGATTTAGTTCAAAATTGAGGAATGTTGTATTATTTCTCCAAATTTGTGAAATTTTGGCTTGAAAAATTGGTTACAACATCTTAACTCCGAGGAAACTTTGAGCTGTTTTGCAACGGTTCAGCGAGTGCATATATTTACACAAGTGTAAATATATAACTCAGAAGAATTTTGTTTTGATAAACTGCTTCAAAAGCATATTTGAAGATAAGGAAACGTAAATGGATAACTAAACAAGGTATTTCTTTTGTTTAAGAGCTTTATTTCAGGTTTTAAGACACGTTTTCGGCACGAACTTTTGGGTTCTTTGATGCGTTATCGCACAACAGCCATTTATGAATACATTATTTAACGTTGAAGACCACAGGAAGCCCAAACTGTTAAGGTCTGGGAATCCCTGTGTACTTAGACTGGGTTTTAGCGCTTACGTGATACATGTGCAAAGACATTAGAAGAGATTCAACGCTTCGAATTAAAATAAAAAACTTGCAGGCATGAATATGTTGAGCCTTCTAAATACGTTTGTGGCTTTGAAGTCTGCAGAAAAAAAAACTTACTGAAATTAGAGAGCTCTTGATTATATTAATTAACAAACAGAAGACATAGTTGCGAGCAAATCTGCTCTAAATCAAAGCTACGAAAACAAGCAAAAAAAAAAAAAAAAAAACGGTTAAGGAATATAGGGACTGATGTAGAGCTGAAATGCAAACAGCATCGACAGCATCACTTATCGTTCAAGTAATATACAGGGCGCGTAATTTTCTGTCGCAAGTCAGCGTTATATCTGTGTAAAGATCCGGAACTGAAGGCAAACCGGTAAAGCGCGCGCCATCGAGTTCCTCGGCTCCGTATTTTTTGAACTCAGTCAAATGACAAACTTTTCGTATTGAATACAAACAAGAGAATATTAATTCGCAAGTAAAAATTTTGAACATAACCTCCTTCAAAAAAGGAACTATGATAACTAATCTGAAATTGACTATGAAATAATTCTTCGTATTTTCCGCACATAAACATGGCAGGGTCCGGTTATAAGTTTATAGGATATGTTTGAAAATTAAAAACAACATTTCCCCTCCAAAAATGTGGAAAGATCTTACATTTTTCCTATGCTTGCTATCAATCAGCTGATGAATCTCATTATTTTTGTCTTGACTGGATGACAAAACCGGTTTGACTAGGGGGCAAAAGCTCTCATCCAGAAAGAGTCCTTTTGTAAACTTGTAATTCAGCTGGTAAAAATTCCGCACGAGACAGGATATGATGCCTATTGATAGCAGGCAGTTTGTGCTATTTTCCAAGTTTCAGTATTACACGATGATCAGTGTTGGTATTTTTACTGGTATCCTTATTGGTCTTTTTTAGTGTTTTTATGATAGAGAGAGAACAATAGCTTGAAAGTTGAGGTGTGACTTTGAAACAATAGTCCCTTAAACTCGCTGTTGTGCCGCTAAAACGGACATCCCTATTGACGCACTCTTGACGTCATGTTCAAATGTTCAAAACTCAAGTGGAATCACGAGCGCAGTTTTAAACATTTTATATGGCGTCAAGAGTGTATCCATAAGAGCACAGACAACTCAAAACCATCTTCAATTTGTTAAATAGACAAAGGGCTTGCAGACGTTCTTTAGGTCGTCACGGTTGTTGAGCTTAGGACCGGAAGTCCAAATGTTAATCGGGCAGTTCCGTTCAGACGCAATGACCGGAAGTTAATTGAAATGCTCGGTTGACCATGACTAGGAAGTGTTCATTTCACTACGATATAATAAGTACCATTCGAGGACGACGGGAAGATTCAGAACGACTTTGAGCATCTTTGAAGCCATACAAAGTGGAATATTGGAGCATTATGATTGTGGTTCTTTTGGCTTTTATGATCCTTGTGACTAGCAGCGAAGGAGGTAGGACGGTTTTAATCCTTGAACATTTAGAAATTGAGACAATTTTATTTATGTACAAGTGTATGATTAGTGAGTTGAGTGATCTCAACCCGTGCACAAGTACAAGATCTAAATACTACTACAAAGTCCCAAATTCTTTGTTTTTCATTGTTTAATTAGTTGCACTATTTAGTTAGTACTTTTGCACTGGTGCCTACTGTATTTTGACTGCCACGCCAAGATTTTTTGAATGGTCTTAACCATAACTTTCTCTTCCTCTTCCTCGATCGGCTGAAGCTCTCACCAGCGATCACCTTCACATTCCTTCACCTTATATTTTGTTACCTTGAGCGTTTTGAGGATTATTTCGTTCATAATATTGAGAACGAATTTGTTTTGTGAGACAGTCCATTTCAGATTCAGCCCAAATATTCACATTCAAACGCCTTTTCAGATTTCTCTAAAACCACTCGAACGATTTTTTTTCAAAAACCCTCAGTATAATAGGCAATAATATCTCAAAGCCGCATTTCCATTGATTAAGGTATCATTCAAAACAAAGCTAAATTAGCAACGATAAAACGCTTTGCGTCGCGTTTGCTAAATCTACCTAACAATGGCGTACTGAAAGTTATCGTAGTAGTAACCTCTATGTGATAAAATTTGATATATTTTCCTATCATGGGTACGTGTCGATTCACCGTACGGTGACTGGACGAAAAAATGGATTTACAGCATGAGTAACGCTGATGCAAAGCTGTAGTAAATACCGTATTTGCTCGTATTTTTACACATTTGCTCAAATACAAACTTTGTCTTTGGTTTGATATTTACTGCATTAGGGCAGCTGGTGAATACCGCTTTTACCTTTATAGTCAACACTGTAGCAAATCTAAAGCAAATTTGCAAATTTGGCAATGTTTGCGACGGTAGTAAATATTTAGTAAATATGAAGTTTGACTTTGAGTTTGCTGTGAGAGCAAATGTAAGAGCAAATTTGCAAATTTGGCAATGGTAGTAAATGTCAAGTAAATATTAGCCTGCCTACAGGCTTTCAAAGGGGAGGGGGTGGGGGAGGGGAAAGGGGAAAGAAGGGGAGGGGAGGGGACTGGGGAGGGGACTGGGGAGGAGGGAAAAGGAAGGGAGAACCTGCACGAACCAACACCGCGGTCAAACAGTGCGCGCGTGCGCAGTAGAATGCATGGTAGCCTGGAGCTTTTTCTTTGTTTCCATTCGGTCGACGGTCGCCTGGTGATAGTTTGAAGACTTTTTTGCGATTTATAAGAAACTGCATTTGTATATAAGGTTGGGATTTCTGCTGAGTGTTGTTTTAAACATTTTCGTTTTATATGTACTTTCTATATTTATTTTGTGCTTTCTATTTTGAGAAATTAGAAATGAAGTTTTTTGTTTCGCTCGTGCTATAAAAAGTGCCGGCTTTTTACGTACACTTGTGTCAACACGGAAGCAGGTCGAAAAAGTATTGTGCTAAAAAGAAAAGAACTTTAATTAACAGAAGAAGCCTGTAATCAGTGTAACCGAGGGATCCTCGCTCTGTCTGAAACATCGAGACGATGTAAACAGAAAGGACCATCGCTGTTCCTTTCCATCTTCTTCGACACTCTCACGTGCTCAAGTATAAAGGCTAGCTGTATAAGTCAATTGACTGTCTTGGTATGAGCAAACATGAATATTGCACTAGATGATGTACAGTTTGTTCGCAAGACCGGTGAAAAATATTGATGGAAGCCTGCACCGACGAAAAGAAAGGTGTGTTTCGAAATAAACACCAACACTTTTCGCATGTTGTTTTTATTGAATTTTAATAGTGTTTAGCTACCGAAATTTAAAATAAACCTTCTGAACATCAATAATAATATAACAATAATAACATAGTAAAAATGGATGGAATTACAAAACCTGAGGTAATGGTATCATGTCAATTCTATAAAAGTTAGTTCTTGACAATCATCTATACACTTGCACTTTATTAGTTGATGAGTTTGAGCAAAAGGTTAAACTCCATGGACGGGGGCAGATCCATGATTATCTTCAGGGGGGTGCACCATCATAATATGATATTATAACTTGGAAACTGCTGAGAGGATATTTTGAAAAAAATATTGAGAAAAAAGGACTCAAAATCATCTCAGGAGGGGGTGCACACCCCCTGCACCCCTCCCTTAAATCTGCCCCTGATGGAAGACTACAAGAAAGCTTAGTAGAATGTCTAAAAAGTACATAATGCCCTTACCTGGAGACTGGCCTACATGGTATTACACCAAAAAACTGATTGCACAATCTTTCAGCAGTTTTGAAGATACATGTAGCATTTACAACTCTAATACCTGAGCAAGGAGCATTTCATGTTACCCCTACCCTTAATGCCCATGAAGACATCATAAAGATGTATCACTTCTTCATTGATATGGTATATCAAGAAGTATTTAGAGCTAAACCTAAATTCTTAGCCATACCATATTAGTGATAATTAGCCAGCCCCTCCCGTAGACTAGATGGAGTTCAGTGATGATAAGATCCCAGTAGCAAGACAGGTGAGTAAGCTAGTATTCTTTCATCACCTTTCAAACCAAAACAAAGCTCCAGAATTAACTTACTTTAATTGGAATACTATTTCATGGATTGCTTATAATGATTAGAGACAAAGTCCTACAAAAATTTTATACTCTGTAAAGACTTGAAATATGTCCATCATCCATATATTGGAGGAAGTTCTTCCTTAGTTTTCTTTCAGTATGGAGTCATCTTTACCTGTCATATATTCAGATTTTTAATTGTGTACATAATATGGGATTGTATATTCAGATTTTTAATTGTGTACATAATATGGGATTGTCATCATTATGATCAAGGGACACTATCTATATGTTAAATGATTTATACCATCAAAAAAAATATACATTTTAAGGAGTACTTTGATTTTAAAATGAAATGGCTTTCTATATTAGCTGAGAAAGAAGTGGAAATATGGTGTTCCTTTCTATGTTTTCACATTTCTTCAAACTACACAGGAACAGACATACATATAAATACTGCTATAGCTTTAGCTGCCTCTGCAACTGCAAAGTCATTCTTCAATGCCTTCATTTAAGACCATATAAGAGAGGGAACACTTCAACTTATTTACAACTGGTTGCAGGGAAAACAGCAGAGACATTCCTTGAAACGTTTAATTTAGGAAAATCAGTCAAAATATTGGTAAATCAACAAAGGTTAGTTGATACCACTAGATCTACATATTACCCAACAGTAAAATCATGCATCAAACAATGGAGCAGTATGGTGTTGATAGAGGAAATAGCAAGGAATGCTCTCGTCTGTTATGGAAAACTGCTTTCTTTTGATAACAAAATAAACAATGGGAAAAAATTGAAAGAAAAATGTACATATTAGCTCTGTGCACAGACAATAATTGTATTTAATTGATAATTATTTGACATTCTGAATATTACAAATTATTTTGTTGTACTCTTATTGGTAGTGGCTGGAAGCAACTAATGTTGCAAGATTACACAGTGTCATTTTAAAAAGTGATACATCTATGTAGTCATGCTTTGATGTATCTGTCAATAAAACTCATTTGTGAAAGAAAAGCTTGATAAAAACCAAAGGGTAAACCAAAATGAAAGTATTCCACACCCTTAGAAAGTGTGTGATTTACCCAGCTGTTGTATAAACAATAAGGATGAAAATGCTTTTAGACTGACATATTTCCATACTTATCACAGGTGTTGCTTTGTACAATCAGGAAATCAATGTGCATATTGCTCAAAAACACAGCAGTACCTCAGTCACCATTACCATTTTACCTGCAGAGGCTCACAACAGAACAACATTTAGCAGCAATCTGTTTTGTAGGAAGAGGAGATCAGATCCTTTTACTAGACAGTCACCTCCATGCACCTTATGGAGCACTTGGAAATGTTGAATCATTTTTAATATAAATATGCAAGCAATTGCTGAGCCCTTCTTTTACTATGTGCACTTTAACATTTATATAATATATTTAGCATATTCTTAGCCATACCATATCAGTGAAAAAGGGCCAGCCCCTCCCGTAGACTAGATGGAGTTGATGATAAGATCCCAGTAGCAAGACAAGTGAGTAAGCTAGTATTCTTTCATCAAAAAGGAACATTATATTTCATATTAACATACTAGCATTTTTCACTTTCAAGAAACCAAATTCAGAAGCTTATTAAAAAGCACTTACAAGTTTTGTGAATGTTTAAGGCCTTTTAGAGTGTTTATAGCAGAGACGCATAATTTTTTAAATAAGAAGAGCTTATTGTTGATGAGTTTGGCTCGCAGCAGAGCTACTTGACTAGTTCTACATGGCCATAACCTAACTAAGGGCCTGTTTACATGGAGATAGGGTCACCCTCCTATGAGGGTCACCCTACTGGTAGGGTCAAAACATAGAAAGCGTTCTCTTTTGGCACTACATTCAGTTTTCCTCTCATTGGCATCCTTGGCTACAGTTTTTCAGTGCTGTGGCCTATTATTGTCAATGCTAATAGCTCAAAGGCCGTCATTTTGACGTCAATTAATGTAATTCGAGACAGCCCTCCCCCGAGGGTCTCCCTACCTTGAGCATTTACATGGCATAAGTATAAACAAAAAGCTGGCCCTCCAAGGGGGATCACCCTACCTAGTCGATAGGGTAGCCCTACCACTAGGGTGACCCTACCAGACATGTAAACACAGCCACAAAAAAACAATAGAGGGTATGTCACCCTACTAGTAGGGTGACCCTCCTAGGAAGGTGACCCCATCTCCATGTAAACAGGCCCTAAAGTAACTTACCATTTCGTTGTTTCATTTGCTTCGCATTTATTGTGCAATCTCAGATGTACAATTCAAAGCACAGCAGCCATTTACAATAAAATTTCAGTCAATTCCATACAATAGTGTGATTCCAGGGAGCCTTTGAATGCTCCTAGGCCTGGTTTGTAGAAAGGTTAATAAAATGTTTCATTATAAAAATTATACCAGTTGTAAATCCGATATTTCCAAGAAGTTATACAAAAGAACCTAGGGAAAAGAAAAGCCCAGGGTAGATTCTTTTGTCAATGAAACCGCGTTTACTGGCGAGGGGATATCATGTTCGCGTCAACAGACCGTTGGCTACAGTTGAACCGTACGGATTTCTAAGGCATCGGTTGGAGTTTTAAAGAAGTTACGGGCCTTGTAAAAGACTATTTGGCTTTCTAAAACGTTGGGAGGAATACAAAAAGACAAAATAACAGTAATTCAAGGTAATTTATAAATACTGTCTGTTTATTTAAGTAAATTTTCAGATGATTATTATACTATCGCCCGTGCACGAACGCTATTGTTTCAAAAATATTCTCCGTTCGCCCACGAACGGAGGCATCTGATTGGCTGAGGGAACTGAACCGTGACTTTGCGGTTAGAACTAGTAGTTAGAATTTCAGTAAACAATCATGGCGTAGTTGGATGACTTGATACAAGATGTTCTTACAGATTTAAACTTTACAAATAATGGGTCTTCGATAAGCTAAAAACGAGAACAGAAAGAGGCAGTTAAAGCCTTACTTCAAGGTCTGGATGTTTTGGCCGTTCTACCGACAGGGTTTGGCAAAAGCTCAGTGATTTTCCAGTTGTATGACCTAGCTTGTATGTTCTAGTCAAATCGAAGCTTCATGAGCAGTCCGTCGTTCTCGTCATCTCTCCTTTATCATCCTTGAGAAAGGATCACATAAAAGAAGGAAGATCTCATAGTCTTGGTTTAAATAGCTCTTGGAGAAGAACACGTATTCTTCGCATAACGAAGCTAGAACAACACCACGACTGGCTTCACGTTTTGAAGGAAGAAACATTAAATTATAAAAATTTATCTTAAAATTCTTCGTTTGTCGAGCGTATAATTTTCTTAGGAGTTGTATTCATATTACTATTATTATTATTGGACTATACTCATGTATGAAAATACCAAAGTACCAATAATAAAGTTATTATTATTATTATTATTACTATCTCGACCCGTCGTAAATTTTGAAATTTATTACACTTGCATGGGGAATATCGGTGAACTGTCAAAATTTTGACAGTGTTTACCTTGATCCTGATTGGCTTAGATTGACCTCATTGGCCTGCCACGCAATCAAGCATAAGGGGGCGTAAATTTTTGAAACAATAGCGTTCGTGCAGGCTCTCCCTTCCTTTTCCCTCCTCCCCAGTCCCCTCCCCTCCTCCCCAGTCCCCTCCCCCTCCCCTTCTTTCCCGTTTCCCCTCCCCCACCCCCTCCCCCTCCCCTTTGAGAGCCTGTAGGCAGGCTAAGTAAATATTGAATTTGATTTTGATTTTGCTGTGAGAGCAAACGCAGTGCAAACTTGAAATTTAATTGCGCTCCAATTATAGTATATTTATCGTTGTGCAAGCCATTGTAAACATGATCAAACTAAATTGCTCTTTAATTTGAAATGTATAATTTCTAGATTTGCGTGTACGCTGTTTGATATATCGCGCTATCATATCGCATAATATGGAAGCTAAACGTGCGTTATTGCATCAGGACGATATAATACTCATAGAATTTATATTTGAAATGTTTTCAAGGAGAGAAAAATTAATTAGCTACAAGGCAATACAAGTTTCTTCAAAAGTCAGTACATTTGTACATGAATCCAATAACAAGGTCTGAATATACTTTATGACCCAAACACAAATAATACCACGGTTACATCTCACTCAATGTCAGACTTGACTGTACATAGTATATTCTTTTTAGTTTTGGTAACAGCCTGTGGTAATCACGAAGTACACATCAATGACCCAGGAAGGTGTGATTGGACAATACAAATACTTTAACTATTCTCACTGCATAATTAATTAGCTCCGAGTATAAATAAGCCAACTCGTGTTAGGAGTGGTCACTTCAAGATACGCCGGAACAACGGGAACTTTCGCGACCCACCCACCTCCCCTGGTGGCGGTTGGCCAGCCTATGCAGCAGTTTTGAGTTCTGTTTTGCTATGTGTTGGCCTCGAGCCGAAGCAGCCTAGCTCTAGATCTCTAATTAATGCTATAGCATGGCATGGACCAGAACCATTGAATTTTGAAGTCGATTTGCTTGGTTTTATGTGTGCACCCTTTGCCTTTCCGTAGTGTCCCCCAAATCATCTCCATAAAGGCAATAGCGTTTTTTCGTTCTCCTCGTCCCTACCAATTTGCTATGTACTCTACATGGTTTTTTAACTCCCAAAAGTTATCCCTAAAAGGGAATAAGTCATTGAATGCGACGTAGATATTGCGCTCCCAGAAAGTACCAGCAATTTTGTAATATTTCAACCAGGAACGTTTTCGTTCAGTTATACGTTATCCCACAGGAGAATACGGCAGTTTATTACACAAATCCAAAATTTCACCGCGCAAAACAAACTCAAGAATGACTTGCCTATATCCTTGTTACATGCTTATTACCTCATCAGTCGCGGACTCCTCCCATAACTTAATTCCACGATGAGTTAATGAGTATGCAGTGAGGATATATTACTTTCCACAACTTCCACAGGTTTTTGCTCACAATTTTGAATAACTTATGCAACATCGAGGCTGACATTGAGCAACATACTGACCATTAACTTGTTTATTAATTGCTTAACTAAGCTCACTTCAAATCTCATACCAAAATAAACTAGACGCACACGTGCGTTCACTCGTGCCCCGGGAGCCCTCTTCCCCGAGCCGTTTCACGCATTCTTCACAATTCCGGGAAATAGTTAACCGTAACATAAGACCTTTTTTGAATCGGTTAACTTAAACTATAAAAGAATATCTGATTAGTCAATTTGTCTGTCAGCAGCTATTAGTGTTTGCCTTTGTCCTTCTATTATCATGCATAGGTATTGTATATCTCCGACATGCAAAAATATTCCCTGCGTGAATATACCAGTTTTATTCATTTTTTTATTTCACTATGTATCTCAATTGTTTAATTTGCTGTAAAAACTTCTATACAACGGTGTTTTTGACACAATAACAAATCGTGTATTTTTCAGATGTTTTATATATTGAATAAAAGACGTTACGTGACCAAACGCGAAATACAAGGTCAATGGAACCTAATTCCATGCAATGGTCTCCGATATTAAAATTCAGTACAAAAACCTCTCAAGATCTCTTGAATGCTTAAATGAGGAATATAATTGACTTGCTTCTATGTATGTTCGTTTAGCAACATGTAGGATGAGAAATTCGTAGATTTTCAGCTCATAGGAAATAGTTCGTATCGCGAGGGCCTCCTTTCAAGTACTCCAATTAGAATTGGATATTTGGTCAAAGTATTGGAGATGAAGCTCAAAATAACAGCCCATTCTGAAGTTCTTATGAGTGTCTAGGTATATCTCGAGTTAAAAGCTCCATTTTACGATGTATTAGTCCTAGAAGAGCCTGTCTCTGAAAGCTATTTTCTTTGTAGTCGGCCATCTTGCATTCCTAAAGTTTCTCACTGGCGTTCACTACGAAGAGTAGGTGATGAATGAAGGGCATTGTTTCTTACGCTCTTAACCAATCAGGAGTGCATCACGTCACCGATTGCGCAAGAATGCCGCATTCTCGTGGACGACGAGAGGAAAAAAAAATGTGCAGTTTATAACTCGTTCCCGGCCTAAAGGCCTGGGCACGAGTAAAAAATAGACCTCTATGAGGCCATGTGGTTACTGGCCTCAAATTTGAATATAGACTAGACGCACACGTGCGTTCACTCGTGCCCCGGGAGCCCCCTTTAGGAGAGGCTCCAATGACCGGCCCCGTTCTTACTCTTCCCCGAGCCGTTTCACGCATTCTTCACCATTCCGGGAAATAGTTAACCGTAACATAAAGACCTTTTTTGAATCGGCTAACTTAAACTAAAGAATATCTGATTAATCAATTTGTCTGTCAGCAGCTATTAGTGTTTGCCTTTGTCCTTCTATTATCATGCATGGATATTATATATCTCCGACATGCAAAAATATTACTTGCGAATATACCAGTTTATTCACTATATATATATCAATTGTTTGCTGTAATGACTTCTACAACGGCGTTTTTGACACAATAACAAATCGTGTATTTTTTCGTTCATGTTTCGGATGTTTTATACATGAATAAAATACGTTACGTGACCAAAAGCGCAATACAAGGTCAAGTTCCATGCAATGGTCTGCTTCAGAATTCCGTTACTAAAACTCAGTACAAAAACCTCTCAAGATCTCTTGAATGCTTGAATGAGGAATATAATTGACTTGCTTCTATGTATGTTCGTTTAGCAACATGTAGGATGAGAAATTCGTAGATTTCCAGCTCATAGGAAATAGTTTTTATCGCGAGGGCCTCCTTTCAAGTACTCCATTTAGAGTTCGATATTTGGTCAAAGTATTGGAGATGAAGCTCAAAATAACAGCCCATCCTGAAGCTCTTATAAGTATATAGGTATATCTCGAGTTAAAAGCTTTCCATTGTTCTACTCCTGGAACAGCCTGTCTCTGAAAGCTATTTTCTTTGAAGTCAGCCATCTTGCATTCCTAAAGTTCCTGGCTTGCCTTCACTACGAAGAGTTTGCACGCGCTCAAAGATGAATGAAGGGCATTGTTTCTCACGCTCTTAACCAATCGGAGGTGTAACACGTGACCGATTGCGCAAGAAAGGCCTCTTCTGGACACGAACAGAGAGAGAGAAAAAAAAACATTTGTAGTTTATAACTCGTTCCCGGCCTAAAGGCCTGGGCACGAGTAATAAAGAAACGAAAATGCAAAAAGGGACAAAGAATGATGTCAACAACGATCCTGGACAAACTGACTGCTTTGGGAAATGCAATGCATCCCCCTTTCCTCCTCTAAATCGCCTTAAAATGCAACCAAACCATCCAAAAACCACAAAGAATGCAATAGAACACTAAAATACAGGTAAAAGATCTGATTTATTTTATTTTCGATCAATTTCTATATTTGAATATTTCGATCAAAGATTGGGTTACCTGTGTAGCATCTAAAGGGTACGGAGAATTTCTCACCCTACATGTTGCTAAACGAACGCATATAGAGGCAAGTCAATTATATTTCTCATTCAAACATTCAAGAGATCTTGAGAGGTTTTTGTACTGAATTTTAACTCCGAAATTCTGGATCAGACAATTTATTTTTATGTTCTATTTGACCTGATGCGTTTGGTCACGTAATGGATAAAACATCTGAAACATGAACGAAAAAATACACGATTTGTTATTGTGTCAAAAATGCCGTTGTAGAAGTCTTTACAGCAAACAATTGAGATACATAGTGAAATAAAAAGTTGAATAAACTGGTATATTCGCAAGTAATATTTTTGCATGTGAGATATATAATATAATACCCATGATAATAGAAGGACAAAGGTAAACACTAATAGCTGTTGACAGACAAATTAAAGATCTTTACTACTGCGGCTTGTTGAGTCTGTTGAACTACAGCCAACCTGTGTACGGTTCGAGGTGCGTCTTGTTAAAAAGTTTATTAACGACGGCATGTCAGTCGCTCTTACTCTAGCGGCAGCTAATCTAAATGTCCTTTTTAAGCCGATTTTGGGCTCCCTTTTACATGGGCACGAGTGAACGCACGAGTGCGTTTAGTCTATTTCTAAACCTAGGGTTTCCTATTTCATTCGGAACGGCTTCTTCAATACTACGTTTATCGAAATTGATCAAACGTTTCCCTTACAGATATATTTATGAACTAAACTGAACAATTTGGTCTCAAAACATATATTTATAACCACAAATATATTTGATTATTAATAATGGACTTAAACACCCTCGGACCGGCGCACGTAGTTCGCATATCTTTCGGCTTGACACTTCGCCTCTACTTCGGAGATTTCCGAATTACACGTACTCGCACGCATAAAGACGATGGCATAGTGTGTTACTGGCATAAAGCCAGTAACCACAAAAAACCTAGTGGGACTGTGATCAAAATCCAAACTGCAAGTTCATTGAGAGCCTCATCCAAAAAGACATACTAATTATGTTCTTATTGATTTGAGCTCAGCTTAGGAGAATACTGACTAAGATCAAATTAATCACACATCACTTAGGCTGTTCTTGCATTGACCTCTTTCAGTTTTTCACAAAGAGAAAATATTTTTACCCTTGAAAATTATAATTTTGCTTTCTAAAAAGAATTGCGTAAGACAGCTCAAAATAATAATCTGATAACATTAACTGAATAATATTTATGACAGAAGGAAAATGATTTTGAGTACCAGTTGATATTGTGCCAGTGTTTGCAATAATTGTCCAACATCAGTAACACTCTGTAATGAGAAAGTAAAAGAACCATTACTAGTCTGCAACATGTAGCACAATATAGTCTGTAGGCCTGTGCTCTTATAGCAGTGCCTGGGTGCCTGAGAACAGCCTTGATTTGGTTCAATATTTTACACTCTTCTACACTGTGTAGAAGTGTCATGAAGTGTACAAAGTAATCATGTCACTACTGTTTACAACAGCGTCAACGTTTTTTTTTTTTTTGATGCCCGAAACAATAGTACAAAGACCCTCATGTATACTTGAGTTCATTTTGAAGGCGTTCCAAACTAAATTGGCTTTTTCCATTTTAGAAAATTTCTACCAAGTTAACGTTTTTTAGATAAATCGTACTGCCAGTGGATAAACAGATAACTGACAATCAGACTTTTTAATTAGAAATTCGCCAAATGAAAAAAAAATCAAAAATCAAAAATGAAGTAAAAATACATAAAATGGAAAAAGCCAATTTAGTTTGGAACGCCTTTTTGGTGTGTTAATAAATACAGGGGGAAAATATGACAATAATATATAGCTTTATTCACTTACCAATTACAAAGAATTTGAAGAAAACTGGTCATCATATGTTGTGAATCGAAATCTAGAATAACAAAATAAAAGAGTTCCACAGTCAATAGGATTATTTGAAAGCAACGTAGTCATGATAGGCTTTCAAGATATAATTATTATTATATGACAATCAGTGGTATACTGGCGGATAGCAACATCGTAAAATCCATATCAACACTGCTTCCAGTGGCCAGTGGTGATATCAATGATATCTTCACATGTGAAGATATCATTTTTCGACCAATCACGAGCCAGCATTTTCCCGCTTCTCGCGGCTTTCAGTTCAGGACGCGTTGTGCGTTTTCATTGTTTACTTCACTAAACTTCGGCTAAATCCTGCGAAAATGTGATCAAATTCAAGTTTATCTTTGCTGATTTAACTTAAAATGCTTAAGAAAATGGACTTTTGCTTTCACAACTTCGAGGATAATTGAGGAATCGTTTTTTTCTGAACTCAAGATATTTCGAAACTCAACTTTTGAGCCGAAAAACTGGGCTTTCATGCAAGTCCGCTCAGCAATGCGAAGAGATTGATAATACTAACTTACTTGGACTGCAAGTTTCCAGCTTCACCTACCACTTATCTAACTTGAAGACTTTGGAAATACACCGAAAGCTTGAAATTGAAATTATTACAGCCATGGTTTGGACTCCAAAACAGAAAAAAGAACGATTCATTCGCATAGATGAGATCTGCTTGCTGTTTTTAAAGTAAATTACATGACCGCTTGGAGATATGGAATTTATCTTCTCGTGTTGAATATCTCTCACTCGTTGCTAGCGCTCACTCTGTAGAGATATCATTCAACACTCGAAGATAAATTCCATATCTCCGCGCGGCCATGTAATATCCTCTATGTATCCTCTCAGATCATGTTTAAAAATTTACGACTGTTGTCGAACTTTTCCTAAAGAAAAACACTAGAAACTTGCTCCTTTGGAAACCACAAAACTAATACATTACTAGGGTATTAGTAGGGAAATGTGCCAGTTAAGAAAAAAGCGTTTTTTACCCTGTGAGCAAAGGGATTTCGGCTCTGGGATTCTAAACTCCTCCCGAAAGCTCGAAGGTCAATTTCGAAAATTTGCTATTAAGGTATCAGGGTACCCCTAGCGACCGGTGTGCGTTCAACTCTACGTTGCGCCAAAACTTTTAGTCTAAACCCCATTAAAGTATATATTTTTAGAAAGCTGAATAAATGTAGAAACTAATTCCATTATTTTTATTGTAAAATAATTTTTTCCTTTTAGGTTAGAGCGAATTATTCAAATTTTCACCGAGGTGTCTTCGCGGAGTTCCCGGTCAATCAATATTGATCCGAAAACAATGTTTACTATCTTTCTGAGATCATGAGATATCACTTGTCAAAAGTGTGTCTCAGATTTTTAATTAGTTGCCCCGTTGTTCTGTTATACGTTCCTAAAGTTACAACACCGCTAAAATAACTGTATCCGATACAAAACAGACGATAACTTTGGAATGGAGCAAAAAATCGAAAATCGGAGACACACTTTTGAAGAACAACTATCGAAGACGACCTCTGCCAAATTTCAGATGAATCCATCAAATTCCCTTTGACCGGGAACTCAAAATGCACGGCTAATTGAACGTTAATTCACTTCCGAGAAAAACGCGAAAATGTTTTTGGAGCCAAGAAGCGGGTTTGTTGATACAAGAGGATTATAACACTTCATAATCTTGCCCGATGACAGCTGAAGTAAAGGGAAACCAAGATTTTGTTATGTTTCCTGCACAAATGGCGGGAAGTCAAGGCAATTTGATCCCATTGAACTTTGGCTCTTGCTGAATAATCTTTTTACAAAGGTTTCGGTAGTTATAGGCAAATATATTCTTCACCGACTTGATGACAATTGACAAGTGATGTCATCAGATAATTAGCAGGGATTAAGCCGGAAAAAAGGTTTTCGCTTATAACTCGCTATTAAAAATCGCTAGTGAAATATTTTTTTCACTAAATTGTAGCTTATTGTGTATTCTATCAGAAAATACAAAAAAGTAAAAATCGACCCTTTTGAGAAAATTTGGGGTACCCTGATACCTTAAAGTACGAATATAAAAGCTCAACGAGTCCGAGCTTTCCTTCACAAGTCAAAATGTGAATAAATAATAAACAATTTTTCTTATGTAAAGCATCTAAAAGTATTGTAAATCAAAAATACAATTAATTACAGTTAGTTTACTTACCATTTTGAAGTAATCGAAAGAACCCGAAACGTCATCGAGTCTAGAGAAAACATCTTATAACTTGACCAAAATGTGCGCTAAAGCCGATTTTGAACCTCCGACAAATGAGCCTTTAATTGTCAAAGAAGGAGTTCAGACAAAAGATTTAAACAGATTATACTTACTACCGTTCAGAGTAACAAAAGAAATAAAACTCTCAATCTTTCAAATTAAAATTATTCACAATATACTCCCATTGAAAGATTATCTCAAAAAAGTAGGTATCAAAGCTGATGATATCTGTCCCTTTTGTTCTGACTCAAAACGACACACATGTGAACACTTTTTTTTATCTTTGTAAACAAGCGCAATGTTTTTGGAAAGAATTTCAAAATTGGTGGTCGGTGCACATTGATCCCAAGTCACAAATCACTCTTGACACTATAAAAGTATTATATGGCCAGTTATCAAACTCTAGCTTTTCTCTTCTCTTAAACCACTTGATTCTAATCGCAAAACAACATATGTATTATAGTTTCATAAAAGAAGAAAAATATTCATTTGAATCATTTTTGTATCTACTGCAGAATGCAGTAGATACTATGTCATCGTGTTGAAAATGGATATACTTCATGCTTCACTCCAATTATGAGTTCACGATATATTGGTATTCACCAGAACATGCATGAGTTCTGACACGAAGTTCTGAAAAGTCGGAATATTTTCGGAAAATACGCGGGAACAAACAAGTAAAGACGAAATGACAAACGAATCGACCGAATGTCTTTCGGAAACATTCAGGAAAACTGACAAGCACAAAGTGTGCACGAAGTTCCATGAGTGACTGACGACTGTTGACAAGTTTGACAGGAATTCAAGTCAAAAATCTTGGTAAGTGATGTTTTTAACAATGTTTTTATGCCAATTGATAAGTCTCAGCTGTAATAGAATGTGTCAGGTTTATTCTTATGGAGAATTTTTGAATTATTATTTAATTTTGAGGCCGTTTTTGAGTGTAAATAACTTAATACAATATTGAAGTGTTCGTCTCGATCTCGTTTGACTGAGCCTTTGGCATCCTTTAGCAACAGTAACAACAGTAAACAAGTTTACAACGATTGCTGATGTAAATTATCAAATAACTCACTTCATTATACAATATTTCATCTCTGTAATGGCCTTCGTATGTACGAAGAGCTGAAACATGTGGATGACCTTGATTGCAAGGCTAAACAAACACTAGCAATTCCTTTTATAAAACCTATGACACTGTCTATGAAAGCTGTCTCTATTGATGTACGTAAAAACATTAAAAATATCACTTGCCAAGTTTTTCCGAACGTTTCAAAAAGACATTCGAGGTAATGACAAACTGCCCTGTCCAACTCCATAAAATTCTTCATCGCTATTCGTGTTTTTCTTTCCAATCAGCATTTCACATTGTCAAAAATATTTTTATAACACTTCTGCAGTAGATACATGCCTTTTATTGAAATATGCAACCAATAAGTACCATCTCGAAAAAAGAATCGCTCTAGCTCAAATTAATGAACAATCGTCGGCATTTTTCGGAAAAAAATGGGCTCCTTTTATCAATTTTCTTCAAAAACTCCTGCATAACATTGCAATCTAACTAATACCTCAGTTTCCCTAATCTCTTCTTCCTTGATTGTTTCTTGTTCACATTGTTCTCCTTGTTTTCCTCTTCTACTATTTGCTACACCTTATACACTAAAATCAAAAAAACTGTCTCTCTTTTTTTGTATACTGAAAGCTAAAAAAAAAAAAAAAATTGAAGTAATCGTAGCACAGACAGCACAGACCATAAATATCCGCCATTTGTCGATCGCTTCTTCTCTCCATTGTGATAAAATACGAAGGTTACGTTTTATCCATCAAAACAATGACATTTTTGAAGAAAAACGTCTCTTAACTTGTCGTGCTTCGTTTAACAAGAATACAAATCATTTTCTAGCACAAAAGAAGAAACTTTCGCTTCACAACTTGTCCAACAATCCTCGCTTCAACAGTTTCAACTGAAAATGGCCGCCACGCGCCAAGCAATTCAAATAAGTCACATGATAGCGTACGGTGCTTTCATTGGTCAATCGATAATCCCAAGATTAGCCACCAGTTTCCCTCAGATTTACAGATATGGATTGAATTTGTTAGAGAATTTGTATTTGTTATTATACTTTTCTCTCACAAAAAGTACCTTGGCCTTTTTCGATTTATCTATTTTTTTGCAAACGGAATAAAATCAACATTATTTTTCTGCATACAAAGATTCTTTCTGTTGAGTCCTTACCCTGAAAGCAAATAATCACATTCATTCGGAGTTGGCCATGATTTTAAATATTTCAGTTCTACTATTCTTCAAAAATATTTATAACCATTTTAATTGGTTGTTTTAACTAACCCGTTTTTAAAGTGTGTAGCAAAAGTGTAGAAAAATCAATTCAAATGTACAAATTTACCTGGCTATGCAAATCTAAAACAAATATGGAGCAAACTTAATAATTGCGTTGCATTTGCTAGATTCGGAAATGTTAAGTTTACTCTAATTTTGCTACTTATGTAGACCAACAGCAAATTCGGAGCACCAGATTTGCAGTGTAGCAAAAGTGTAGCAAATTTTATCCAAAAGTACAAATTTACCTGGGTATATGCAAATCTACAGCAAATGTAAACCAAACTTAGTAATTGCGTTACATTTGCTAGATTCGGAAATGTGGAGTTTACTCTAATTTTGCTACTTATGTAAAACCAATAGCAAATGTGGAGCACCAGATTTGCTTTGAATTTTCTTATTACGCAAACTTGAGCAAATCCAATTGAATATTAACATCAGCTTATGTCAAAACATTGCGTGTACACACAGGTTGTGTCAACGTACAACCTTTGGGCGTTGCCAGCGACATAGTCATCCCAGGCAAACAAATGACAGCATCAAGTTCTTTCCAGAAGTACTACCTCGTACCCAAAGATGGCCGCTTAAATGCAATGACAGCCTGGTGTCCAAAAACTGCCAATGCCGGAAATGATTGGCTACAAGTAGATATGGGGGCATCGTATCTTGTTTGTGGCCTCGCGACACAAGGCAAGCAATATGGAGCAGCTGAATGGACAACCAGTTACTGGATCAGCATGTCACGTGATGGAATTACATTTGAGAAGTATATGCAGGGTGGCAAAGTCAAGGTTTGTTAATCAACATGTATAGTGATATAGTCAAGTAACCGCCGCACGGTTGGCTCAGCAGTTGGTTGAGCGCAGACCTTCAGTGCGGAAGGTCAGGGTTCGATGATCTTCGATTCCACGGCCGGACCAACACTCAGGGTCTTAAAACAAATGAGAAGGTGCTGGCTTTGTAATTAGATCTGCAAATTGTTAGACCTTCACATCTTCTCGGATAAGGACGTTAAACCGTGGGCCCCGTCCCTCTGCCCTTCCAGACTTGCATTGGAAGGACGTTAAAGAACCCACACCACTATTCGGGGAGAGTAGGGAGGTTCCTTGATGATGTGGGTGGTCTGGCTTACTACGTACAAGGCCCACTGTCAATTGGTGTAAAAGCTGTTGTGGTATCCCTGTCTTCTCAGTAAGGAAAGTAAATCTATTAAGTGATTTGAAGGTATCTTGATTAATTTATTGCGATACCTCAATTTTTTCAGGTTTTCCAGGGAAATAATGACACCACATCAATTGTACGACACAACTTAACAATACCTTTTCAAAGGCGATATGTTCGTTTCCATCCAGTGAAGTATGTTACATGGCCGTGTTTGAGAGTAGAGATTTACGTGAACCTCACACCACCACCAAAACCAATAGGTAAAATTTACATAATCGACTTTAGAGCAATTTCTGCCCAAAATGTTTTGTTCATACCGCGGCAAAATATACCAAGCACATTCGTGCCTCTCCAGTCCTCCTCAAAGTTAGCTCAAATGAATGAACATTTGATAGTCAAACAAACAAAACTTTGCTGGCGAAACACAGAAACAAAACTCAGCCCAAAAAGATGAGGAGTTAAGGACTTTGTATTTGCCAGTCTTTTTCTCTCAGTACTTTCCTGTTTTCTTCTGTGCTCAAAATTAAGCTTAAAGATATGATATGAGAAAATCTAAAAGAATTCTAAATATTGCTTGGGATTCCTGTGATAAAGACGCGGCCGCGCTTTCGCGAAAACTCGCGCATGCTCAGTCGTTTTGCCGGGATGTCGATTTTGTTCCATTTCGCTCACAATATATCTGGATACCATATTGATTCAATAAAAAAACAGTATCTCCGCTAGTGAATTCTCTCTAAAAATCTAGTTTTTTGGAAATCTACTTATTAGTGTTAAACTTTATCTACATGATTTGGCTAAAATTCATGCCATGAATCCTAAAAAAGAAACGTGTTTTAGTAGATACCAAATATTGATATAAAAAGATCGGATGTTCAAACTTTTCTGAATTTTTGCATATTTTTGTAAGGTATATCAGTGCAAAATACTAATTTGTGAAAGAATGCAGTTGAACTGTAAACTTCATTCAGAAAGAAGCTTCGGAGCATCGATGCCAGCTGAATAAGAGTTCACTGGGGAAGCTCAATAATCCAGGCCCATCGCAAGCAAAGTGATAGAGGAGGTTCGATTATTCTCACCATATTGTTTTGGGATTAGGGCCGGAATGTCTCGGAATGACGGCTGTATCAACATCAGAGGTCCAGCTGGCTTTTGGAAAGTGGGATGAATTTTTTTTAGATAACTCTTATTTCATGAATTTTTTTTTTCTAAATTACGCAAAAATTTGAAAGCATCAAGTCAATAAAAAGAGTTTATGTAGTTTTCTTCCGTGAAGACCAGATTTTTAAGCCAAGAAAAATAAGAGAAGCGAAATAGAATCTATTAAAAACAGAAAAAGAAAAAGAAAAAAAGAAGTTGTTGACGCAGGCAGGACTCGAACCTGTTACCCAAAGCAAATTCATATGCTAATTTTATGCAAAACGCAAAAAGTCGGACCATGCATCCAGACAAATCGCTGAATCATCGCATGTTACGTATAGGATGGAGATTTCGGCCCCTTCCGCGCTATCCGGTAGAACACAGCGAGCTTCGCAGTCAAAGAGGGAGGAAACAGTCGGATCCTAGGCCATAGATGACTGAACCATACCACTAGGCTCACTGGTCTACTGAGCTAGGGATTTGGAAGACAAAATAACCTAGTCTATCCTGTGAATTGGCTATCTATTGTTGTGCAAATTACGCGATCCCGTGCCGGCACAATTGGAAAATTAACCTTTGAACTGTGAAGCAAATGAGCAGATGTAAGAGCCGGGTTCGAAACCGGCTTGGGTCTTTTTCTAATTTTTCTATTACTCTTCTTTCTTTCTTTCTTTCTTTCTTTCTTTCTTTCTTTCTTTCTTTCTTTCTTTCTTTCCCTTCTTTCGTCTTGTCTCAAAATCAAAATTAGTTGTAAATTAAAAAAGAGAGAAAAGACAGAGGAATAAAAAGATTATGAAAGTATAAATATAGAAATGGTGGAAAATACTTCAGTTATTAAAAATAAGAAACCGTTAAAGTAAATAGCTGAATGTCGGGGTTTTGATAAAACCATAATTCATAATTCACCAGCATTCACCAAAGGTTCATTTAGAGAGAAATGCCTATGAATGTAGTTTCTTAAGGGACAGTAATAGTAGCCCAAACTAAGCAGCTATTATTTCAATTAGAAGGGAGGGACTGGTCGTTCGAACCTTCGAACCACCCCAAGCGATGGGCATGTAATCCATTAGGGAGCATCGATGGAGCTGAGTAACAGTTCACAGGGGAAGCTCAACTTTCTTTTAAAAAAATTAATAACCAAGACTCCATTTTAATTGAGCTTAGGGATCATTTTTTGTACTACAGTCGCATTTTCCACATTGTTCTTACAGCGCATCTTGTTTGCTACTCGCCCGTCAAGTGTGTCTTGAGCGGCACGGACTGAATTGAAGAACTCGTCTGTTTGCATACACAGGTTGTGGCAATGTTCACCCTTTAGGCGTCACCAGCGACAAAGTCATCCCAGACAAACAAATGACAGCATCAAGCTATTGGAAGGAAGGTTATCTCATTGCACCTCATGGCCGCTTAAAGGCATTGACAGCCTGGTGTCCTAGGACTGTACGTGGATACGATTGGCTACAAGTAGATATGGGGGCATCGTATCTTGTTTGTGGTATCGCGACACAAGGCAAGCAATCTGGAACACCAGAATGGACAACTAGTTACTGGATCAGCATGTCATTTGATGATATTACAGTTGAGCCGTATAAAGAGAGTGGCACACTCAAGGTTTGTTAATCAATATGTATTGTGATATAGTCAAGTAACCGCCGCCCGGTTGGCTCGGTTGAGCGCAGGTTTGTTAGTAAATATAGTGAAGAAATAGAAAAGGTGCGCGCGCGTTCTATGTACATTTTTAGAGCACGCAGAGATTGATCAGAACACGAGAACAATGTTAAGAGACTCACGAGGCGTACTTACACCCTTCTCAAGTATTCTGATCAATCGCTACATGCTCTAAGTCTAGAGAAAGCACAGCGGGCACGTTTTCTATTTCATTGATAAATTATAACAGTGTTTTTGAATACATTCAGTATTCATTTACACTGACAAAAAATTTGAAAAGACCGCGCGCAGTTTTCGGGTCAGCGTAGCCGTTTTAGCACGAAAACACAGGGAACCCACCTATTTCTTTTTGAAAAGAAACACTCGAAAAAAACCTAGAAAAAAGTAGAATAAAGCACGAAAAATAAAATATATAAATTTGTCGCTCCCAGTCTCCCTCGGACAGTATATTTTCTCTTATTTTTCGTGCTCTTTGCTAGTTTTTATCGTTAAGTTTTTATATTGTTTTTATCGAGGTTTTTCTCAAAAGAAATAGTTGGGCTCCCTGTGGGTATACGCGTCATTCTTCCAATGAGAGCATGCCTTATATGATGGTTATTTCAGTCATAAAGTGATTTGAACATATATAGGCCTATCCCGGGTCCTTAAGTCCTTAAGTTTTTTACAGCAACTTAATACAATTTAAGGCGTTCTAAGGCGTTTTAAGAAAATGTGGAGAAATTTGTGTAATTTTTAAGGCGTTTTACGGCGTTTTTAGACATTTTAAGGCAGCTTATTAAAAGAGTTGAATTAACAGAAATCAACCTAAGGCTACTTTAGGCTGCATTGAGTATTTTATGGCATTTTAAGGCGTTTTATGGTGCTTTAAGCCGACGTTTTAATGAGGAAACTTATGCTCCTGGAGTAGGCCTATATCTTGATTACAGTGTCTTATTGCGATAGCTTTAATTTGTTCAGGTTTTCCAGGGAAACACTGACACTACTTCAATTGTACGACACAACTTAGCCACACCTTTTCAAAGGCGATATATTCGTTTTCACCCAATGACGTATGTTACGTGGCCGTGTTTGAGGGTAGAGATCTACGTGAACCTCACAGCACTAGTTATTAAACAACACCCCAAACCGTCTACAGTTGTTGCGGGACAAAATCTACTTCTCAACTGTAAAGCAACAGGCACGCCTAGTCCAAAAATCACTTGGAAATTAAACGGAAATGAAGCTATATTTGGCAAGGTGTTGGCCAACGGAAGTCTTTGGGTGCAGGAAGTTGAAAATGACAAAAACTTTGAAGGGAAATATCGTTGTGTAGCGACAAACAGAGAAGGATCAGTTGAGAGTAAAGATGTTGATGTTGTGATTTATGGTGAGTAATAGAATATAAATAAATATATAATAATATTCTAGCTACAGCAGATCCACGTAGCGGCTATTCTTCTGCTGGCACTCACACTCACTACCTCTACATTAAATATTTTGCATACATCGCTCAACTCACATGTTGATTTTTGCTGAGGGAGGAAAAACCGGAGAACCCGGAGAAAAAACCCTTGTGGCATGGTAGAGAACAACACATCAAACAAACTCAATTCACATATGATCCGAGTTCGAGTGGGGACTCGAACCCGGACCACAGCGGTGAAAGGCCGGTGCTCTCACCACTCAGCCAACCATGCCACCCGTAAAAGACCATTACACTGTCTGTCTGTCTGTCTGTCTGTCTGTCTGTCTGTCTGTCTGTCTGTCAGTCGGTCGGTCGGTCGGTCGGTCGGTGTGTCTGTTGTCTGTCTACGTATCTGTCTGTACTTATGTGTGTCTGTCTGAATGATTGACTGCATGACTGATTAGATAACTGACTGACTGTAAATGAATAAATGAATGCAATGAACGCGGGAACGAAAGAAGGAACAAAGGAATGACCCACTGACCGACCGACTTATTGACCAACCGTCTTACCAGTACTTTATTTGTACAGAAAAACCAAAAATTATAGAATCATCTCAGTCCCAAAAGTCATTCCTTCATCAAAACACTGCAGTGTTATCTTGCTATGCCACTGGTGACCCGGCACCAACGATCACGTGGACAAAAGACGGCAGCACGAACATACCACGTGCTATAGTACACGATAATGGTCACGTGCTAGTGATACCCAAGGTGTCAGAGATAGATCAGGGAGTTTATGAATGTCGAGCTGCTAATGACCTTGGTGATGCACGGACAACGATCAAAGTTACATTAAATGACTCTAGTGCTAAAAGTAAGTTCACAAAAGGAGAAAAACTCACCTTTCTTGAATGAAAAGGAGAGGGACAATTGTGTTTAATTCATGTAATGGATAAAAATGGGCTTGAAAAGCACGCGTGGCTACTACTTGTAGTGATATAGACCCATTTCCAAAGGCTTGTCGGCCGGCAACCTTCAAGCTTTGCAAGAAATAGGGACTGATATACTCAATTGCTTTTACTTGCTCTTACGTACTTTGCTCTCTAGTCGTGTGTAATAATAAAGATAAGGTAGTAATCTGTAATAGTAAAATATCAATATTATCGTAGGCACTTTAAAAGCGCATGTGGCTACTGCATATAGTTTTCAATGCAATTGAACTAGAACTGAAGCCACAAATATTTTGTTCTGTAGATTGTATTATATTGTATTGAAAATTAGTGCAAGGGGAGGGGAGGGAGGATTTCGCCCTTGAGTACATAGCCTGTGTAACGACTCTCGTTAGGGAACTTAACTGATATATTTTCATTCTAGGTCCTGAGCAATCAAAGCAACAATCGTCTCATTCTTCTGGTTCAAGCAGTACATCCGTGGGTGTCATAATACCTCTAGTGCTGATACTAGTGGTGTCCATCGCTATCAATGTTGTTCTCTTTCTTCGTTTTTACCGCAAAAAACAGGAACCACCAAAACTAATTGCCACGATTTCAATGACGAGTGACGAGACAAATCCGAACCATCCCGACTGGTCTTCTAACGACAGTGCATCTTACAACTACAGACCTTTGTAACCGCAAATTAGCACTGTTAGTGAGAATTAGGGAATGAAAATAATAAGTATAAGATCTATAATTCTTATAAGATAAAATAACCTAGATAAAAATTGAAAATGGCATCATAGCAGGTTGTCAATCGACTAAGAAATAGACATGAATTGCGAGCGCACTGAACAATCCTAAACAACCCGTTTTGACTTCAGAAGACTGCTTGCCGTTGCCTTTGCATAGTGTAATGCATAATGTTGTTCTCTTTCTTCGTTTTTACCGCAAAAGACAGGAACCATTAAAACCAATTCCCACGATTTCAATTACCAACAATGAAACAAATCCGAACCAAAATGTTGAACTGACCTGGGAGAACCAATTTCCTGAGTCGTCTGATGTCCATGCATCTTACAGCTACAGACCTTTCTGAACCACGAACTAGAAGCTAACTAGAACTGCATGGTAGTGAGAATTAAGTGATGATTATAATAAATCTATAATTCTTATAAGATAAAATAACCTAGATAAAAATTGAAAAAGACATCATATCAGGTTATCAACCGATGAAGAAATCAACATGATTGCGAGAGCACTAAACAACACTGAATTGCGTCTTGACTTCAGATATAAAAGACTTCTTGCCGCTGATTTTGCACAGTTGGCAACTATTTCTCGCAATCAATAAGAATCATGTCGTATGCTGCCTTTATTTGTGAGTGGTCAAATTCTCAAGTAATTTTGCTCTAAACTGATATAACACACGGATGGCGTGACTGATTTCTCAGTTTTGATCGATGTTAACGCAATGATTCGTAGAGAGCATGTTTAACCGCATCGTCTAGACATCCTCGTTATTTCACTTGAGGCCTATTTACACGGTGCAACTTTTGCCTACAACTGTTGCATGCAACTTGCTTACGACATATAGTACAACACAAATTGCGTCGTGTAAATCAAGGCCTACAACTCGCCTGCAAGTGTTGCGTGCAAAGTTGCGCGCTTGTAAATAGCCGCTAAAATATGTCGTAAGCAAGTTGCATGCAACATGTTGTAGGCAAAAGTTGCACCGTGTAAATCAGCCTTTAGAAGCATAGCTTGGGCTCCCTGTGGTCTAGACATCATAATCACTCATCAACCACAATATGACGTCAACACTATAGAACGTTCAACCATTTAAAGTGACAATGAAGGACAAAATAAAAAAAAATTACAGTAAAAATTGTAGTCTTTCCACTATAGATACAGTAAAAACCCGCATAAAAGAACCTGTGATTTTCTTAATTGCTCAATTTTCAGACGGAGTGTTCTTAATCCTCAGTTTCTTTTATACGGGTATTTACTATTTACTGTAATCAAAAAGTATTCCATCATCAAATTCCCCCGATCACTTTTCTAATAGTCCTTACACAATAGACTGTAAGTTGATTTGTTCGCTCTTTGGGCTACCTATCAAAATATAACTACAACTAATGGAATCAGGCTCCGTCCATACTAGTCTGAACGAATTCAAAACGATTTTTTTTTTGCTCTAAAGGACGGTTAGGTCTTCCGTTCACACTAGTTAAAAGGCATTTTTCGTTTGTCTAAGGTACGGGCGCGAAACCAGAGATGTATCCACGAGTTGAAATAAGAACATTTGAACATTTTATTGACTTTCTTTTACGCATACATTTATTTTACAAGGTACTCGTTTAACCTGCGAGTAGCATAAAGCTAATCGAGGCAGGTTAAAAGTTAGACACAAAAATTAATCAATTTATCACTCGTAATTGAACAAAAGCAATCAAAAATATATAGGCTAATAGAAAAAGAAGAAGTATGTAATTATAATTATTTCAGTATAGGATAATTTATGTAATTAAGGTGGCTCGACCCCATAATTTTACATGAACACCTTCCAACTTTGAAACGCTCATGCCTAAACAGATTGACTTCAATTATAACACATTAGTTACTGCAATTATAACACATTAGTTACTGCAATTATAACACATTAGTTACATATAGACTGAAAAGCAATATTGAATGTGTTCTGGGGAGATCGGACGGAATATCACGTGATAATGACGTCAAATGTGTTTTAGCTTCGGGTCCAATTTTGGCTCTCAAATGCATTTGCTAAGGAAATGCTCGATGCTACATATACCTTGGATGCTTGCCTTCCTCTGAAAGAAGTCTCACTAAAATCTACTAGACGGATTAGGAGATATTTTAGGTCCTTTAAATTCAGGGTATAATTTATGCAAAAACTGAAGACCACACTTCCCTTGGCAGATTTTACTACTTGTTGGATATTTATTTACCCCCAAAATCGTTCATTGTATTCTCATATCCCCATAGTACTTTATGAAAAAACTGGAACGATAGACAGCAACGCGATTTTGCCAAAGCGAATGATATGTGAATGAAGCTGAAAACTCAACGTTTACATTTTCTCCGGTTTTACGAGCATTTTCGCAAAACATGCGATCATTACAAAACTGCTTGTTTTTTTTTTCTTTATTTTTCCTGAGGAGCGTAACTGATTAATACACTATAATCACACGGATTGTCATGCTCTTTGAAAACATTTTAGGGGGTTTAAAATAAACGCAAAGTTAGGCAAATATTGAAGCGATGTCGACGATTTGTGCTCTGGGGCTCCTTTTGTGTCTGTCTTATCAACAAAGAATTCTTGTACACCATGCACGCATTGACTGCGCTTAAAGAGATTTATTGAGAAAAAAATCCGCATTAGAGGAACTAAGACGATCATTTTAGTAAATAATACCATGATCACCTCGGAATCCATTGTTTCAAGAGGGACGTTTAATGTCTAACATCCCTCCCACAGGCAGCCCAGCCACTTTTCCTGACGAAGTTTATTTTACTATTTTATTTACTATTTTATTGATACGCTAAAAAGACAAAAAAAAAAAAAAAATGCGCGCGCTTGTTTTAATTTGCTTGGCGCGCGCGCACTTGTTATGCATGGGTTTCCTGTGGTAATATCCTCCCGATATCCCACAGGACGAGCGCGTGCTTGTTGTGAATGGGTTTCCTGTGGCGATCACGCGGGACAAAGCTAGTTTGTGAGAAGGTATGAAACACGGTCACGTGACAAAATACATTTTCGCTTGTATTTCACCAGCTAAGAAAGAAAATATCGATTTTTCTTCGAATATGTAAACAAAGTATTTATGTCCAAACAACTTAATCTTTTTGAGCGTTCAAAGTTTGTTATTTGACGAGAATTTCACCTGGGAAGCTTTGACTCGCGATGGACGTATGTGTGCCCCAGGTTGATTGGACACATTTCCGTGAAGCGCTCGGGATTTCGTTGAGTTGTCGAGGGATGTCGGATAGCTATCGTGAGTACACGAGAGTTTTCCGAAATGAAACCGAAATGAATGAAAAACGCTCACAAGTTTACTTGAAACGGTGCTGGTTTTGGACTACAAAATTACTTCTTGGAAGAAGTTTTTGAAAATGTCAAAAGCTTTTATGTTCATACAAGACTTCGAAACAATTCTTCACTGTAAATGAGTAGACCTTCAAGGTATTTGAGATAGTTTTATGAGTGATTTTTTGAAGTTTTGTTGTGTCGCTCACAGCTTCATGTACAATGCTAACAGTTTTGGACTGCAAAAATTACTTTTTTGGAGTGTTTTAGGACGCTTCATAAGTTTTTATGTTCACATAAGATTTCGAAACAATTATTTATATGAAATGAGCTGATTTTCAAAATTATTAAGCTAATGTTAGGCATAAAATTTTGATTTTTTGTTGTGCATTTTGACACTCGGTCGGTGGTTCATTCTGACTCACAGAGAACAAAAACTTACTCCAGCTGAGAATTTGCAAAAAATATATACAAGATTGTAAGCAGTTCAGTTATAAACAGAAATAAAGAAAGTTTTGAAACTGTTATGTCTTTTTTGTTTTCTTGGGCTTTAATTTGTTGGGCTTTGTATGTTGATCGATTTATCTGGCTTCGGCGGTGTATACACATCTACTATTTCAACCCATATCAATGAGGATGGTTCCTTTACTCTTTTAATATTCTTGTAAACCCAATATCTTCTCATTCCAGATTCAGTGGCTAGTGTTTTTTTTCCTTTTTCTGTGTACGGGAATGTCCACTTCATGGTACGTCCTAGCTAGCTTGCGTTCATCATCAATTAAGCTTATACCAGCTGTAGTTAAAACAGTTGTTGAATCTTTCTTTATATCCTCTACCGAAACGGATTTTCCTTCGCATCTTCTATAAGTTTTCCATAACCTACAAGCCGAAATAACCAATTAAACGTAAGTAAGTTAATACTTTATTATAAGTAATACCATGACCCTGAGGGATACGGCCTCGAGACTTTTACTAAACCTCCCGAGGCTGAGGGGACATTTAATCACTAATATCCCGAGGAAGTCATGGTATTACTTTGTAATACCATGATCACCGAGGAAATAAACGAAAATATACTTCGCTGTTTGTTCATCCAAAACTTGAAAAATATTATACAATTCTTTTACCAATTAATTGTGCGTAACCCTGTTCTCTGGGGACTTTTGAAAATAGATTTCTTTGTTATATACTTACAATGAACAAGTATTTATAGTTGTTAATCAATGCGAAAGCTAAATTGTTTTTCATAATGCTTTCTTTGCTTCGCTATGCTCATGCGCAAAATAGAATGCATAGATCCCACACGCGAAAGAGTGTGCAGTGGTAAGAGGTATCGGTACGTTAGAAAGTTATAGAGTTTCGGAACAGCGTGCAAAGTTGTCCCGATCGTCCCGATGATTGATAATATGAGGGACTGTACCTCATGAATAGTATGAGGGAAATTTAGAACTAAATTTCCCTCATACATCATTAATGAGGGAAATTTAGTTCTGAATTTCCCTCATTAATGATGTATGAGGGAAATTTAGTTCTAAATCTCCCTCATTTCTATTCAGGTAGGAGGGATGTTAGACATTAAACGTCCCTCTTGAAACAATGGATCCCGAGGTGATCATGGTATTACTTATAGTGTAATATTCTTCCCTGTGTATTGTTATTCATGAGTATGATAATGAGGTATGGGGAATCGCTCTGGCCTGGAACCATCCAAAGCCAGGCGAAGTGCCAGCAAAGATTATCTGGCAACTTTGAACCCGACTTACTCGCTAAAGTGGGTGGGTGGGTGGGTCGCCAACCGTTCTTCGTCGCAACTCGAATGAACCGCATTAATTACAAGAATTGTTCTCATTTATATGCAATCCCCAGGGACCATATTACCAATTCAAATGGACTTTGAATAGTAATACCATGACTCTGAGGGATATTAGTGATTAAATGTCCCCGAAGCCGAGGGAGGTTTAGTGGAAGTCCCGAGGCCGTAATACCATGATCACCGAGGAAATAAACGAAAATATACTTCGCTGTTTGTTCATCCGAAAACTTGAAAATATTATACAATTCTTTTACCAATTGTGCGTAACCTGTTCTCTGGGGACTTTTGAAAATAGATTTCTTTGTTATATAGCTAATTCAATGAACGTTGTCGTAGAGAAAGCCTAAAGCTTAATCGTCTGACCGCGAGGTATCATGGGATAACTATTGTTTCGTTTTGCGATTGCATATCGAAACAATAGATATCCCATGATACCTCGCTGTCAGATGATAAAGCTTTAGGCTTTCTCTACGACAACGTTAATTGAATTAGCTATATACTTACAATGAACAAGTATTTATAGGTTGTTAATCAATGCGAAAGCTGAATTGTTTTTCATAATGCTTTCTTTGCTTCCGTTATGCTCATGCGCAAAATAGAATGCATAGATCCCACACGCGTAAGAGTGTGCAGTGGTAAGAGGTATCGGTGCGTTAAAAAGTTTTAGAGTTTCGGAACAGCGTGCAAAGTTGTTCCGATCGTCCCGATGATTGATATATGAGGGACTGTACCTCATGAATAGTAATGAGGGAAATTTAGAACTAAATTCATGACAATGGATATTTATTTAATGATTTTATTTTAATAATTTATTAAAAAGACAAAAAATGCGCGCGCTTGTTTAATTTGCTTGGCGCGCGCGCTTGTTATGCATGGCTTTCCTGTGGTAGTATCGCGCGCTTGTTGTGAATGGGTTTCCTGTGGCGATCCCGCGGGACAAAGCGTAGTTTGTGAGAAGGTATGAAACACGGGTCACGTGATGGACGGATGTGTGCCCCAGGTTGATTGGACACATTTCCGTGAAGCGCTCGGAGTTTTTCACTCGTTGAAGTATCGTAAAGTAAGTCGAACAGTCTCCGAAGCTCAAAAGCTGAAACATCTGTCAAGTTTTCTTAGTTGCGTTGTGTAAACAAATTTATTTGTTTATAAATTCTACCTAACTATAATAAAAAGTCATGTCAACAAGTTGTAGTGGAGATACCGAAGAAGTTAGTCGTTGTATATGGTAAGTTAGGTTTGGACCTTGTAATAATCTAACTTAAGCTTATGGACATCGACACCGATGAAAATAAGCTAAGTATTAGCTAAGTAATTATCCAAAATGAATCGTTTAATTTCACTACAAAAGCTCGTTCAGGAACGTGCAAGAAAGCATTTACATTTATGTAGATTTTACCATCACACTGTGCTCCCTCAGCCCCGTCTTTGCGTCACAGTTAAAAGGCATGTAAAGGCTTTGGTTGGTTAGGTTATTATACTTGTAAGAGAAAGACTTGAAGCACAGGAATTTGAGAAAATGTTGTGTGACAGGAAGTCCGCGCGGGGACAATGTGGTAAAATGTACCAAGCATGCGTGACTTACGAAACGATAAAAGTAACAGAGGCCAAAGTCGGTTAGGTAAAGTGAGAAATCCGTTTGAGGGTATTATAGTATATTTTGTATTATAGTATATTTCACTTGTATTTTCCTGTTTGCACCAGGCTTAAAATTTAGCTCAAAGATCTGATATGGAAAATCTATTAATACCAATTCTAAAAATATTGCTTGGGATTCCTGTGGTCAAGACGCGGACGCACGTAAAGCCCGCGAAAACTCGCGCATGCACAATCGTGATTTAAGGCAAAAAATCGTATGTCAAAAGCCACCTATGTTCTTTAGTAAATCATGATCGCTGATAGTGAGCTTGGGTTACCTGTGGTCATATAATACTTGTAAGAGAGAGATTTGAAGCACAGGAAGTCAGAAAATGTCGCAGAAGTGTCTATTGTACGAATTCCGATGTATATATATAGGTGTATGTAGACATGACTCTGATGTGTATATACAGGGCTGCCATACAGAGAAGGTTAACAAGAAATTAGAAATGTGAACAAAAATTCGGTGAAGATTAGATCCCCGGTCGACCGTGCACTGTTGATTGCCTAGCCCTATCATTTACCCTAATTTACCTAACCATAAAACCATGAAATTCGCTGGAATGAACCGGAATTTTTGTGGTTTAAAGAGGTTAAGATTCACGTGAACGGGAAACAGTGGAGCGCAGAGAGGATCACGTGACTTGCTTTCCTCTAGTCCGCGGCTGCCGCTTTAAAGCGAGGGTGAGTCATTTCGTGTTTGCTCTAAAAGTGAAACATCACTCTCTCATGCATTTGAGTATCAAACACACAACGCCAGGCACAAAAAAGTAGGTCGCGTGATCCTCTTGAGGGGCAAGGATGGCACAGTTGGTTAGTGCGCGGCCTTCGGTGCAAGAGGTCCCGAGTTCGATCTGCATATCTCACATCCTTGTTTCATGCGATCGACTTCTTTCCTTCTGTGTAGCAGGTGTAGCTTTAAATGATATAATTAAAAATTCGAGGAATTAAGGCGCGGGGGTCGGAGGAGACGGGCGTTTGGAGCAGAACTGCGCTAGTCAGACGCTGACTCAAAATGCCAATGCATCGATGGCCGAATGGTCCTGAAATTCAGTCCGCCTCTTGCCCCTTATTGGCCAATTCCTAGATAAGATACGAGATAAACTAGCAGTTTTTAGCAAAAGTAAAATGCTGCGATCGAGTGCATTAAACATTGTAATCTGAAATGTGTCAGTACAGTACATTATTTAACTAGTTTATTTATTCTGGCGTTTGAAGGCTTGTTTATGATGATGACCTAAGTGACCTTTTTGATGGGATGTGCAAACATTGATATTTGGGCATATGAAGTGATATCATTTCATACCATTGTAAATATAATAATCAATTAATTAACCCGCCAATGGCGGGCATAACTCGTGGATTGAGCTATATATGTAGAGCGGAAGCCCATGAAGCATTGAGAGCTGAATGTTATTCTCCATTTAGTATTTTTGACTCGTGGATTGCTAATCCACGAGTTATTGTGAGGGATCAAAATATACAAATGAGTCAGGCTCACTCACTCGATCACTCACTCGCACATTGTTAAACTATGCTACTGCGCATGCTCGACGTGATTGATCGCAGGCCGACAGTAAGGTGGGCTGTGGCTACTTTGAACTTTTACTAATATCGAGGTGCTCTTTCTATTTCTGGCATTTATTTTGATGGTGCTGCTTGATTTAGGGGAGATAGGGTCACGTGACCTGTTAGTGCATATGGCCTATTGATGACGTTTTGTGACGTCAAAAATCATCGTTCGCCAGGCGAAAAAGAAATCGAGTCTGTTTCGTCTATATACTCTCGACCACAGGAAGCCCAACAAACACAGGAAGATCACCGGGATTAGTGTCGCTAATGTTGCTAATGTCCAACTATATATGGGTAGTTACATAGGTTTAACTGAATAATAGTCTTTGCAAATGGAAACATTATTGCTACATAATAATACGTTGCAATGTGACATACATATTAATAGACAAATTACACGCGTCCCGGCATGAAATACTATTTGTGCCAAATATTCAATTTAAATATCCTTAAAACGGACCACTGATGGAGAGAGGGGAGTAAAATGAGCGCACCGTCGACCTCGAGTTTATCAGTTACTCAAATTACTGTCACGAGTTATCGACGTAAAATATGGTCGCTTACTTTACTTTACCTCTCTGCCGTCTCCCGTTTCCCCTTTACATTAATCTTAAGCTCTCTATTTATAGAATGTATAGGTACATCCATATATGGAAGTTGTACGACAGATACTACTGCAGAAAACGTAGCTAGTCGGCAAGTCTACGTGGAAGGCTGCGGGAATCACTGTACCAAGCACAGTTGACGTGCAAAGAGAACCAAATTCAGAGCGACACAACTTGAGCGCGCGTGTTTCGTGGATTCATGGAAATGGAGTATTCTTGGAACACTGTGCAGGTTCTGGGCCTGTTGACTTTAATGAGTCTTGTACTTCACTCCAAAGGTAAGAAAACGTACTCCTTCTCCTGACAGAAAAATGGTGTGCTGGTGGTCAGGCTTTGATTTTGGTCTAAAGCATTACAAAAACCAAAGATATTTTTCTGGGCTAATTTAGTAATGAAGAGAATGACGAGAAGTTTTACAAACAAATGATATTTCGGGCAGTCTCCACTGTCCATCATTAGATAATTTAATTGCTTAGATTCGGTTTACAGGTTGTGAAGGAACATATGTTCCATATTTACAAGAATTATTTTTAGTTCAACAACTTTAGCGCAACGGATTGTCCTTGACTGTTCATTTCAGTCAGGTTTTTGTTCTTTAATAAGTAATGCCTCAGCGATCTTACGCTTTTGCCACAAAGAGTAATATGTTCCCCTAAGACTTCAAAGCTTTCAGTGTTGACATGTTCATATGCTTTTTGTTTACGCTGTGTCTAAAGCCTGGTTTTCACTAGCTACATTAACATAAGCATAAGCAACATACGCAGACTCAGTATTGCATTTATCACATAGGTGTGAGAAAAGATCTAGACAAGAACTGCTAATGAGCATTGCCTTACTGAGTCTGCGTATGTTGCTTATGCCTATGCTTATGTCGCTAGGAAAACCTAGCCCTAAGGACTGTGGATTTCTCGGTCTCTTCCTTCCTTGATCATAAAGGAATCCACCATCCTTAGACACAGTGTAAACAAAAAGCATGAACATGTCAACACTGAAAACTTTGAAGTCTTATGGTCAAGGGAGGAAGAGACAAGAAATCCACAATCCATTTGGCCGTCAGTGCCATACCCACTCGGCGGTTTGTGTGGAGCTGTTCAGTTAGCCGATTTTGGGAAAGAAGCTTGCGTCTTCAGGTGCCTTACAAGATGAGATCAAGTTTTAGCTTGTTCTTGCCCTTTGTCTTCTCAAGCTAGCTAAAGTATGATATATACTGTCGGCATAATATTACTTGATATAATAGCCCCCTATAAGAATTGAATATATGTACAGTATCAGGGTTTTTTTTCACAAGAATATCAATACATTGTTTTTGGTTAACATTAACTACTTTAAGAATTTAATTTTGAACTAAACTCACCGAAGGTACTATCAAAGTAGTATACTACACTAGTGTGCTGCTATCTGATCTCGGCCGATATATTAAATCAGTTGGAAAAAGTATAAAAAAGAGTTGCAAAAACTATGGAACAAAAAATATACTTTAGAGTGATCGCACTAAACCCGTGAAAAAGTACGAAACCTAAATAGTACTAAATGGCACAAAGACGTCCTTTGTTTTCCATTATTTAACGTGCTATTTTGAAATGTTTAGTTAGTACAATTTCACGGGTTAAGTACAATGACTCTAGTACATTAAATGTTAGTGAAGATATTGCAATATTTCAATATTTGTTGGATCAGCCTAATGACCCAGGCCTTAACATGCTTGAAAAATCTTCAAGCGGCGGAAGTAGCCGGCGTAGGTACCATGTTGTGAAAAACTAGCAGGATATGTCTGAAACCAACCATATTTAACGTCAGTAACCCGTAAACAGTTTACACGTGAGGCCAACGTACAGTTCACACTTTACAGCTCTCTTCGTTACACCCAATAAAACAAAACCAGTGTGTGACGTCACTAGCTTGGAATCCGCCGAACACTTACCGACGACACTAGTGAAAAACGTCTGCGCATGCTCGTAGTCACGTCTTCGTGCTTTTGTTAACTTATGCAAATTTCGCATTTATGCTTGCCTTCAACAATGGTTTTCACAAATGTCAAAACTTAAGGTCACTTCTAGAAACTTAGGGCCAGTATTAACATAACGTCTTCTCATTAATGCAAAATCTTTGTCTCACAAAAGTATACAAGAGAAATTTCATATATACACCGAGAACAGCTAAAACTCACACATTTCATTACAAAAAATACGCAGTCAAGGACTGCATGTGACTCAGGCTGAAAGGATTTTTTACGACACATTTTGGTAGCAAAAGTTTTCGAAGAGGTTATGTGATCTGTCCTGGGAAAAGGCTATGTTAATGGATAACATAGCTGGAAATAAACAGTTTACAGTGGTTTTCATAAACCAGTGAAATAATTACGAAATTCAAAAACAGTAGTACGTGTAATTCCATGGTTTCCTTTTGTACTTATTGAGTAACAAATAGTAAATGGTATCTGATTAATTGCATGTTTCACGGGTTTTTAAAAACCAATATATGGAAATAGTCCTTGATAATGAAGCTATAAGCACACATACTCCGGACTGAAGATCTCCTTGACGACCGATCGCTACTCCGATCGCAGAGTCTGTTCCGATTGTATATTGCATGGAAGAGTCTGAGGTACATTTTCTTGATCAAAAAGCAACAATATTCTTTAAAATTCATGTCAGTTGTCACTTAGTGTTTCTTTTATCTTATACGTGATTCCGAGAAACCAGCAACTAGTGGTGTAAGCAATTAAACTCGGCTCAGTGATATTCATGTTTTTAAATCAAATAGAGCCTTGGTTCCATGAAAATATATAAATAAACTGTGTGGTCAAGAATCGGTGTTAAAATTCAGTATAAAAACCTCTCAAGATCTCTTGAATGCTTGAATGAGAAATATAATTGACTTGCCTCTATATGCGTTCGTTTAGCAACATGTAGGGTGAGAAATTCGTAGATTTGCAGCTCAAAGGAATCACTTCTTCAGATCGCGTCGCGAGAGCTTCGGTTTGAAGTACTCCATTGAGAGTTCGATATTTGGTCAAAGTATTGGAGATGAAGCTCACAATAACAGCCCATTCTGTATAAGTATATAGGTATATGTCGAGTTAAAAGCTCCAAATTACATTGTTCTAATGCAGAAAAAGCCTGTCTCTGAAAGCTATTTTCTTTGTAGTCGGCCATCTTGCATTCCTAAAGTTCCTGACTGGCGTTCACTACGAAGCATGAGTTGCACGCGCTTACAGGTGATGAATGAAGGGCATTGTTTTTTTATGTTTTTAACCAATCAGAAGTGCCTCAGGACGAACCTATCAGAAGTAGCTGAGGACGAAAACAAAAAAAAAAAAACATTTGCAGTTTATAACTCGTTCCCGGCCTAAAGGCCTGGGCACGAGTAATTAGGGATCAAAAATTTCTAAAAATATGGACTCAGGGATCAAAATTTCCGTAAAATCCCGGGATCAGTGAGACGAGAATATACCATGTTATGAGCCTGTAAGAATGATGAGAGGCAAATTACCAAATAAATCAAACTAAGAATTGACTCAAAAAAAGCATTATTTTGTACTTATCAAAAGTTTTTCATTGTCGCCCCAGCACAAACGTTGAGTTTACGTTTTACGTTAAAAACGCCTGCTACAAGTGGAGGTGGTTACGGACACTCAAGCCCGATGACATAGTGACGAGAGGCCCCATAAGGCCTTTCGTCACAAAAATCGTAATATGCACGCATGCGCATACGCTTTTTACTAGTGTCCTTACCGACTAAGCCGAGATTAATTGCTCTACGCCTATTGAACAAAGCTAAAGACAGAAAAAAACAGAAAAAGAACGTTTCATAGCCAGAAATCAATTGAAGGGGTTCGTCAGGTCATTTTTAGTATAAAACCGCTTATGTTAAAATGCTGCTTACATACACAGGTTGCCCAAACGTTAAGCCTTTAGGCGTCGCCAACAACAAAGTCATCCCAGACAGACAAATGTCAGCATCAAGTTCTTACCAGAAGAACTATCTTATACCCAAAGATGGTCGTTTAAACGCGGCCACAGCCTGGTGTCCAAAAACTGCCAATGCCGGAAATGATTGGCTACAAGTAGATATGGGGGCATCGTATCTTGTTTGTGGTATCGCGACACAAGGCAAGCAATCTGGAACACCAGAATGGACAACTAGTTACTGGATCAGCACGTCACTTGATGGAATCACCTTTAAGCAGTACAAAGAGAGTAGCACACTCAAGGTTTGTCAATCAATATGTACAATGCTATTAATAGTAATTTGAAGTTATGATCTGAATTAATTTTGATGGACGATTTACTTTTGATTTGTTCAGGTTTTCGGAGGAAATGCTGACAAAACTTCAATTGTACGACACAACTTAGCTACACCTTTCCAAATGCGATATGTTCGTTTCCATCCAAAGACGTATGTTACATGGCCATGTTTGAGGGTAGAGATCTACGTACCAAAAGGTACAAGTTGAGCAGTGAATTATATAAAAGACCATAATAGTACTTAGCGAAATTACTGAAAATAGCCATGTTTCATTAAGAGCAGTTTTCATATGAGTGCCAGGAACTTACCGCGCTGTACCGTAACCGTGTCAGTGCCGTAATGTCTTGAAAAAATTCCTGCCGTAACCATACCGTATAGTGACCTTGCCGTTTTTCCAGTCATACGAAATCTGCTCTAGTGCGCACATCACCGCGATCTCCTCTTTTACGTCCTGTCCTCTTTGCTAAAATGATCTATCTACGTAATATTATAACTTAGCTACAATCTTACGCGCGCTCTGATTTGTCAGAAAACTATGAACTATTTGCCCATAGGCTGCACTGCGCGCGCACTATCTTCATCATCGTCTTTTATAAATCGTTCGTTTTAAAGATGGTGTTACATATAACGTGCGCTCTGATTGGCTGAAAAATCTATGAACTATTTCCCCGTGGGCTGCACGGCTCCGTTTTTAACGTTCTAGGCTCTGTTATAAATCAATTAGACAACAGAAAGCCGCTTGCCCATGGCGTTATAGACGCACTTGAGAAAATATAAAGAACGATGAACAAACGTAAGAGTGGCACGAGGCGTAGCCGTCTCAACTTGTTTGCAGCTTTCTGTTTTCTAATTGATAAATTGCCTACTGAATGTGGTGCCGGGCCTTATCACGGCAATCACTCCGCTTTGACCAAATTCGCTCCGTCTCAACTTGTTTGCTAAAATATCTCTCTCAAGTGTATCTTGAGCGACGCGGAATCAATTTGTGAAGAAGTTCGTCAAGTCACTTTAGTATAAAATCGGCTGATGTTAAAGTGCTGGTTGCACTACACAGGTTGCCCAAACGTTAAGCCTTTAGGCGTCGCCAACAACAAAGTCATTGCAGACAGTCAAATGTCAGCATCAAGTTCTTTCAAGAAGAACTATCTTATACCCAAAGATGGTCGTTTAAACGCGGCCACAGCCTGGTGTCCAAAAACTGCCAATGCCGGAAATGATTGGCTACAAGTAGATATGGGGGCATCGTATCTTGTTTGTGGTATCGCGACACAAGGCAAGCAATCTGGAACACCAGAATGGACAACTAGTTACTGGATCAGCACGTCACTTGATGGAATCACCTTTAAGCAGTATCAAGAGAGTGGCACACTCAAGGTTTGTCAATCAATATGTAGAATGTTATTAATAGTAATTTGAAGTTATGTCTGAATTAATTTTGATGGACGATTTACTTTTGATTTGTTCAGGTTTTCGGAGGAAATGCTGACAAAACTTCAATTGTACAACACAACTTAGCTACACCTTTCCAAATGCGATATGTTCGTTTCCATCCAAAGACGTATGTTACATGGCCATGTTTGAGGGTAGAGATCTACGTACCAACAGGTACAAGTTGAGCAATGAATTATATAAAAGACCATAATAGTACTTAGCGAAATTACTGAAAATAGCCATGTTTCATTAAGAGCAGTTTTCATATGAGTGCCAGGAACTTACCGCGCTGTACCGTAACCGTGTCAGTGCCGTAATGTCTTGAAAAACTTCAAAATTCCTGCCATAACCGTACCGTATAGTGACCTTGCCGTTTTTCCAGTCATACGAAATCTGCTCTAGTGCGCACATCACCGCGATCTCCTCTTTTACGTCCTGTCCTCTTTGCTAAAATGATCTATCTACGTAATATTATAACTTAGCTACAATCTTATGCGCGCTCTGATTGGCCAGAAAACTATGAACTATTTGCCCATAGGCTGCACTGCGCGCGCACTATCTTCATCATCGTCTTTTATAAATCGTTCGTTTTAAAGATGGCGTTACATATAACGTGCGCTCTGATTGGCTGAAAAATCTATGAACTATTTCCCCATGGGCTGCACGGCTCCGTTTTTAACGTTCTAGGCTCTGTTATAAATCAATTAGACAACAGAAAGCCGCTTGCCCATGGCGTTATAGACGCACTTGAGAAAATATAAAGAACGATGAACAAACGTAAGAGTGGCACGAGGCGTAGCCGTCTCAACTTGTTTGCAGCTTTCTGTTTTCTAATTGATAAATTGCCTACTGAATGTGGTGCCGGGCCTTATCACGGCAATCACTCCGCATTGACCAAATTCGCTCCGTCTCAACTTGTTTGCTAAAACATCTCTCTCAAGTGTATCTTGAGCGACGCGGAATCAATTTGTGAAGAAGTTCGTCAAGTCACTTTAGTATAAAATCGGCTGATGTTAAAGTGCTGGTTGCACTACACAGGTTGCCCAAACGTTAAGCCTTTAGGCGTCACCAACAACAAAGTCATTGCAGACAGACAAATGTCAGCATCAAGTTCTTTCCAGAAGAACTATCTTATACCCAAAGATGGTCGTTTAAACGCGGCCACAGCCTGGTGTCCAAAAACTGCCAATGCCGGAAATGATTGGCTACAAGTAGATATGGGGGCATCGTATCTTGTTTGTGGTATCGCGACACAAGGCAAGCAATCTGGAACACCAGAATGGACAACTAGTTACTGGATCAGCACGTCACTTGATGGAATCACCTTTAAGCAGTACAAAGAGAGTAGCACACTCAAGGTTTGTCAATCAATATGTACAATGCTATTAATAGTAATTTGAAGTTATGATCTAATTCTTATGGACGATATACTTTTGATTTGTTCAGGTTTTCGGAGGAAATGCTGACAAAACTTCAATTGTACGACACAACTTAGCTACACCTTTCCAAATGCGATATGTTCGTTTTCATCCAAAGACGTATGTTACATGGCCGTGTTTGAGGGTAGAGATCTACGTACCAACAGGTACGTACAAGTTGAGCATTGAATTATATAAAAGACCATAATAATACTTAGCGAAATTACTGAAAATAGCCATGTTTCATTAAGAGCAGTTTTCATATGAGTACCGCGACCTTACCGCGCTGTACCGTAACCGTGTCAGTGCCGTAATGTCTGTAAACAACTTCAAAATTCCTGCCGTAAGCGTACCGTATAGTGACCTTGCCGTTTTTCCAGTCATACGAAATCTGCTCTAGTGCGCACATCACCGCGATCTCCTCTTTTACGTCCTGTCCTCTTTGCTAAAATGATCTACGTAATATTATAACTTAGCTACAATCTTATGCGCGCTCTGATTGGCCAGAAAACTATGAACTATTTGCCCATAGGCTGCACTGCGCGCGCACTATCTTCGTCAACGTCTTTTATAAATCGTTCGTTTTAAAGATGGCGTTACATATGACGTGCGCTCTGATTGGCTGAAAAATCTATGAACTATTTCCCCATGGGCTGCACGGCTCCGTTTTTAACGTTCTAGGCTCTATATAAATCAATTAGACAACAGAAAGCCGCTTGCCCATGGCGTTATAGACGCACTTGAGAAAATATAAAGAACGATGAACAAACGTAAGAGTGGCACGAGGCGTAGCCGTCTCAACTTGTTTGCAGCTTTCTGTTTTCTAATTGATAAATTGCCTACTGAATGTGGTGCCGGGCCTTATCACGGCAATCACTCCGCATTGACCAAATTCGCTCCGTCTCAACTTGTTTGCTAAAACATCTCTCTCAAGTGTATCTTGAGCGACGCGGAATCAATTTGTGAAGAAGTTCGTCAAGTCACTTTAGTATAAAATCGGCTGATGTTAAAGTGCTGGTTGCACTACACAGGTTGCCCAAACGTTAAGCCTTTAGGCGTCGCCAACAACAAAGTCATTGCAGACAGTCAAATGTCAGCATCAAGTTCTTTCCAGAAGAACTATCTTATACCCAAAGATGGTCGTTTAAACGCGGCCACAGCCTGGTGTCCAAAAACTGCCAATGCCGGAAATGATTGGCTACAAGTAGATATGGGGGCATCGTATCTTGTTTGTGGTATCGCGACACAAGGCAAGCAATCTGGAACACCAGAGTGGACAACTAGTTACTGGATCAGCACGTCACTTGATGGAATCACCTTTAAGCAGTATCAAGAGAGTGGCACACTCAAGGTTTGTCAATCAATATGTAGAATGTTATTAATAGTAATTTGAAGTTATGTCTGAATTAATTTTGATGGACGATTTACTTTTGATTTGTTCAGGTTTTCGGAGGAAATGCTGACAAAACTTCAATTGTACGACACAACTTAGCTACACCTTTCCAAATGCGATATGTTCGTTTCCATCCAAAGACGTATGTTACATGGCCATGTCTGAGGGTAGAGATCTACGTTCAGAAACAGTAGGAATTCAACAATAGGAAAAGAATTAAAGCAAAAGAAGTAAAACCTTTTAACCTAGCCAGCCCGCTTCATATAACCAGGCCCTTACGCTTTTAGGGAAGAGAGGTTTAGAAGAACAGTGATTTAGCTCTATGTTAAAAGTGTTCAAAACTGTAATTTTTGTCAAAGGTAGTATAAAGAAGAACCATAAATCGTGTTTATCTCATCTAGCAAGGACATTTAACGGCACACACTGTAAATACTCAGGTGTGCGACCGGACTGGCAAATGGGAGAAGTCCATCATTAAAATGTTTTGTCCCCCCCCCCCCCCCCCCCCACACACACACACAAAAGTAAACTTTTTAGCCCTCCCCTTACAATAGAGGGCATTTCATATGTCTGTTAAATAAAATCATATTATTTGTGCCTATTTAGTTGCTATTTAGTCACCGCTAGACTAGCATTGAACCAGAACTTTCTTATAATAGCGCGCAATACACTGGAGACATCAAATGACACAAGGGAATTGAGTCTAATAGCTTTTAATTACTTTATTACTTCAAATGTGGCTGCCACTCTTTTATATTTTGAATCTCAAGGGAATGATTGAAAGCCAGCAATAGGCACAAATAAATTGATCTTATTTCACAGACATATGAAATGCACTCTAGCATGGTTTAAACTTTTTATCCCCCCCTCCCACTTCTCAAAAATCCCTCAGATAAATACCATATTCTTATTACTAGTTAGCAAGAGAGGCTGATATGGGAAAATCATTTGAAATATTTGCACTAGAAAAGATTCTTTTACATGAGTCTCAATTACAAGATTCTCAATTACATAACATAGTTTGTATGATCTACTTAATAGTACGGCAAGAAAAACATGAGCTGGGTAATCTGTCAATTTTTGTATGTCTGCAGTGCGCGCAGAGAAATTTGCTGAATTCTCTCAGTAGCTAGTATCTTACGATCTTCACGGCCAAGGTATAAGCCCCAAGCCGATGACATTTTGATTCCCTCTCTGGCAATTAAAACTGTTGTGTTTGTATTCTCGAAGGAATATAAAATTTGAATATGAAAAGCTCTTGAAAAGGATTCTGGTATAGGGAGGGGACAAAACGGCATCATGCTAGGGGCTTATTCGGCGTCTTTTTTGTGCACTATTGCTTGCTCAAAGTAGCGCAAAGATCGTGATATTAAAAATGACAATAGATTCCGCTCTGCATCGATTAATCAACACTTGAACAAATAAAACGAGACAAATTCATTTCAGACACAGTACAGTTCAGGCCTCTTTGAATTTAGTGTAGTGAATTTAGTAACCAGAGCATGCACGGTAACAAGAAGGGCTGCCTTTTTCACGCTAGAGTTTTATGAAAGGATAACTTTTAGCACATTTCTGGGAATGCAAACTATGATATCGTAGTTGGTTGTATGCATATACTTGATGCAGTTTTGCAAGATCGTATCTATAGCGATTTCTACCAGCAATGCAAACAACAAACAACAACCCATGAGGCAAAACAAATATGTCATGCTAAAACGTTTTTACAGAAAACTGTTGAATATGCATAAGTTTAGTATTTCATCATTCTTACCGTCTCATCTTACTTAACTATAATAATAATAATTCATTTGTATGCACTGTATGATCCATTTATCTAACTATATGTTCCCAAAGCTAAAAATATTATTTCAACAGTTCACCAGCGCTGAAAAATTATTAACAATCGAAAAAGGTTCGCTTCCGATCGTAAATAAAGTTAGTTGTGCAGTGTAAGGTAGCGAATCGCACTTTAAAATCAGTATACACTTATTTCAAAAATCGTTGTCGCAAGTCAAGTGACAAGCGTCAAGCCAAGACCAAAATGAATGTATATAGCTATTTCAAAAAAGGTTGACGGGGCGAATGACGAATGGGAAGCGGCGATTGGTGATTGCACGACCGAAAGGAATTTTGGGGTAACAAGAATTGCTTCATTTTCATTAACTAAATACCCAAGCAATGCCGTTACCATGCAGTAAAGACCTTAGTGGACAAAGTGGTCGATAGGCGATTCGTGTTTCCGCGCCGGATAGCGGTCTAATAGCGTGACCACAGTTCCTTTCGGTCGTGCAGTCACCAATCGCCGATTGCCATTCTCCGTTCGCCCCGTCAACCTTTTTTGAAATAGCTATATACTTGAAAGCAACTCCCACGGTTGTTTTCTTTCTGAAAATCCCTTTGTTCGACTGACCGACATTAGTGAGTAGGACAACGTGTTATGCATTTCATTTTCAATATAAGCTTTTATTCAATAAGTGACTCAACTTTGAAACATTAATTTGAACAACACTCAAGAAAACTAATTCCGTGACAGTCAACTCATTTGTTATCCACGACTTCCTTTCATTTAAAGCCCAGAAATTTAATTCAAAGGTTTTTGATTGGGTTTGGTTAGTAAAGCAGAACTGAAGCCATCATCTGTGAGGCCGAACCGTGGCGGCTTTAAAAATCTGTCATTCTTTTCAAGGCTTCATTCAAGAATGCGTCGAACGATGACAAACAACATGTGGTTGGTTTGCATCTCTTTGCTTCTTTTAGCTTCAACCTCGCTCACTGACGAGACCTTGGACGAAAACGAGAAAACGTTGTCAACACTGCAAGAATGTAGGAATGAGCTTTCGAAATCTTATTGAGTTTGAGAATTTGTTTTTATTCAGTAATATACTGTTTTTTTTTTTTTTTTTTTTTTTTTTTTTTTTTTTTTTTTGAGAAACTGGAGATGATTTGAATTTCTTTGCTTCTTTTAGTTTCATTCCCTCTGGCAGCTGACGATTTCGAGGATATGTTTTCAACAGCTCAAGATGGTAAGAATAAGTTACCCAAATCGTAATGTTTTTGCGAAAATGTTGATTTTTTCATATACTCATTCTAAAGAAAGATGCAATGTGTCGTGAAAGCGGGAGGCAGTCACATTAGTTGTAGCGCTATTTGTAGGGACAATTCGTATGGCATTGCAAAAATCTAGCGAGATGTCTTTTTGGTATCTTTCACACCACTTCCTGTGTTTAATAAGCTGCTAACAAGAACATTCCAACTAGTATCATGTGTTTGTAAGCATAGCTAGAGTCTAATCATTCTGAACTTTAAACTTTGTTGTTGTTATTTTTATTTTTAATTTTAGCTCGATTCTACTTGTTATGAAAAGTACTAGTGGGCGGTCATGTATATCTAATTAGCGTCGTTTTATTTGCACCATTTCATATTCAATTGCTACGTGTACTCCTGCACGCAAACACTTAGTCTACGTAGGCGGGAAGGGAAGGGGAGGTGAGGGGAGGGGAGGGAGAAGGAGAGGAGAGCCATCAACGCAGGCTAGCAAACACTAGGGTTTAGCGTTCCCCCATCCCTTCCTGAAAAATGATTTTTGACGCTTGGTCAGACTTTATTGGTCTTGACTTGGAGGATCGAAAACAGCTAGGCTAAGTGATTTTGGGACGTTATCAGTGAAAGAGATGTTTCTCTACATTACACGTAATATAAGATTAAAAAAATAATTGTCAAACATCTCTCTGTACTCAATTTGTTGAAACAATTTTAGAAAACCTAGTAATATGATGCAAAAAAACTCTGACCAAGCTAGAGGAGCTGAGTCTGGATCAAGTCGAATCAGTGATTTGTTGTCGTTGTTGTTGTTAAAAGGAAAGCTAAAACACTTACAAAGTCAAGCAAGGCAAATGAAAGTAAAAGTATGACAATTTGAGCTTTTGAAAAGAGCTTGCTATTTCGTCCAGTTAATTTACTCTTCTATCCCTTGGGGGGGGGGGGGGGGGGACTCCATTGTAACAAAAATTGGGTATGCTCGTCGTATCTCGGGGTTAAAAGCAGGGATTTGGTATCTTTTAGGGTTTTGACATTATTGAAGTTTAGATTGTTAGATTTTTGGTCTTTCTAAGGGTATCAAAAGAGCCCATCGTTTATTATCTTGTTCTCAAATGGGCGAAATTTGCCCAACAAAAGTGTGTCGACCGTCCATTTTTATGTTCATCATAATAACGTTCATTAGCTTGTTATCACTGGTATCTCTTAGGGGTTAAAAATCGTCCAGCCACGCCCTCCTTAAAAGACTTCCGGTATCTTTAAGGGGTATTCTTTTACAATGGAGTCCCCCTCCCGGTTGCAAACACCGATGCGGCGATTTCTCAGTTTTAAAGATGAGTGTAATTATTTGTCTAAAAACACATATCCTTGTTGTTGTTGTTGTTGTTGTTGTTGTTGTTGTTGTTGTTGTTGTTGTTGTGTTTGTGGCTGTGTTTGTTCAGGAAAAAGATATAAATATAGCCACTAATTAGAATGGAGATATAATAAACTAATGACTACTTTAAAAAGTAATTGTCTGTTAAGCAAAGACTAGATGGCATGTTTGGCAAGGTGGATCGAAAATGCAAACTTGAGATCATCTGAAAAATTCACGCGATTTTTAATGATCACCCGAGGTGCATTTCAAGTTTAATTCATTTTACTGAGTTGACCTCAGTCTGAAGACTTCAATGAAAGTAAAACATAGCCTGCGTTGCCGGCTCTCAAGGGAAGGGAAGGGGAGGGGAGGGGGACTGGAGAGGAGGGAAAGAGAGGCTCTCATTTCCCTTCTCTCCTCCCCAGTCCCCCTCCCCTTTCCCCTCCTTCCCCCTCCCCTCCCCTTCCCTTGAGAGCCAGCAGCGCAGGAAGACAAAGTGGTCGATAGGCGATTCATATTTCCGCACCGGATAGCGATCTAATAACGTGACCACAGCTCCTTTTGTTCGTGCAAATACCAAATTAATCGCCGATCGCCATTCGCCATTCGCCCCATAAACCTTTTTTGAATTATCTATATATATACATGTTCATTTTCTGATTAAATAAGAACTTACGATAGCTTAAGTGGAGCAAATGCATGGCTAATCACATATTTTTATGACATTATCAGAACGTCTGGAAACACGAAGCTGTCATCTTAACTGCAGAGCAGAGTGTTATGATCCACTTGTTATGCAATGCTGCAACGGTGTTCTAATTCACGAGTACTTTAGCTGTCCCAATTGTTCTGAAACGAAGAAGTGCGATCAGAGATGTATGCCCAAGACAGGTTACCAATGCTGCTATAACAAAGTGATCCCATCTGCTTGGAAGTGTTGTCCGCATCACTGCGCTAGTAAATGTTACAATGCAGCTAATCAGAAGTGTTGTGACAATGAGATTATCCCGAGAAGCAAGGCGTGTTGCATTAAGCCTGTAGAATATTGTGGCAACAATTGTTACAATACAACCGTTGCGAAATGCTGCCATGAGAAAGTTATTGACATAGAAGATACATGTGGAAAAGGTATGTGGAAAAGCCATTTGAACGACAACAACATAATTATCTAAAAGTTTGACCACTAGTTGACTGCAAGTGTTTGCAATATGGCCTTCCAGACGTATTCAGGTAAACAAAGTATCATGAAAAACAATGCACCTTCACGTATTTGTAGATAAAGCTTAGTTTTAACATTTCAAACTTGAAACACAGTTATACTTGCATGCGAATCGGATGTCGATTTTGATGATTTTTCACGATTTTCTCAAAACCAGGAGGGAGGAGATGACTCCGATGGTTTTTATTAGGCGCGCGCTGGTACAGTGATGTCTGCCATGTTACGGATGGCGAACATAGCAACAATTGAGTTCTCAAAATGCTCCGGAAAAAAAATATTCCAAAATGTAGTTGAAAATGTACTTTTTAGAAATTCCTTAAGACATTTAGTACCTCAACTTTTGCAATATTGACATTGCATGCTTTACTTTCAATCTGTATCGATATCAGTCTTACTTGTCTTTGACACCAATCTGACGATGAAAACGGCTCCAAACAAAGAAAAGTTGGAGTGCTGTCTTGTTCAAGGCCCACTTGGATGAAAATCCGGCGATGAAAATTGGAAACTGAAGTTTTTGTACTAAACGTAAATTATATTGGGCAGTTTACCATAGAAATGTTTATTAGTTTGAACAACCATCAATCATCTAACTCACAATATCTGAAGTACATCATGCATATATATAGAGAGAGAGCTGACAATACTACAGCCACCACCAAGAACGTCCTGTTCGCCAAGCCGAGTAAGAAATACTACAGAGACCCATGGCTCAGTAAAGACTGGACAGCTGCTCGGAACGTCAGTGGCCAAGCCAAGAGACTAACGCAGCCCAAAACTGACTTTCCCAGGGTGATCTATCAACGGTTCACTCTGGCTCTTAGTTGACTGAGTCAACATTAGAGAGACATTCTGTACTGCACCGTGTTGTACTTAGCAAAGGCAACGAAAAGCCATATGTTTCTTTTAGAGCAGCTTTCGTATGAGTTGGAAACTTGCCGCGCCGTGCCGTAACCATGTCGGTGCGACCTCCTCTCTTAAGTCCTGTCCCCTTCGCTAAAATGATCTATGTAATATTGGCCTACTGAATGTGGTGCCGGGCCTTATCACGGCAATCACTCCACTTTGACCAAATTAATTCGCTCCGTCTCGTTCTTATAGAGCAACTCTTTCCTAAAATATATCTCTCAAGTGTATCTTGCGCGACGCGGAACCAATTAGTGTAGAAGTTCGTCAAGTCATTTTAGAATAAAATCGGCTGATGTTAAAGTGCTGCTTGCATACACAGGTTGTGCCAACGTTAAGCCTTTGGGCGTCGCCAACAACAATGTCATCACAGACAAACAAATGTCAGCATCAAGTTCTTACCAGAAGAACTATCTTATACCCAAAGATGGCCGTTTAAACGCGGCCAAAGCCTGGTGTCCAAAAACTACCAATGCCGGAAATGATTGGCTACAAGTAGATATGGGGGCATCGTATCTTGTTTGTGGTATCGCGACACAAGGCAAGCAATATGGAGCAGCTGAATGGACAACCAGTTACTGGATCAGCATGTCACTTGATGGTATCACCTTTAAGCAGTATCAAGAGAGTGGCAAACTCAAGGTTCGTCAATCAATATGTACAATGCTATTAATTTGAAGTTATGATCTGAAGTAATTTTTATGGACGATTTACTTTTGATTTGTTCAGGTTTTCGGAGGAAATGCTGACACAACTTCAATTGTACGACACAACTTAGCTGCACCTTTCCAAATGCGATATGTTCGTTTCCATCCAAAGACGTATGTTACATGGCCGTGTTTGAGGGTAGAGATCTACGTACCAAAAGGTACAAGTTGAGCAATTATAATATATAAAACCAAGAGACCATAATACAAAGAGAACGAAACTCAGCATTGATGGACGTCCGTTCGATGTTTACGGCGCCTAAGGCTATATATTTGTTGTAATTTCGCCATCGCACGCCCAAGGCTCTTAAACTTAAGGTGGCTGGACCCTATTTCGCCAGTGCGCGGGTAGTCGAATTGAAGCGGCTATTAATCGCGTTACAGAATTAAGTTGACCAAACTTTTTACGCACACCTACTACAAATGGACCAAATTTTATAATGATGCTAGTTTGGTTGAAATCGGAGCTTTTTTAACATCGAAATTGTTATACACTGGATTTGAAATTTTGCCAATTTTCTCAAAATCCTGACCTCGACGAGCAAAACGATTTATGAGACTTTGTAAATCAAATGTTTGTCTATAATGTGAGAGCGTTTCAAGAAATTCTATTAAGCCGATTTTGAGTAAAAACGGAGCAATTATTTAACTTTGAAGAAATTTAAATCCGTGGGTGCTTTACTAAAGTAATTTTATAACCATAATTTCCCAAAGAAAACTAGCAATATTTTTGGTTCCAAATAATACCAAGGCATTGTTCTTTATTTTGTGAATATGTCATCGTATTTGCAGTGTTTGATTGCCGTTGAGACGACTGTACGTAAAGCACTAAATTGCCGCGTTTAACTCGGAATTTCGACATACACGTTAATAATACTGGTTCTTGAAAACTAGTAGATGAATTTTTTTTTATTTCTCAATATTGAATATTCAATCCCTTGCTAGTAAGGTTGTGAAATTACAAAGGCATTGAAGTTTTTTAAGACCATTAAATAATTTTTTAAATATTGCCATATGTGCATCTCTATTCTCCGAGTTGTTGCCGGTGTTTGATTCAGGCTTTATGATATGCATACCTGCATGCGTGTCGCTTTGGCGCCTCGTGCAAAAAATGCAAATACATGGAACTATTAAGTCTTCCAAGTTACCTGGACTGGTGATTGAACTACTTTCCTTCGTCTTTTTAGCCTTTAATGTGTTTTCCAGCAATATTTCACTTCTCCGTTTTCTTTTTGCACAAGGAAATATCATAGTTCTAGAAACTTTAGTAAGGAACTGCTACGCCTAAAGGCCAGCGTTACTCTGGATATCACTGGTGTGACTTTCCATGTATATTTGCATTTTTTGCACGAGGCGCCAAAGCGACACACATGCAGGCATGCATAATCAAACACCGGCAACAACTCGGAGAATAGAGATGCACATATGGCAATGTTTGAAAAATTATTTAACGGTCTCAAAAAACTTCAATGCCTTTGTAATTTAAACACCTTACTGGTAAAGGATTGAATATTCAATATCGAGAAATAAAAAAAAATTCATCTACTAGTTTTCAAGAACCAGTATTATTAACGTGGATGTCGAAATTCCGAGATAAACGCAGCAATTTAGTGCTTTACGTAAAGTCGTCTCAACGGCGATCAAAAATAGCAAATACGATGACATATTCACAAAATAAAGAACCATGTCTTGGTATTATTTAGAACCAAAAACATTACAACTTTTCTTTGGGAAATTATGGTTATAAAATTACTTTAGTAAAGCACCCACGGATTTAAATTTCTTCAAAGTAAAATAATTGCTCCATTTTTACTCAAAATCGGCTTAATAGAATTTCTTGAAACGCTCTCACATTATAGACAAACATTTGATTTACAAAGTCTCATAAATCGTTTTGCTCGTCGAGGTCTGGATTTTGAGAAAATTGGCAAAATTTCAAATCTAATGTATAACAATTTCGATGCTAAAAAAGCTCCGATTTCAACCAAACTAGTATCATTGTAAAATTTGGTCCATTTGTAGTAGGTGTGCGTAAAAAGTTTGGTCAATTTAATTCTGTAACGCGATTAATAGCCGCTTCAATTCGACTACCCGCGCACTGGCGAAATAGGGTCCAGCCACCTTAAGGAATAAAAAACGGTTTCCCGTGTTTGATAGCCTGATCAAAACACGCGTGATGTTGGGAGAATACGAGAGAGCGTAGTGGAAGCACGAGCCGTAGGCGAGTGCTTTCACAGCTCTCGAGTGTTCTCCCAACATCACAAGTGTTTTGATCAGGCTATCGGATACGGGAAACCGTTTTTTATTTCTTTTATAAAATAACTAACACGCAAATAGACGAAAATAGGAAAAAGAAAACACCGGCGAAAAACCAAATTGACGTGAGCGTGTTTGATACTCTCATCAAACACGGGTTTTCAGCCAATCAGAGTGCGCGCTATATAAGAGTTATTTTATAAAATAGAATTCAAAAGCAAAAAGCAAATGGTCCCGTTCGCGCGCACTTCAAAAATCAAATTCTAACATTTGACAGCCTTGCACGCACGATAGCGAAATTTCCATGTTTCTTTTAAAGCAGTTTTCGAGTGGGTGGGAACTTACCGCGTCGTACCATAACCGTGTCAGTGCCGTAATGTCTGTAAAAAAAACTTCAAAATTCCTGCCGTAACCGTACCGTATAGTTACCTTGCCGTTTTCCCAGTCATACGAAATCTGCTCTATAGTGCGCACATCACCGCGACCTCCTCTTCTACGTCCAGTCCCCTTCGCTAAAATGATCTATGTAATAATGGCCTACTGAATGTGGTGCTGGGCCTTATCACGGCAATCACTCCGCTTTGACCAAATTCGCTCCGTCTCGTTCTTATAGAGCAACTCGTTTCCTAAAATATATCTCTCAAGTGTATATCTTGAGCGACGCGGAATCAATTAGTGAAGAACAGGAAGAATTAAGTTCGTCAAGTCATTTTAGAATAGAATCAGCTTATATGTTAAAATGCTGCTTGCATACACAGGTTGTGCCAACGTTAAGCCTTTGGGCGTCGCCAACAACAATGTCATCACAGACAAACAAATGTCAGCATCAAGTTCTTACCAGAAGAACTATCTTATACCCAAAGATGGCCGTTTAAACGCGGCCAAAGCCTGGTGTCCAAAAACTACCAATGCCGGAAATGATTGGTTACAAGTAGATATGGGGGCATCGTATCTTGTTTGTGGTATCGCGACACAAGGCAAGCAATATGGAGCAGCTGAATGGACAACCAGTTACTGGATCAGCATGTCACTTGATGGTATCACCTTTAAGCAGTATCATGAAGAGAGTGGCAAACTCAAGGTTCGTCAATCAATATGTACAATGCTATTAATTTGAAGTTATGATCTGAAGTAATTTTTATGGACGATTTACTTTTGATTTGTTCAGGTTTTCGGAGGAAATGCTGACAAAACTTCAATTGTACGACACAACTTAGCTACACCTTTCCAAATGCGATATGTTCGTTTTCATCCAAAGACGTATGTTACATGGCCGTGTTTGAGGGTAGAGATCTACATTCAGATGAAGAAACAGCAGTAATTAAACAATAGGCAAAATGGTCAAACTGTGTAAGGGAGTGATTGTATGAACCTGGCTGGCCCGGTTAAGCGGGCTGACATCTTTCGTTTTGTGCCCCCAAGGGAATAGAAAACAAGAAGTCAGACCGTTTAACCTATAGCCAGCCCGGTTCATATAACCAGGCCCTTACGCTTTTAGGGAAGAAAGTTTTAGAAGAACTGTGATTTCGCTGTATGTTAAAATGTTCAAACTGCATATTTTTGTTAGTATTAAAAAAGGATCATAAATCGCGTTAATCGTATCTAGCAAAGACATCTAATGCTACACAGTGTAAATGCGCAAGAGTGCGACCAGACTGGCAAATGGGAAAAGTCCATGTATCACGAAAATGTGTTGTTCTCCCCCTCCCCGCCTCCCCCCCCCCCCCCCCTCCCACTCATTCAAAGAAAAAAATCTAAAGTAAACTTTTTAGTACCCCTCCCTCCAATAGCATGGTAAAAACTTTTAACATGGAACCATGTAGTAAATATTGCATGTAGTTAAGGTAGCTCGGTCTAGCTTTTTTCACGGTCAACTAGCGACGTTTAAACAGCCGTAGCTCCCGCTCCGATATAGAATGAAGTTTTTAAAAAAGTACATTTTATTGAAATCCGTTTTATTTTAGTGAAGAAATCATTATGTCGTCTTCTTTACTTAAAACTCATTTTCGAGAAAAATCGGTCTAAACTTTTAGAGCCACATATCCAACGGTAAAGTTGTTAGTTAGGTCTACATTCTGAGGAAGTGACAAAAAAATCGTACTCATAGTTTTTGAATAAAAACGGTTTTATTTTTTTGTATACAAAAATTCATATGTTTTGTACTATTTACGATAACAACCTACTCTGACAAGATACAACAAAATCCTTGCTCCCAGTTATTGCCAGGACTTAGTTCTACACTTTCTGTGATTTTCAATAGATTCGGCCAAGACAATGATTTTTAAGAGTGGTACAAGTCATGTAATATTTTTGTTCATTTTCTCGCAAAACCTGAAATTTTTGCTTCTGAACGCGCTAATTCAAAAATCGTCGATTAATTTTCTTTTAATTTCCGCTATTAATTATTCAGAATATGTCCAATTATGGTTCCAAGTTGGTAATCGAAAGAATACCTCTAAGGTGCTCAAATAAAATTTCAAACTTAGGTATATTTGCATTTGCTTCTGCCGCGGCTGTTTTGCTAAAGCAGTGTTGATTTCGCCGTGTAGTTTGAGTCACACATAGTATTTGCATGCTTTTTCTGTTGTCACATTACGCACGTGCTGATCGACCGTGCGGAAATATTCAATTCGACGACAGAAGTCTTAGTAAAATTGCTGTTGTGGAAAGAAAATGTTGAAGAAGGCATATAACCACCGCCGCAAAAGACAAGCTGATATTTTGTCAAAAAACTGTCAATATGCAAAATTGTGAGCCTGTCGTCGAATTGAATATTTCCGATTATTATATTTTGAAAATAATTCAAGAGTTTTGATTGGCTAAGAGCCACCGGATAAATTACCATAGTCGCCGGCTAGCTGCCCAAATTTGGAGTTATGAAAATGTTGAAAACCATTATTCGAAGTTATGACGTAATTTTCTCGAATATGGAAAATTAGCTTGCGGTATGACGTCACGCTAATTTATGCAATTCATGCCAAAAGCGGGAAAACAACAACAACATGTATTCTTGTCAACAAAGCACAACTGAGAAAGAATTATTTTCAAAAAATAATAAAACAATTATTGAATTCGTTTCTCGTAGGATATGGGGAATTATTAAGGCCTCGGTTTGTGTTATCTGCCTCAGCCTTCGGCTTCGGCAGATAACACAAATCTCGGCCTTAATAATTCCCCATATCCTACTCGAACTCATCCAATAATTGCTTATTATTATATTTTGAAAATAATTCAAGAGTTTTGATTGGCTAAGAGCCACCGGATAAATTACCATAGTCGCCGGCTAGCTGCCCAAATTTGGAGTTCTGAAAATGTTGAAAACCATTATTCGAAGTTATGACGTAATTTTCTCGAATATGGAAAATTAGCTTGCGGTATGACGTCACGCTAATTTATGCGATTCATGCCAAAAGCGGGAAAACAACAACAACATGTATTCTTGTCAACAAAGCACAACTGAGAAAGAATTATTTTCAAAAATAATAAAACAATTATTGAATTCGTTTCTCGTAGGATATGGGGAATTATTAAGGCCTCGGTTTGTGTTATCTGCCTCAGCCTTCGGCTTCGGCAGATAACACAAACCTCGGCCTTAATAATTCCCCATATCCTACTCGACCTCATCCAATAATTGCTTAATATTTATAACAGAAAAAGCATGCAAATATGTGTGACTCAAACTACACGGCGAAATCAACACTGCTTTAGCAAAACAGCCGCGGCAGAAGCAAATGCAAATATACCTAAGTTTGAAATTTTATTTGAGCACCTTAGAGGTATTCTTTCGATTACCAACTTGGAACCATAATTGGACATATTCTGAATAATTAATAGCGGAAATTAAAAGAAAATTAATCGACGATTTTTGAATTAGCGCGTTCAGAAGCAAAAATTTCAGGTTTTGCGAGAAAATGAACAAAAATATTACATGACTTGTACCACTCTTAAAAATCATTGTCTTGGCCGAATCTATTGAAAATCACAGAAAGTGTAGAACTAAGTCCTGGCAATAACTGGGAGCAAGGATTTTGTTGTATCTTGTCAGAATAGGTTGTTATCGTAAATAGTACAAAACATATGAATTTTTGTATACAAAAAAATAAAACCGTTTTTATTCAAAAACTATGAGTACGATTTTTTTGTCACTTCCTCAGAATGTAGACCTAACTAACAACTTTACCGTTGGATATGTGGCTCTAAAAGTTTAGACCGATTTTTCTCGAAAATGAGTTTTAAGTAAAGAAGACGACATAATGATTTCTTCACTAAAATAAAACGGATTTCAATAAAATGTACTTTTTTAAAAACTTCATTCTATATCGGAGCGGGAGCTACGGCTGTTTAAACGTCGCTAGTTGACCGTGAAAAAAACTAGACCGAGCTACCTTAATATGTTTGTAGCTAGATTTGTAGTTTGATTTATAGTTGCTTTTGTAGTTGGAGTTCAATAAAACTTGCATGTTTAAATCGCGGTTTTTTTCTTTTTTTGGGGGGGGGGGGGAGGGGGATTGATTTTTTTTGTTCTGACACCTTTTTAACAAAATGTAACAAAATGAAGATATTTTCGAGTTGTCTCTTCTCTTATTGACACTACTTTTTTCGCGTCTTGTCGTTTTAACGCGAAGTTGAGTAATTTCGCGTTTGACTTAAACGCGAAAGTCACGTTCACTTTCGATATTCTAGTTAAGTTGAGTGATCACGCACAAAGCAATTCAAGACAAGGCCCCGGGATCCAAAGAATATATTTGGATTACTCCATTGTTTCCCCGGAGCCTCGTCTTGGATTGCTAATTTGCGCGTGATCACTCAGCCAGAATATCAAAGGTGGCCAAACGCTTTACACCAGGCATAAATAAAACAGGTCACGTGATCCTCTCTGCCGTTTACTTGAAGCTAAGGTGGCGCGGCCCGTACCTATTGATTTGTTTGTTGGGCATGAATTTCAATCGCGTCTTTTTACATCAAAACCTTGTCCGATTTCTGAGAAACTTGCAGCCATTTGTCTTCAAGTCTTGAAATCTGTACCGGTAATTATTTTTCTGCGGATTAGATCAAGGAATTCGAGATATCAGACGATTTTTAAAAATGGCTTTATGAGAAAAATTGGTCATAAATCCAAAATTCGTAAGGTGAATTTTTTTCCTATTTCATTAATCCAGTATAAAGGCATAGAGGACTACATATAACGCATCTCGCCAATTTAATCCTTAGAAGATGCGATACAAATTTGCGCTGCCTGTCACGACGCAAAATTATGTAGTCAAAACTACCGCCAAAATCTCAACAAAATTTCAAAAACAGCGAGAACTATATCTGCTATAAGAAAAACAAATACCTATTGTAACTTGTGAACAAAATATGGAGACATGAGAAGCTAAACGCCAACGTTATCCTCAAGCAAACTTGGAGAGTAATTTTTGTGACCACGAGGTGAACGTTGCGAATTTGTATTCCTTCGACTTCTACAAATTCTGTCGAATTGTTTCGTGAAATTTTCTAGGTATGGGATAGAACAAGATGTTAACATACCTGTTGCCAAGTGTCGTTGTCGCTGCACTATGTATAATTCAGTAAGCTTCAAAAGTAAGCAACTACATCGAGTCGACGTTCGAGCTGCCAAGGTAAAACCCTCATGGTTTGTTAATTTATTCAAAACAACACATTACTCTCTGTTGCAAAATTCCGCACGGGATCTAGACTTTTGGGAATAAAGACAGTAGTTCTCCGAATCCAACTGCTTCTGAGTCTAAATCCCGTGTGGAATTTTGCAACAGATAGTACAGGGGCGGTAAGGGGGGGTCTCGGCACAATTCACGAGTTTCTAAAAACGGGTAGAACGTTTCACGAAAATTAATTTTTGGTTTTCACGATTCACGAAGTAAAAAACTTTCTCAAACCAAATTATAACGCGTTTAATAATTGCCGGACACCTGATACCTGTGATACAGTAGATAGCCAACGTATAAAACTGGTCAAACAGGTCAAAGAAGACCTGGGTATGAATTCCTGGTCTCAAGTATCACTAACAGGATAAATTGGATTAACAAGATTGCTGAACGACGCTGTTATCGTGACACCTCTGACCTCTTCTTTAGTTTTGATAATTGTTGATCTGTTCCTTAACTAACAGCTAGAAGTCACGATTCACGTGGACAAACAGCAATGTTTCACGATTATCGCAAAAAATACATTGATTTTCACGGGTCACGACCGTGGGCTGACGCACGATTCACGGCTTTTATTTTTCTCTGATCACGGTTCACGAAGAATTAATAAGGGTCTTCACGGCTTCACGAGAAAACCCCTTACCTCCCCTGATAGTAAGGTGTTGTTTTGAATAAATTAACAAACTATGAGGGTTTTACCTTGGCAGCCCGAACGTCGATGTAGTTGCTTGCTTTTAAAGCTTACTGAATTAAACCTAGTGCAGCAAAGACAACGACACTTGGCAACGCCGATCTAAGTGTGTTTGCATAAATTAGCGTGTCAACCCCTGAAACAGGGTTCCACATGCAAATTAGTACACGTTGCTACGCAACAAACAAACCGAAACACGCTATTAAAAGAGTCTGGTTATCACCAATTCTTCCAAATCAAAGTTGTTCTTTTTCTAGAAAAACATAACATTTTTGAGGAGAAGTAACTAAATAACGTAGAAGACTTCTAATTTGATAGATAACATTCGGCAGAACTTGTGGAATTTACTCAACGAAACCGTCGTGATTGTTCGCACCTTATCTTCCATGCACTTGAAAATAAACTCATTCAACTTCCTATGTACTTCTTTGAGTAAAGAAAAAACTAAAATATGTCTTTGGAACTTTATTACAAGTGATTAAGCGATTATTATTTAAAACAAGCGACGGGAAAGATTCTAAACGAACCCCAGATCTGAAGCGCCATTGTTTATTCAAAGTTTTCGAAATAAATCAAGCTGTAAAATCAAGCAATAGATCTTGGGCTTAAAGAAATAAGCTAAAACTAAGACTCTTGGAAGAATCTTCGACAAAAACATCCGTTTACATTACTTTAGGTCGCCAAAAAGCACAGAACATGGACGAAAACAAACTTCACGCTTGGTTGATGCTAACAACAATTACGCATGCGTTGAATTTATAATTAGTCTCGTTGTCAATGACACACTTAGATCGGCGTGAAGTCTTAATGCGATGCTTGAAAAAGGTACTAATAAGGGACGAACCATTAGAAAAGTGATGTGGGGGGGGGGGGGGGGGGGGGGTGAGGGAATTTTTTTGGTCATATATTTTTTTGGGGACATGAAAAGTAGGAATTTTTTTTTGAACCGTTGGTGCTGGCAATATATTTTTTTTACAGGTTATGTACATTTAATTTAAAAATAATACTGAGCAACACGCTTCATGTAGCTCTATGACTGGAAAGACTGAAAAGTCTCTGTAAATAACAGTTTTAAAAAGTGTTCTGTATAATTTAATATATTTATGTATTTTTGGCAAAGCAATATGATGGGAATTTGCCTGATTCCTTTTAGTTGGACATGGTGGTGTCCACCTCAATGGCTCAGGTGCCACACCCTTTAATACCATGGAAAGATTTTTTTTTCTGAGAAAATGTTAGGGCAGATTTTTTTTTGCTAATTTTTTATTGGAAATATATATATATTTTTGCTTTTGCCCCCCCCCCCCATCACTTTTCTAATGGTTCGTCCCTAAAGTCATGACATGACTATTTCTACATCAAGCAGCCCATATGATACAATTTGACGTGACTTTAATGTTTTTAATTAACCATATCGACATCACTGATAATATTGCAGTAGTACTAATTATCATTTTAGATTGAAAGACAGACAAGCATATTACAGCGAAAATCGTTGCATCGCGACCTCCAACGTCGGAAAGATTTTCGTCTTTTCTGATCTGTCAATCATTCTTTGGGGCGGAGCTTGCACGAACTCGTTCAGTGATTGGTTGATTTGAAAGAAGCTCCGCCTCCAAACTCATTGACGACTCAGAAAAACCCAAAATCAAAACAAAATTTGTAATTTGTTGGTCGTGATGCAACGATTTTGGCTGTAATTTGATGAACAAAGAAAATCGCATTCTTCGACGTAACATTACGAAACAACTTCGAAGGTGATCGTGGATGATGGCGATGATAACGGGGGAAAAGGAATGATAGTTTTTTTAATAATCAGCTAATAATTAGAGGTTATAATTCTATAAAGGTTGTTTTTGACAAAGGAAAATAGGATGTACCATGCCAGACAGGAATCATTGGGACAATTATCAAATTGTGTGTCAACTCTTGAATGCGATTTCTAAGAAATACCAAGAAACCCACTATGTAGATACCGCATTTTTGCTTTCTGTTTTCATTTTGTGTTTCCAGGAAAGACATATACTGATCTATTGTTTAGGGAAGACCTATATCCTATTTTCTCTCTCAAAGACGACATCTACAGAAACAGTTGTATTTAACTAGTGTTTAGGTTGGAATGGAACTTTATGTTGTCCTGAGTTGGTAATCTGAAAAATATTAAGGGAAGGCGTTACTTAGCTTCCAACGCAGTGTTTAGTCTCGTCACGCAACGCCCTCTCAAGAGAGAAAATACTAAATCACACACGCCAATCATGAACCATGAGCCAGCAAATCTTTGATAGGTTGTTTCGTACAAAGCCTTCTTTCTCTGAAAGAAATGAGTCACAGTGGGATTCTGGTCTTGGTGGGTGTGGTTTAGTGTCATGTTCTCAGGAGCGTTGTGCATTGCGTGACGAGACGAAACACTGTTGCAAAGAAGTCTAGGCGTTACTATGGCTACAAAAGAACTTGCCATGCCGTTTTTGACATCTGTGTAAGACAAAATCGTTCATCCGGAGACAAAACGGCATTGCTTTTTAGAAAGGATATGGTATGATATGATCAACTGTGGAAAGCAAACCAGCAAACAAGTTATTGGCAATGCTAGTGTTCTTTTCTTTTTCGTTTTTCTTTTCCTTTAATTTTTCTCGTTTATAACCAATATATTTAACTGTTTAAAAGACGTCGTTTCAGTTTGTTTTCTTACCTCCATTTTGAGTGATGTATCGTACCCACGGTAGGGCCTGGTAACCACTCTTTTCGATGATCTTCAAATATCGAACCTTTAAATACAGGGGAAGTTTGTATTTTAATTTATGTCAATCAGAAATCAACAATTGAATCTTTGTTGTAAAAACGACGATTAAAGTGCCACGCCTCCATTACTATTGTTCACTTCGAACCACTGCTATTTCGAACATTTCTGAGACTTCAAAGTTGCGAGATTGGGCTAAAAATGCAACAAACCTGAATTCCTGAGACAGTAAAGTATGGAATCTCAAACTTCAGTTTAATGGGTGGTCGACCCTCGTTCTCCTCTGAAACAAATGATTAAATCGCAGTGATATAAAGCACGCTCTGATTGGCCCACAGAAACAAATGGTAAAACCACACCGATATAACGCGTGCTATGATTGGCCACAAAAACAAATGAAAAAACCACACCGATATAACGCGCGCTATGATTGGCCACAGAAACAAATGATAAAACCACACCGATATGATTGGCCACAGAAACAAATAGCAAAACCACACCGATATAACGCGCGCTATGGTTGGCCACAGAAACAAATGATAAAGCCACACCGATATAACGTGCGCTATGGTTGGCCACAGAAACAAATGATAAAGCCACACCGATATAACGTGCGCTATGATTGGCCACAGAAACAAATGATAAAGCCACACCGATATAACGTGCGCTATGATTGGCCACAGAAACAAATGATAAAGCCACACCGATATAACATGCGCTATGTTTGGCCACAGAAACAAATGATAAAGCCACACCGATATAACGTGCGCTATGATTGGCCACAGAAACAAATGATAAAGCCACACCGATATAACGTGCGCTGTGATTGGCCACGCGGCAGACGGCAGAGAATCACGTGACTTCCTTTTTTCGAGCATTGCAAGGCGCGTTCTGCACGTAAATGTGAGAGTAATTTCTAGCGTTTATTTCCAAATTGAAATGACTCAGATTCACGTTAAAACGGCAACGCCAGACGCCAAAATTCGCTATCACGTGATTAAGCTCTCTGAAACCACGATATAACGCATGTCTTGATTGGCTAGACATTGTTAACAAACCTGCTTCAACACTTGGAAGATTGAAATGTGCTCGTAAAAGATATTCCTTTCCACCCTAGAAGTAATGAAAAGGAAGCTGAGAAGTTGTTTACTCAACATAAAACCGTAATAGTCTATTTTTAACGTTATACTGTTATCACAGAGAGGTGGGTGGGGCGATCAAAACAAAAACAACAATGTAGGCAGGGGAAAATTACTAGGGGAGTCCATCTCGCGCTCTACAGTGGAACCATCCTCGAACTAGCTGAGCTATTTTTAGAACGAGCTCTGATTGGCTGCTTTCACGAGCGACCAAAAGACAATTCGAAAAATTCAATCCTGGTCGTTCTACTCTGTGCCGAGACAAGACATGTAGGGCTAGTTCGGTTTTGAAGCACTTTCCTTAGTAATTAATTGAGCATTCCTGAATATAGATATAATGTTTTGAATATCCTTCGACTCTTATTCTTGGAGATATTCTTGCAACAAAAATTCAAAACTGCCGGTCAATGACCTCGAATTCCTATTTGACCGGCAGTTTTCAAATTTTCCAATATTTCCCCGAAAAAAAAACCATTCGTACACCATCTAAAGTACACTATCTTTATTTAGAAATGGTAAGCGGTCATAGTTAGCGCTGTAGTGTCCAACTAGCTCTTTTTCTCTAGCCCCGGCACAGAGTACAACGAGCGACCAAAAGACACTTCGAAAAATTCAATCCTGGTCGTTCTACTCTGTGCCGGAGCTAGGCAAATAGAGTTAATTACACATTACAACGGTAGTTGTAACCGCTTACCTTCCTAAATAAAGATAGAATACTTTAGATGGTGTACGAATTTTTTTTCGGGGAAGTTTTGGAAAATTTAAAAACTGCCGGTCAAATAGGAATTCGAGGTCATTGACCGGCAGTTTTGAATTTTTGTTGCAAGAATATCTCCAAGAATAAGAGTCGAAGGATATTCAAAACATTCTATTTATATTCAGGAATGCTCAATTACTAAGGAAAGTGCTTCAAAACCGAACTAGCTCTACATGTCTTGCATGTCTCGGCACAGAGTAGAACGACCAGGATTGAATTTTTCGAATTGTCTTTTGGTCGCTCGTGAAACCAGCCAATCAGAGCTCGTTCTAAAAATAGCTCAGCTAGTTCGGGGATGGTTCCACACATCATTACCACTAGAGCGCGAGATGGACTCCCCTAGTAATTTTCCCCTGATGTAGGTTAAGAATAGTTTTGTACACATGATCGATTAGTGACTGATGTTTCTTATGCATTTTCACTTTCACTTTTATTTTGTTTCAATCATTGTAACCATCCTTAATGAGTAATAAAAAAGATAGCACAGAAGAAATGTCAATGATGATAATAAACTAATATATGAGTGTGAGATAAGTGAGAGTGTATATGTATGCAAAATTATATTGAGTTCTTTTTTTAATAGTATAGTATTTTATTAGCTAGACTGGACATCTTGTTAAGACCAGTGTTTTTTAAAGCTGATGGATTTTTTCCAGTTTAAATAAAGCATTTATCACTATATATACTAGGATGGATTTCAAATTGTGCACTACTTTTGGATTTACGAGACATCTCTGGAAAGCTCAAAAAAAAAAAAAAAAAAGAATTAAAATAACAAACACGACTCTAAGCAAGTTAATTATAAAACAGGGATAATACCAGAAATACAACAATCTCCAGTTCAACTACATATGCTATTATCATAGCTGATATTATAGTGCTGTAAAGAGAATGGAATGGATTCAGAATGGTGTTCCCCAATGTTTGCACAAAAAAGCCCTGTTGTGGCCTCGACGGTTCAGTTTAACCTTGCTTGGGACAGTCTCAGTTAAATTCGATGTGCTGTCCTAGAGCAGATTTCATATGAGTGTGAAACGGACCGCGCCGTACCGTGACAGTATCAGTGCCGTGATATCTATAAAAACATTCGAAATTCCTGCCGTAACCGTGCCGTGACCGTGCGGTGCCATTTTCACAGTCATATGAAATCTACTCTATCACATGGTACTCACTGGAAATGACTTGATATTCCAGATCACTAGATTCTGGTCAGGTGCATACTTTGCGCTGCCTACTGTTGTCTGTCAAGAAAATAATAAACAGTAATTAGGGGGTGCACTTAAAACGGCCTAAGGGGGTGTTTACATGGCACTAGGATCATCCTAGCGGGCGAATCATCCTACCTGCTATACATTTACTGCATTCTGTTTACATGGAAATTTGTGTTTTCACTTCGGGTACTAGGATCATCCTACTAAACAGAATGCAGTAAATGTATAGCAAGTAGGATGATTCGCCTACTAGGATGATCCTAGTGTCATGTAAACACCCCCTAAGTGACTTGTGTTGATATTTTACCATAGGAAAGTCAAGTGATACCATTCTGGACCATTTGAAAAAACTTGAATTAATCATCAAAAAAGTCACTTTAGCCTTTTCCATTGGTATCCCTTCAATCTATTGTTCAAAAATAAAAATCTAAAAAACTCTAAAATCAATCTGAACTCATGGAGGGGATTTTTACCAATTAACCCCAAGAGAATGAGTTAACTTTAAAAGTTTCAAGGGGATATGAGCTTCCATGGAGTAGGGCTGGGGTTTCAATAAGGTTTTTAACATGTATTGTTTTATTGCACTATTATGTACAAACTAGTTGATATCACTGAAGTAGAACAGTGCAAATAACAATAGCAAGGTATCTAGTGGTCTTTGTCTTTCTTGTGTAGTTTATGCCTGAGTGAATTTATAGTTATCGGATAACAAAATAATTGATAACTAAATACATTTACTATTATGTGCTAAATAGTTAGTAGCTGTTTCATGGATGGTGTGCTCTCTAGGCTGCTGCCCAAAGGTATAACAGCTGACTGCAGTTTCACTTCTGTTGATGTAGTAACCCACAGTGAGAGGTTAAGTAGGTGGTGGTACAACAGTGGTATCCACCTTCTATTGAACCCTGGCAGTGGAGTTTCATCTTGTTCTTACAGCACCTGACTCTGACTAAAAACAAATATATAACCCCAAGCCCAGGGTAACTTTTCGGCAACTTTCAATAAATTAATGTTCTGTGGGACTAATGAGCTTCTCTTTCTTACCTTAAATTTTGGTGAATCAGCATCAGCTGGGACAGGAATAAGAATCTCTACATTGTTGGCAGTGGATCGTCTTTTAAATTGACTTTTTGCCTTTAAAAAGTTAGAAAAAGGTGAACTAGCAACTACCTGGCTTTGAAGCAAAACTGGTGTTTGCCAGTTGAGTGTCTGAATGACATGAGACCTCATTGAAAGAAGTCAGTTTTTGTTACACTGTTACATGTAGGTAGCAAAAACAGTCATGGATATACGCATATCTCTCTAGAGTCAATCCAATACCTTGATCATGTATTCCACTCTACTGTGTGAATGACGTTCTATTACTGATTCAATCCAAATCAAAGGTTTCACCTGCAAGAACAACAATATTAGCTTTAAACAGGAGTCATTAAAATTAATGTATTATTCCCAGAGCAGACACACACATCATATTACAGTATAAATGTAGTAAGGCAACTTACATGGGTGTTCAAACGATATGACATCAGTTCAAACTCTCCATCTGGGGGAATGTAGGAGATTGTACGGTCATTTTCAAATCTTGACAAGCGCACACACTGATGAAATTTGACATCCTCCAGTTCTACTGCCTTACTCTTGCCCCCTGAAATACATAAAAATAAGATGCCATATTAACATGAAACAAAGTTGAAGGGATACCCATGAAAATGGCCTAAGTGATTTTTTCTGAGGATTTTTCTCAAATTATCTAAGATGGCTATTGTTTGCCCAGTAACAAAATATCAATATGGTAGACCTAGATATCACAAAATTAAAGTCATTTAGGTCAATTTCATACTAGATAACCCTTCAGTTACAAATCTTTTGATTTTTACAACCAAGATCCTTCATGTTTAGCAAAGTTTTTTCAGCTGAGAGTTGAATGACCAAAGTCCAATAATTTATTGTTACCTAACCTGTACCATTTGTTGTAAAAAGCTACTGTACTTTTTCAATTTCCTAGGTACAATTTTATTTTACAATAAACACCAAGATTTTACAAGAACAAAATTATGCATGTTTGCAAGTGTTAAATAAGATACTTACGACCAGTGTTTTCAAACAGCACTTTATCATTAAGGCCCAACCGTAACTCAGGCATACCAGACAGATAACATCTCATCTTTACTGTACCAATGATTTCACTACGAAGTACATTACCACTCGAACTTACCTATATACAATAACAAAACACTCAAAGCTCCACCCACACTATGGAAATTAACAATGAGCTTTTATCACAGGTATTTTTAAATTCGTAAAACAGAAAAAGAATTACCATAGCTGGAAAGAGCATGTTAAAATTAGCAAGACACTAAGTTTGAAGGAATTAAAATCCAAAACTCGTGAGAATATGAATTTTTGAAAAGTGTCAATTTGTAAGAAAATCTCTTGCCTACCAGCAAAGTTTCATACAAAATTTTGATTTTGGAAAATTCATATCTTCATGAGTTTGAAAGTTACTTCATTCAAACTTCACAGTTTTACTAATTTTGACATGCTCTTTCCAGCTATGGTAATTATATTTCTGTACTGTGACGTTTGGAATTACATGATAAAAGCTCATTGTACATAGATCTGTTTGACAATCCAGTGACAATGTCCACTTTTTTGGAGACCATAACAAAAAGTACATCATGTGATTGTCAGTGGTCAATCAGTGAATTCATCACAGACAAGACAATATTTCCATGATAACAGGATGATAGCAAAGATATACAAATACTGTATGTGTATAAACTATGTATATGCTTTGTACTATAAAAGTAAGTACAATTCTTGATCCACTATTTTGTTTTCTAATGAATAATTATGAGTTTGATAAGACTAGTAGGTTCTGTTGTACCAGCACTTACCATTAAATTGACTGACTCAATAACATCCAAGAAAACTTCATTCTTTCTGTACTTAATGTTGTCACCTCTCCAAGATACAGCATTTGTTAGAGCTGGTGGTGGCTTAGGTGCTAACTCAAGCTTATGTCCTTCTTGAGTGATATACCTGATATTCAAAATATAAGTCAACATTCACATATATACAGTACATTACTACAACTAACACTACAACAGCTACAGCTACAATTTTACTAACCACTTACTGACACCTTACCAACCACTTCCTGGCACCTTACCAACCATGTACTGACACCTTATCAAACACTTCCTGACACCTTGCCAACCACTTACTGACAGCTTACAAACCACTTCCTGACACCTTACCAACCACTTCCTGACACCTTACCAACCACTTACTGACGCCTTACCAATCACGTACTAACACCTTACCAACCACTTACTGACACCTTACCAACTACTTACTGACAGCTTACCAACCACTTACTGACACCTTACCAATCACGTACTGACACCTTACTAACCACTTACTGACACCTTACCAATCACATACTGACACCTTACCAACCACTTACTGACACCTTACCAATCACGTACTGACACCTTACCAACCACTTACTGACACCTTAACAATCACTTACTGACACCTTACCAAGAGTTTGACTAATGGTCGTGCGTCATGCATCGTGGGTCCCAAGTCGTGCGTCGTGGGTAAGGTCGTGGGTACCAAAAATGTTCCAAAAATGATATAGAAGTAATATGATCACTCAGCGGGTAAATTAGTTAAAACCCCGAAATAAACCATCAAATAATTAATTTACTTGCCGGAGTACCCTGATTCAAAGATGAAGTATGTTTTTTATCCATACTTTTGTAGGAATATCAGTTGTACCACTAGGTGACATATGAGGTTGGTTTACATTTCTTCTGTGAATACATAGACCATTTGTCAACAAACCGATGTTCCGTAGCACTGACCTTTCAGTACTGTCATGTAACGCAATCAAGGCTCACAGAAGGCTGATTACAGGTCAGCATTTGTTGCGCTTTGTTCGGAAACCAGCTATAAAGTTTCTTGTATGTCGGGCCGATTTTTGATGAAATCAAATGAATTGGAGCGCGAAAACAATGGGTTTCAAATCGGGTCGACAAATTAGTAGCGTCGGTAAAATGGTCTTACCCCGGTCTTACTCGTTACTCACAAGAACTACCACAGGGAGCCCAGCTTGGTGTCTGTAATGCAGACAAAACGATCACGTAATCTCGTAACTCAATACACCCATATTCCAGGCAATCTGTCTGGTTTGTAAAATAACACCAGTGTGTATGTAACGCAATAGTGTTACACGCCCCCGTAAGAAGAGAGAGAAAGGTCTACCAACTACTGTCTATACTGTCTACTACTAGCGTGTGCGTTAGATTTAGCCGTTAGTTATTTGAATTTCAACATGTGTTACATACATGGTGGTGTTACATTACCGACTGGACAGGTTGTCTAGAATATGGGTGTACTGAGTTACGAGTACCGTTGTTGTAATGGCATTTTAAACAGATTACGTGATCGTTTTATTTGCCGATTACAGACATCAAGCCCGGCTCCCTGTGGAACTACCGAAAGGGCGGCGTTGATAAAAGGGAAGCATGCAATTTGACATGACAGTTTTATCACTGTTGTAAAAGAGCAGATACCAACGTGACATCTGATCAGACCTAGCGTTATTTTTCTGATTGTGAAACTGCTTGCAGCCCTACATAAGCGGTTCACTGGCGAACTCCAGTGTCTGCGGCATCGGGAATGGGACATGTACGTACAACTGATATTACTATAATTAACTAATTTACCCGCTGAGTGATCATATTACTTCTATATCATTTTTGGAACATTTTTGGTACCCACGACCTTACCCACGACGCACGACTTGGTAAGGTGTCAGGAAGTGGTTTGTAAGCTGTCAGTAATGACGCACGACCGTTAGTCAAACTCCCTTACCAACCACTTACTGACACCTTACCAATCACATACTGACACCTTACCAACCACTTACTGACACCTTACCAACCACTTACTGACACCTTACCAATCACTTACTGACACCTTACCAATCACATACTGACACCTTACTAACCACTTACTGATGCCTTACCAATCACGTACTAACACCTTACCAACCACTTACTGACACCTTACCAACTACTTACTGACAGCTTACCAACCACTTACTGACGCCTTACCAATCACGTACTGACACCTTACTAACCACTTACTGACACCTTACCAATCACTTACTGACACCTTACCAATCACGTACTGACACCTTACCAACCACTTACTGACACCTTACCAATCACGTACTGGCACCTTACCAACCACTTACTGACACCTTACCAACCACTTACTGACACCTTACCAATCACTTACTGACACCTTACCAACCACTTACTGACACCTTACCAACCACTTACTGACACCTTACCAATCACGTACTGACACCTTACCAACCACTTACTCCAAGTACCAAGAATCACAGCCTTTACTTACTCTTGTAAGATCTTTGTCTCAGTAAATTGTGGATATCCAAAGTCAATCAGTTCATCCATTAATTCATAGATGATTACAAAATTATCTCTAATACTTTCTTCTTCCAGTTCTTTGAAATAATCCACAAACACCTAATAAAACAAGGACAGTTACAAGATGATCTTCAAATTAAAATTGTTATAAAATTTCAAAAATTATTGTCAGTAATATAATCATTACCTGGACCATTTTGTGTAGGAACACAAAGATCAGTGCAACATTTGCATTCTTCTTAGTTGTACAAACAACTTTTCATTTGTCAAGGGAAAAAAATGAAATTTTTGCATTTATATAGCGCAAATATCTATATATACATGCATGCGCAACTTCGTAAAATATCAGCCCGTAATACACAAGAAAATATCTAATAAGTGGTATGTATATAATCAAATGTGCTTCTAGAATTTGTTAGCTAGTAATGACAGACTGTTGTACCAGGCAACAATCTCCCTACTCTTTGCAAAAAGTACAACGGGATCTCGCTTTTACGTCCACTATACAAGCAGGGTTAGAGTGAAAGCAGTCCTGAGCTTCAGTTTAATGTCCTTATCCGAGAAGACGTGAAGGTCTAACCGTTTGGAGATGTAACTACAAAGGCAGCACCTTCTCCTCAATTGTTTAAAGACCCTGAGTGTTGGTCCAGCTGGAGAATTAAACCCGACTTCCCGCACAAGAGACCAACGCTCAACCAACTGAGCCAACCAGACGGACAATGTAACATCATTTTACATAATTCTGCATGCATATAGCAGCATGAAGATTGACTGCCAATCATTTTAATGAACACATTATTCAATAATACTGGAAATGTAAACCTCAAGAGCAGATTTTTTATGACTGTGACAGCAGTCACGGCATGGTACAGTTACATCTGGACTGTCTAATGTTTTTATAGACATCACGGCGGCGAAACAGCCACAGCAAGACACTTTCATTCTCACACTTAAGTCAATTTTGTATGAGTAGATTTACAGCGCACAATTTACAATTTTCTAATCGAGTCTGCTCTGAACTAAAAGTTACCAAAAGGGCAACAAGTATCAATTACACTGTTAATAATCAGATTTCTAACTTAAACAAACAAACTGACATATTAATCAAGGTGATAATCATAACTCTAACGTACTTAAAAGATACGATATAAATTGTTGTACTTTATGTACACGAACGTCACGTCTCCATGTACACAAATCGGTGACTGCGAATCGCCCTCTTCCTCCTTCTCCAGAACCAACGGCATAAACTTATCAATGGCTGAATTATCGATATCTCCCCGATAATTCCTTGAAATAATCACCTACAAGAAATCAAATGTACAACAAATCATTCACTAAATCAAATAATAATATATCCTTTTACAATTTGGCAAGCTAGATTGTACAACGTCGCTCCATGGTCCGCTCCATGTAATAACTTACTGACCTTGCCTTTGACGTCCAACACGTAAACTGCAGACATCGCCATGTTTGAAAGCTTTGAGTGGTACTAGCTGACACAGCAGTTCGATTACAGTGCCTCAGATAACACAATTTAAGAAACAATGAGAAAATATAGGAAGAAATTTGTGAAGAATCACTGTGCGGCATAGAAGAGAAAGATGGAGACACTGGAGATTAGAGCCTCCTTACGAGGAGGAAGATAAACAATTTTTAGGAGGGAGGGGTAAAGATGAAATTTTAGAGCTTTCTTTTAAAATTTATACAAATAAATTTAAAAGAAACACTTGTTAAAATACAAAACTAAAAGTAATTTTAGTTCAAAATTTACTGAAATTTTAGCAATAAAATTCTTTTCTTATAAAATTTAATGAAGTGATTTCATGGTATCCCCTATGACCCCTGATGAGATAATATTGCTTGAACGAAGACGAGGCTGCTTAGTAACCGCGTGCCGTGAATCATCCAAGATGGCGGCCAAGAAGAATTGTTGATCAAACCTTAGTAACAGCGAAAATCTACAATAACAACTAGAGAAATGACTGCATACCTATCTTTTCAACCTTAAAGATAGTATCTAAGTACAATGTCAGTACAGGGTCGTAAAATCCAGGGGAAAAGGTCCAAAAAACAAGATATTGAAGAAACTGCGAATAAACTTCGTGCAATCAAAGAACGTCAAGGACAGTGGATGAGGGAAAGAGATGAAGCGAAGAAATCTCATTCTTCGTCGTCTTTGAAGTCTTTAGAAAGTAACAGAAGTAAAGCAAGCTCCGCTAGGTCGTCCTCAATTAGTGATGGGGGTTCATTTGTGGACTCTAGGGGATTGTCTAAAAGTGGTAACCTGTACTCTAACCCAAGAAGAAAACCGTTGTACGAGCCACCAAAGAGAGATCACTCTAACATCGTTACGTGGTCTGGAAAAAGTGATTCTACTAGGAAAATGGGAAGGCCTTCATCGGCTCAACGCAAGCAACCTTCCAGTGTAAAATTATTTGATGGTGAAAACAACGTGAAGTCGCAAACTCAGAATGAAAAAACTTACCAGCCTTCAAATTATACTTCAGTTTATAGACATAACTCAAGCAAGAGGCCAGATGCTTCATCTATGTACGGAAGACATCATTCTGTTTCTTCTGGATTTTCAGATCAAGATATAGACTCAAAAGATGTTGGGAGGGATGAAGAAAATATTGATAGGGAAGAGATTGGTTATAAAGACTATAGAGCAAAAACAAATAAGATGATAGAAAGACATGAAATCACAGATGAAAAAACATTTTCAACTCTAACACAGGAAATGAATGCAGACATGATAAATGCACTGGCTGAGACCGTTGCTAAGAAACTCAAAACAACAATAGATACCAGACAAAGTTTTAAAAATAGTACCAGTAAAACAAATAACCAGGAAGATGATCAGGAAATGACCACACATAAGTGTCCACTCTGTCAATCACTAATGTCTGGTACAAGGCACACACCCATGGCACTCATCCCATGTGGGCATACATTTTGCAAAGAGTGCTCAAGGGATTGTAAGAAGTGTCCATCCTGTCAATCTAGAGTCAGCACATCAGCAGTAAATACTGTCCTTCAACAAATAATCTCAGACTTTTTATCTCAAAAAGAACAAAAAAGACTTGAAAAGATGGAAAATGAGACCAGGAAATATGTTGATGAATATCAGTCATTGACACTCAGGTCAAATGCCTTGGCAGGTAAAGATTTGTGGTTGATCAGTAGCAAGTTGCTTTGAATTTACCCTGAGTATGAGTATGACTCTGCTCACAGGGCACTTTGCATTATTAAGGTATCAGGGTACCCCTAGCGACCGGTGTGCGTTCAACTCTGTATAGCGAGAAAGCTTTTCATTAAAACACAAATAATGTATACATTTTTTGAAAGCTGAATAAAGCTAGAAACTTTTTTTCTTTTAATTTTGTAAAATTTATCCTTTCAAGTTAAGGCGAATTATTCAAATTTTCACGTGGGTCTCTTCGCGGAGTTCCACGACCGCAGCCAGAATTCATCGGAACCGATGTTTATTACCTTTACGAGATCACGAGATATCACTTTTCAAAAGTGTCTCCATTTTTGATAAATTGTTCCGTTGCTCTGATATACGCTCCTAAAGTTACAACACCCTTTGAGCAGCTGTATCCGATACAAAACAGACGATAACTTTGGAATGGAGCAAAAAATCAAAAATCGGAGACACTCTTTTAAAGAACAACTATCCAAGACAACCTCTGCCAAATCTCAGATGAATCCATTAAAATCTCTTTGACCGGGAACTCAAAATACACGGCTAATTGAACGTAAAATCACTTCCGAGAAAAACGCAAAAATGTGTTTTGGAGCCAAGAAGCGGGTTTGTTGATACAAGGGGATTATAACACCTCATATTCTTGCCTGATGACAGCTGAAGTAAAGGGCAACCAAAATCTTGTTACGTTTCCCACACAAATGGCGGGAAGTCAAGGCAATTTGATCCCATTGAACTTTGGATCTTGTTGAATAATCTTTTTACAAAGGTTTCGATAGTAGACAATATATTCTTCACCGACAAGCTCTCTTGATGACAGGTCAATTGACAAGTCATGTCAACAGATAATTGACAGGGATTAAGCCGGAAAAAAGTTTTTCGCTTATAACTCGCTATTAAAAATTGCTAGTGAAATAATTTTTTCACTAAATCATAGCTTATTGTGTATTCTATCAGAAAATGTAAAAAAGTAAAAATCGACCCTTTTGAGAAACTTTGGGGTACCCTGATACCTTAAAATGATGGCACTGTCAATCAATTGTGACTAAATGTGATATTTGTCACCTTGCTGAGTTGATCAGGCCTTCCTAGTAGTAGGTATTTGTTCATGATTGGACACTAAAATCCTCTCTCACACCTTGAGGCACTTAATTACATGAGGCAATTTTGCTTGCAAGTTACAATGCAATGCCATTGTGTAGAAAGTTGTAGAAGAGATCACATGTTTAATACCCCCTCCCTGCAACTTGCGTTGCAACAAAAAATTGCTTTGCAAGTTGCAGAAAAAGTTGATAATTGAACAAATAATATTACTTCTTTTTCTGGCTGCAGTCCCCCATTTGTTTACTATTTATCATCTTTTTTTGCAGAAGAAGCAGATGTCATTCTAAATGGGATGGAAGATTTAACTGAAAAGCTTTTCCAAGAAAAGAAAGTCTACAAAAAAATTCAAGTTGATAATGAAGAGCTGACCAAGAAGATCCAGGAACTTCAAAACCAATTAGAGAAAAATAAAGATAGAATGATTGAGAGTAAAGAAAGATGTGAAAACCTTGAGAGTCATTATGAAGAGGAGAAACAGAGACTTGCTTTAGTTGAAGATACTATTAAAACTATAACACAGAGTAAGGAACGAGTTAAGATGCTTGTTCACAATTTTGCTCCCTCGTTTAACCTTGATCAGTTTGACTGAATTGTGCCCAGTTATTGGAAGGTGGTTAACGCTAACCCAATGTTAACACCAGTGGTTTTCTCTAGAGTTATCCATGGTTTAACTCACTTTCAGACAAATGTTTTCTGGACTTTCATGAGGGAATAAGAAATGTGCATGCTTGTAGTAGCATCACAGGAAAAGTTTAGAAAAGCAAGAGACTTCGAGGAGTACTTCTGGGCACTTTTGAAGTGTTCTGATCAAACATCAAATTGCAGCCCTGTGGTGTTTCATCCAACAAAATATTCAACTTGTGTATCTTTTTAACTCTCTTTATATCTTATATCCCTGTCAATTAAAGATAGAATAAAAGATGTAAAGTTTAGCCAACATGCAATCAACTTGGTTCTTACCACATTCTTGTCTAAGTTACACTCATCTAGCCTCCTATGTAGGCGTTTTTAGTCTCGATCCAGTAAATTTCTCTCGTGAGAGAATAGATCGAGACTAAAAACGCAGGAGGCTAACATTCATCTGGAAACGCATATCTGTTTTTTCAGTCGATTTCAATTCACCAGTAACTGTTGTTCTCACCACATTTTGACATCTGTGCATCTATAAGAATACAAACCCACGGAAAAATGAAATCTATTTGTTTTATATATAATATAATAATATAATATAATATATATGATATTCATCGAAACATTTCGACCAATCAGAGCGCGCGTAAGAGCCAATGACGTCATATGAATGTGCACCGTAATCACATGGTTCTCGACCAATCAGAGCGCGCGTATATAATATACAAAATATATAAACTGTAATTGAACGTTTTCTTAGGCGAAAGAAAAACGCCGTTTAATATGAGGACGAAACTGAAGGAAAATGAGGCTTCTTCAAATTTATCCGGATTATTGTGGGCGTAGTTTTCAGATTACACCTTTTGGTAATGCGGTCTGCTTTTCTTCTATGAGCAGTCCCACTGTTCCCCCCCAGAATTGTGAAAATCGAGGTTTTAGCTCGTCGTTTCTGAATCTAGAAGGAAAAAGTGATTGCTCGCAGTCTGGCTACTTACATTCATTATTTTTTCAAGATCGTTGTCCTGATTTAACTCTTCAACACCCCTCCCCCTTCCTGAGGTGGCAAGGAAAATGCATTTGTTAGTATTTCCCGTCAGTTCCACATATTCTCGTCGATCTGTTTTCCAGGTAAAAAGTGCAAAAGTCACGAATGTTATAAAATAATGTTCCTTTTTGTTTGTTTCTCAAGAACGATAACGATGGAGTTTAACAAATATTTAATTAAGTATTTAGAAAATGTAAATGATGTATTTTGGGCAAATTCTTATCAGGACAAACCTAATGATATTGCCTGATCAAATTGTTAGCGAATAAGGAATGCTGAAGAGGTGAGGGGGCCCAGACAAGTTGATATTGTTTTGAAATAAGAAAGCTGACAGAGAGACGACTCCCGTCATTCCTCAACATGCATTGATCTACGGAGAGGCCATTACTTACTGGTCATTAATGCATGGGAAGCTATATAATATAAATTATCACGACAGTTTATTGACATTCCTATATATCCCAAGTAAATAGCCTGATCAGTTCACTTGGCTTATATCAACAAAGACTGGGTCAACTACAGGCCACGATATAACTACAAGCTAGATTACAATCTAAAGGTATTTATCTATATTTCTTGGTCGTCACTTTGTTTTTATTATTGAATTTTCTCTCTTAGCTAGAGTACATATTCAGTTAGATTTAATCAGATTCAACAATTAAAGAAGAGCAGAACCAAGAATCGAAGACTGATATTGAAGTCATCATGCACCAATTTTGCGGGCTAGTGGGTTAAGCCTGGCCGACCAACAGCAGTATAATTCGCAACTGCAAACTATATTTTTTTTGTACTTCCATGCAGATAGTGTGATATGAATACATATAGTCAAAATCAAATCGCCAACATTCTTAGATAGATTGGCTATAAAGTCTAAATGTAAACCATAGTAAAACTGGTTAAGACTGATTATTTAATCCACTTGATTTGGATTCAGAGACGCGCACTTTAAATTACTGCATGTTTCGATGCATGTTCTTTAAAGAGCTGAAAGGATATTCTATATTTAAAGGTAATCCCTCAGCACATGCAGTTTACTAAACTGGAAAAAGAGCCCTTTATGTCACAGTGGAGAAAAAAAGATTATACATGAAGGGTTAATGGGAAACATTTTTTCGGCTGAAAAGTTTTGAACGCATTCTGCAGATATAGAGTTTTCTTCTACTAATTACTATCCTCTCAATTTACTATTCTTAATAACTCTAGATTTTATATATTAATTGCCTCTTTTCTCCGTTTGAATCTTCTTTTTTTTTTGTCTTCAGCTGAACGTTCACAGATTGTTCTTGGAGGATCAAGATGCATAAATTTATTGCTGTAATTTGTCTATTGACATTCCTCTGTAACGGGTGTTGTGGTAAACTTGGTAGGTCATATGATTTGTTCTTCTAATTAGATACAAAAACAAAGCGCAAAGAGATGATTTTCTGTATGAGTAGTGGCACTGGGAACAACCATCGGTAAAAATGGATTACGTCGATCGATAGTCATGTGGTTCATTTATTTACGAGTAGAGAATATTGAAGGAAATTAAGATACAATAATACTATTTTGGTCACTCGATAAAATCGGATTGTTAGCAGAAGACAATTGCCGCAAGGTTGGCAAAAGCTTTATTTCCGCCACTTTATTTTATTGCATATTTGCCTATATTTTATTTCAGTGGAATCTGGGCAATATAAGTTATCAAAAAAATTCGTGACGCGTGACTGTGTTAATTTGCGTTAGTTTGCCGTGCGTGTTTCGTGACTCCCTTGACACGATCACGTGACCAAGAAAATTTTCTACAAATGGCTCAAGAAATTTTAATGCATGAATCTGGTAACATTTTATATGGAATGGCGGCCTCCAATCAACACAAATCCATGCTTTCTACTATTGTATGGCTATCTCCAATTCTGGCTGAGGTAAATCCGTCGATATCCAATAGTATCAATTCTTTATCATCAGTTTACCACCATGTTGGTTGCTATGGTGACAAAGGTGGTCAAGATCGTGCCTTACCCGAGCACTATGGTAGAAAATCATGCATGGAGTGTGCGCTACTGGCCTATCACAAGGGCTACAAAGTGTTTGGTCTTCAAAATAATGGAGAGTGTTGGACTGGTACTGGCGAACAAAAGTCGTACAATATGTATGGCAAGGCATACAACTGTAAGGATGGTAAAGGTGGGGGCTGGTCTAATGATGTCTACATTATTGACGGTAAGGACCTGCTGAACTAAACTTACAAGGACGAACTTTAAAGTCGTTTGCATAGAGCTGTTTGTTAAGGAAACCTTTAATTTGTTCATGGGATAAATGCAGTATTTCTGTTTTACATTCAGTTGCATGGTTAGCGTTAGTACGAAGATTGTGAGAATGCTGGAGTTTCGCGTTCGACTTGCCCCACCAAAGTTTATTATCTTTTATTGTTTACCAAAATCAACCAATCCTTTTTGTTTTATTCCTTTTGTTTCAATAGGGTTCAAGCATCCAGAATGTCCTGACGAAGGAGTAGAAGGTATTTAAACTATATAAAAATCAGAGTATATCAAAAACACACTGCAAGGTACAGTATACTTAGGAATTATGAGGTAGCAAATATAGCTCAGTTGGTTAGTGCGTGGCTTTCTGATGCGAGAGATCCCGACATCAGTTCTCTGTCGGATCACCTCACACTTGTTTCGATCGACTTCTTTCCATTCCGTGTAGCTTTCATTAGTTTTAAATGCCCTTAAAACGGAGCACTGATGGAAGAGGGAGGCAAAGAGCGCACCGTCGGCTTCCTCGGAGACCAGTGTTCAGTTGAAGGAACTGTCTACCGACGCTAAACTAATATAGCGCTTTACCTTTACCTTATTCATAGCATCGATAAAATATTGTGTATGGCTCACAATCCAGCATTCTATGGAGAGATTTGCGAGATGCGCTCGGATGCGCATCAGGAAGGAATATTTTTTAGTAGACTAGTAAGACTAGTTGGAACAACTTTGCTATAATGTTGGTAAGGCGCTAAGCCAAAAGAAGCAAAACCTCGCCTCGCCATTGTGCTGCGATCACGAAAGCTAGTATGCTAGTAAGCGCGGCATTTGGAACTACGAGAAAGGAGCCGGGGCCCATTCGGTTGTGCATGCATGAGTCCACCTTTGATCATACAGAACACAAACTAATCAAAAATGGCATGTATTTACAGGTCTCCTACCCAAGAATCCCATCAAAAACTGCAAAACCTTCAAAGAAGACAACCCAAGTGCTAAATCAGGTATCTACTGGATGAACCCAACTGGAGAGAAGGGCAAATCATTCCAGGGTTACTGTGACATGGATACCGATGGTGGAGGATGGACTCTGGTATACAGTTATACTTTTACTAACTACAAGGGATTCAGGTAAAAGTCATCCTTCAACCAAGGGTATTTATTTATTCCGTCACTCGGAACGTTGTCTGTTAAAACTTGTCCTAGAACTAAATATTCGGACCTGATCAGTTATGGCAACAATCTAGCTGATCACCCAATCAGCATCCAGTATATAAAGAAATAATAACGGTTAAAGTGACGTCATAATGAGTTTTAACTTCCGGAACAAGTTCTAGCAAACAACGTACGTTTCCAGGGGTAGTTTCTCTGGATGCGAGAAAACGAGAGAACAAAATCCCTGTGTTCCGAGGGTGAAGTAAAATGTGTTGTCTTCGATCCGGTATTCGGAATTCTCTCAAGTCCCCAACACACACAAAGTATTTTTTGTAAGTTTTATTTTTTCGCGTATAACAGCTGCACAAGCCACAACAACAGCAGTTCAACAATTCACAAAACAGTCTTAGAAAATGCAACTTAGATGATTTTTCTTGCAATCGGCGTTGCACGCAACAGCAAAATTGCACCACCAACTTTTGCACAAAATGTTGCGTGGATTTAAGACGCGGACACGGTGCAACACTCCCTGCAACATTTTTTTTGTAACATATCGCTCGCAACAGTTGTAGCGAGTGTTCACCCTTGCAATGCTGTGCGGAATGTTGCAGAAATAGAACGCGATCCTAAACTTACAACTGTTGCGTATCGTGGACACTCGGTTCAAATGTCTTGTGCACAATGTTGCAGTAAATGCTGCATCGTTTAGTACATAAGGAAAGTCGAGTTTTACCTAGCCATTTTGTTACGTCCATTGCTTATAACAAAATAGATCGTGTAGTAAAGATGTGGCGATAAATCAGATGCGACTTTGCTATTGTTTCTTCATTATAAATGGCCTTCGTAAGCATATGCATGCATATAGAGTTACTTAAGACAGCCAGATGCGATTAGGCAGCGTTCTAAAACAAGCTGATCGTGTGACATCCCAAAACCTAGTTACCGATAAGATAATCAGTTCTTAATTCCTAAGGCCCGGTTGATCGTAAGGCAATGTGTTAGAACAGATTCCTTATGAGTATGAAAACAGCACTGCACGGCACGGTTACGGCAGAAATTTCGAATATTTTTCTAGACTTCACGGCACTGGCATGGCGCAATCCGTTTTACACTCATATACGAAATCTACTCTAATCCTTGGATATCACTTATCGTCTTTCGAATAACCGGACCTTGGATGCTATATATCATAACGTATTGATATAATCTTTGACGTGCAGGAGTGGTTCAAACGCAATCACGCCCCAACCTGACTGGCCCGCTGTTGGCAACATACCACGATCAACTGAACCACCACTTAGTGAAACCCATTACGCTGCCATGCACTTTAACTTGTGGAAGAAAATCGGCTCGGAGTTCATGATTAAGTCCAATATTAACCATTGGATTAAGTGTCAAGAGGGGTCGGGTAGTTTACTTCACTGGCACACTGGATCCATTCACTGTAAGGTGAGCTTAAAACTGGGTTAACCATAACTCGTAGCATTGGTATTTAAACCATGACTTTTTAGTGGTTCGCTTTGTTACCAATCAAATAATGGCAAGGATAATGACAAGGTCGAGAGCGTGTAACGGCCGTTGGAAGAAAAAATGATTGTACACCATTGTAAGATGGTTATAAATTAAGGGGGAAAGAAACTCTTCACAACTGATGATGAGAAAATAAAGGCACAACTTCTTTCAAAGCAGCATTTCTCTAGAAAGGTAACGCATATTTCTAACCATGCCATGTTTTGACTTTCCAAGGTTGTGAAGAACGTAGCACCCAAGTGTCATGACCATGTCCCAGACCACATCAAGTTTGTAGCTGCTGGAAGTCGTGGAAAAGACCTAGGTCCTGATATGATACGTACGAGTTCAAGAAGTTGGTTAAAGGAGTACTACTACCTTGAAGCCAGTACTCAAACTGGTAACTGGCCAACACACGACCCCTGTGGTACCAACAGTCAGAACAACCATGTCAAGGGTGTGGCAAATCCACGTGGTAATATCTATGTTCGTTAGTTGCCTTGGTTACAGTTGTACTTGTGTTAGATGGCAAATAAATGTTCTTGCATTTGAATGGCTCGAGTCTTTTGGGTCAAAAATAATAGTTTATAAAATAACCATCATACAATACGCGCTCACATTGGCCAAATTTAAGGACGCGTATACTGCCAACTTTAAACTGCACATAGCCGCATACGGATTTTTAACCAGTGTTTGACAAATAGAATAACAGGTTTTTTTACGTGCTCCGTTCAGTAATACAGCACGCAGGAAGTGACGAGAGCACGAAAAAGGTGTAAGGAGAACAGGAGCCGTAGGCGAGTACTCTCCACACTTCTTGAGTGCTGTAGCTCGGTATAAGTGCTGTATTAATGAACGGAGCACGGAAAAAGATGTTCTATTTCAAAAACATTGATGCGGGCATAGAGTTTTAGTACGTATGAAGGTTAGAACGAGCTGAGAAGGAATTTAGGTGACATTGTATTTAATATTTCGACCACCATTCGGCAGTCATCATCAGAATGACTGAAAACCTTTACATGCACATAATTTAAAGATTGCGAACAATCTTTAAATCGCAATCTTTAAATTATGTGCATGTAAAGGTTTTCAGTCATTCTGATGACTGCCGGATGGTGGTCGAAATATTAAATACAATGTTATAAATTCCTTCTCGTTCTAACCTTTATGTTCTAATTATTTTATTATATATTTTGAAGTAAATATTCAAGGGAAAAAGTTCGATCTTCTCCGTACAAAAATTCAAAATGTGTGCACGCACGTTCGAGCTCGCGGTGCTGACATCAGAACTGTGCTCTGTTCTCTGATAAGCTGGTCTGTGGCAAATGTTTGGGGGACTGAGAACGAGCGCTCTGATTGGGCAATTCCCGTCACTTCAGAATTGTGATGTTGTTTTGTTATTGTTGTGAAGGGAATGAAGAAATTTGTGCAAAAAAAGACGTGTAAATTTTAAATTTGGCATTCCATTCTACAGCATTTATATTTTCCACGGTCTGGAGATTTTGCTTAAGAAGGCTGAAGCGTTTTTCTGTGATTATTGTGGATTTAGAGGATCGTGAACTTAATTTGTAAGCCGTTGCTTGAAATGACGAAGAAACAAGATAAAAGACGACCGCCGACTATATTTTATGGCGATCCTACTCGTAAACTTTTATTCCTGAGGATATGATATATAGCCTAAAGCCGCGGCTACACGAGCGATTTTTTGCCTGCAAAGGCGACGCGATTTTCTGAAATGATCGGCGCGCGGTGGTGGCTACACGAAGCAATAAAAGCTGACTATAAATGTTGGCGATGAAATCCAAAAATATAAATAAACAAATTGGGGCTTTTGTCGGTCAAAATAATCTGGAAGAATTGAAGAACAAGTGGTGAATATATTACCTAAATGTACGAAGTGCGAAGAAAAAGTCGCAGAGTGGCTACACGAGAGAGAAAGTCCGCGACTTTGTCGCGAAAAATTCAACTCTTTGAATTTCTAGCGACTTTTTTTGGCGATTTTTTAGCTGTCGCGTCGCTTGTTCAAGGGTGGCTACACGCGCGATTTTCACCTTTCGCCGATCATTTCAGAAAATCGCGTCGCCTGTGCAGGCAAAAAATCGCTCGCGTGTAGCCGCGGCTTAAGGACGTTCGCGGGCAAAAAAGTTTACCATGTTTTTTCCTTCATACTTCGCATGGTGAGATAATGTCATCATAGAAGTTCAAAGAGCAAATAAAAAATGGGGGTCACCGTTCTCGCTGAGGAGTGAGACGACATCAAAGTGCACCCACTTTCTCGTAGAAGATCGCTTGCGCGCCAATCTATACGAGTCGAGCCTAGAAGTCATTTTTTGCAGAAAAACTAAATGGATTGCTCAATGCTTAGATACACGACCGCCTGATAACCCATGGAATAATAGTATGTAAAAATATTTGTAAATACTTAACAAATAGCTGTTGTTTTTAATTCGAATTGGCAGTCACGAGCGACACTTTTGCCGGGACTTAGCTCAAAGTTGTCACGGAAATCCGTGTTTTTATTATGATTTTACCATAATTTTTTTTTCATATTTAGCATATTGACAGCTTATGTAATTCTTTATCAAAAATTGAAATAAAAAGTGGGGGTCACCGTATTCGTTTCCGAGATATTGAGCCGTAAAGTTCAAAATCGATTCAAAAATTGGCCGCCATCTTGAATACCGAGAGGAGACTGGGCCCAGTAGAATCTTTTCTGCAGTTTTTCAACCTGAACGATTTTTTTTCCTTCGTAAAATTACTTTTTTTCCCCTATTGTTCCTTTTTTTGAATAATTTCCATTTAAAAAAATCGAAAAAGTCGTTAGAACGGCGTTTTGAAAAACTTTGGTTGGTGAATGAAGCACATGCAAAATCAAAACTTCAAACTTTGTTGATTCGTATTTACAGAGGAAAAAAATCGCGACGGATAATAAGAAACTTTTCACATTACTATAACAAGAATCATATGAACTTATTATTATTATTTTTCCCAAAACTGAAGTCATATCCGTGTATTGAACCAAAAACCTGTAGTTTGCCGTAAATCAAACATAAGTTTGACAAAGTTTCAAAGACAATTATCCGAAAAAGTGCAAAAATCTTGTGTTTTTTATGAGAACTAGAATATATCTGCCTAAGCCACGTAGGACTGCTGGCTGGTAATACTTACTGGGACTGAATGGAAGAGTTCTCGCATTCAGGTAAGCTGAAAAATTTCGTGAAAGTTTTGGCAGTGGGAATTTGTTAGTTCGTATCCGCCATGTCGCGTTAGTCGGCTTACAAAGTTCACGATCCTCTAAATCTACAAAAATCACTGTAAAACGCCTCAGCCTTCTTAAGCAACGTCTCCAAACCATGGAAAATACACTCGCTGTAGGACAGAATGCAAGATTTAAAATTTACACGTCCTTTGTTTGCACAAATTTCTTCATTCGCCTCCCAAAAGGAACTAAACAACAACACAGTCTAAAGTGACCGGAAGTGAATAATCAAAGCACTCGTTCTCAGTCCCCCAAACATTTGCCACAGACCAGGATAAGGTACAGCTTTCAGCCAATCAGGGCGCGCGTATTGACAAGAGTATGCAATAATAAGAAATTGTCCATTATGCCGTGTTCACATTTTGAGTACTTGACTACTTACGGTAGGTCCAAGTAATAATTGCACTAACATCTATATAGAACTGGTTCTTGTCACACAACAGTTTCAGAATTAAGATACAGTACATGTTCAAGAACAAATCAAATACTGATCAATTAAAATAAAACCTTTCTAAGTATCTTAATGCCTCTTTTTATACATATCAAGGATCTCTAAATGATGAAATGATTAACTTATTTAATCTAAAGTAATGGAGAAATATATAATTATTAAAACAGTCTGATTTTCAGATGGTATAGGTCATCCTTAAATACAGTTATTCTGCAATGAAATGTCAGTTACAAACACTTTAAATTAGCTGGAATTCAACTACACTGGGCTTTCTTGATCAACAAACATCTGGTTTTGTAAATGAATTGATACATTGTACAAATAATCAATGACATCTTCAAACTCTGTAACTTCAAAATCAATGGACTTGCAGTACTTTCTTTTAATGTTGCCAAATTTTGATCTTAGCCATTGTGGTGAACGAGCCATTTCAAAATCTGTGATCAAAGAAAGCCAGTCAATATCACACTCTTCTGTAACTTGACTTTTATAGATTTTTTCAATTAACTCAACATCATTAGCTGGACCCCACAGTTTCTCGGCCGTAGACACATTACAGCTTTTCCAACACAAACTTCTCAGCCATTTATGTCTGCACTGTACATCATTCCTTGTTTTTACCATTGATGAAGCTTTTGACCAGTTAATACCAGAATAAACTTCTTCGCCATCACTTGTAGTTGTTACTTTTCTAACAGCTTCTAAAAGACATTTCTCTTCATTCTCTCTCCATGAGCCATAGTTGAGAGAACATTGGACAAATTTGCTTTTTATTTGAACAGCCAACCTACTTCTTCCAATTAAATCTCCAATTTTTGTCCATTTTTTGCCATAAATTGCTAATAGGTTAACTAGTTCTTCCTCCTCTGCCTTTGAGAACCTTCCCTTAAAATTATTAACATCAAAACAATGCTCAAATTTTCTACGAACACATGATAGGCTTCTTTTTAAGCCTCTTGCAAGTTCTCTGTACATGTTTGTGGAATGATGAAATTCTTTCCACTTTTTTTTACCTTCTGATCTTGAACTTCGGAAGAGCGAAAATAATTTATCATAATTTTCAATACCATGTTTTGTGAGAAATCTGTCCATGTTTTCTTTCAGTATTCTTTTCTCATCTCTTGTCCACCTTCCCTTTCTTAGACCAAATCGTTGCCTCACTTCCTTGCTTGGCTCCCACACACTATGAATCAAATCACAATCATGCGAAGGTAATAAATTTGCTGTTTTCTTTCTGTGGTTCCCTTCTTTCTGCTTTTTGAGATGTCTAGAGTTAGTGGTCTCGCTTGATCTTTCAGCCTCAACATAGTCTTCGGAAGGTTTTCTTTCCATAGTAGATACATCTTGTTCTTCACTAGCTTTAACTGTCACAGTAGAATTTTGATTCTTTCCCTTTGATTGTGTCTTATTATTTTCTTCTGGATTGTAATTTGATTCCTTGCAAATTTCTTCAATTTCTTCCAGTCCGAGACTTGTTTTTCTTTTCTTTGCTTTCGTTGAACAATTCACCTCAAAATTGTTTCTCTTGCGCTTCTCAAACTTATGAGAATCTGCTGTTGATCGTTTGACTTTCGCCTCCCTCTTTATCCTCTCTTGCACTCTTTCTTCGTCATTGCTTGCACCAGAAATAAAGCTGTGTTTCTTGACAGCTATATTAAATAATTTCTTCTTTTTCAATTTCTTTTTAAACTTTTTCTTTTTCATTGCCAGACAAGGTAGCGTACGACTAGTTGAGAAACGCCAGTGACCATGCGCTTTGAACAGTTACTCTATTAAAGCTCTCCAGCGAGATTTCTGTAGGTAAAAATAACTTCATAAATCTTTAACACAAAGACTATCAAAGATTGTCAACCGAAGATACTAAAGCTAGTTAAAATGACCCAGTTAACAAACCTCAAACATAATATAAATGCACAAAACATCCAAAACACTTTTCCAAGCTTGCAAACCGATCGATCAACTAAAAACTTGGTTACCCGGCCTTCACAGGAAACCCAAGCAAGCAAAACAGGCAAAACTGTGTGGCCCTGACTGTGTGGTTTGTAGCAGCCCAGGTTTGTAGCATGTATACAATTTGTCTGCGCATGTCTGTGTTTTGGGCTTGAAATTCATTTGCCAATCTCGTACCCAGAGCCTGCGTTTCTCGGTCGCTGACCAAGAGGAACGCAGGCTCTGGGTACGAGATTGTTCATTTGCATATCGAATGCAAGAAATTTTATGGTGACACGGAACATTTGGCTGGCTATCTCGTTCTTCAAAATTATGTTCAACTACCGAAATACTGAGACAACTGAAACATGAGCAGACTACCTACCGCTAGTGCGTTGTGGATAATTATCCAAACTGAAGGCACTCCAGATGGGAAAATATCGTCAGTAGAAAGTTGTGAGAAGAACCAGAACTCCGCACTTTCGAGTAATATTGTGGGCGCAAAATTTATATGTAAGGTACATTAAGCAGTGGAAGCCATTAACAACAAGTTACTGTGTAGATTAGACCCGATAAGGGTATTTTAGACTCCATCGATCGTTTAATAATTCGCCATGTTTACTGGAATGTCGTACTTTTTCGCTCAAAATTCTTGCAATTCATTTTCAAAATTTGACATCTTAGACTGCGCCCCCAGCAAATTTATTTAGTAATTCGCTTTTTCCACGTTTCTTTCTTGCAAAACCGAGCTTTTTTAGTCCAAACTCGTGGTCCCTACATGTAATCCAAAGCATTTTTGTGAACGTGTTTCCAAGCACGTTGTTTGCATGCAAATTTCAGCGATGAATTTATTACTCTTTTATAAAGTATAAAACGCTGCTTCATACGGCACAAACTGTATGCCTCACCATGTATAAAAATTGGTCATTAACCTCTAGATAAATGTTGCAAGATTATAAAATATAGGCTACCGAATTTAGTCAGTTTTAACAAGGCTTGAACCCGGCTGTAAACATTGCTTGAAATCACGTGGAGGGACAAGGAGTTTCCACCAAGAAAGCTCCGTTTTACAAGAACGAAGCATGGAAAAAGCGTATTATTAAATAATTTTGCTGGGGGGCGCTGTCAAAGATGTAAATTTTTCAGATGAATTGCAAGAATTTTGCGCGAAAAAGTACGAGATTCCAGTAAACATGGCTAATTATTCAACAATCAACGAAGTCCAGAGTACTCTTATTGGATACAATTCCAACAGTACCATGTTGGTAATAACATCCATTACTAAATTTACCTTATACATGAATTCAACGCCAACATTATAACTCGAAAGTGCGGAATTCTGGTCCTTCTCACAACTTTCTACTGACTTTGACGCGTGATATTTTCCCATCTAGGGTGCCTTCGATCTGGATAGTTATCCATAGCGCACGAGCGGTAGGTAGACTGCTCATGTCTTAGTTGTCTCAGTATTTCGGTAGTTGAACATAATTTTGAAGAACGAGATAGCCAGCCAAATATTCCGTGTCAACATAAAATTTCTTGCATTCGATATGCAAATGAATTTCAAGCCCAAAATACAGACATGCGCAGACAAATTGTATACATGCTGTGGTTTGTCTATTTTGACAGTATAAGTTTCACAGTTTCTGTGAAAACTTTTTCCCACATGCACTTGTGTTAGGATGAATCCATTCATTTAGGGCACTGACAAAGTTTTTACATCTGTTAGCTGGGATGCTAAGCACTGTGCTGTATGTGTTATGGATAATCATGGGGCTTGGACAAGTTGACTGATCACAAAATGTTGTTACTTCAGTCTTTAGAAATGATTGAAAAAAATGCATGTAGTCAGCCTCATTTCCATAGAGATCAATTGTACCAGCACGAATCACTGGTGGCATTGGAAGCACATATAGCTTGGCATCTGCATAAAGATGTTGCTCAATAAGATATAATGCTGTTTTTAGTAGCATGCCTAAATGACCTAAAGTATCTGAATCCAGTTTACCGAGATTAACTATCACTTGAAGAATCATCAACCAGTTATCGAGGGGACAAGTGTTTGCAAGATGAATCCCACCACTAGTGGTGCCACCCCATGGAATCATTATTAAGGGCTTATAGGGTGGTGCACTTGTTGTTCTTGTACGGCGTGGTCCAGTCGGTGCCACGGTGGTCATCACAGGTGGTTGTGGTCCAGTTGGTGCCACTGTGGTCATCACAGGTGGTTGTGGTCCAGTTGGTGCCACTGTGGTCATCACAGGTGGGTGTGGTCCAGTCGGTGCCACGGTGGTCATCACAGGTGGGTGTGGTCCAGTTGGTGCCACGGTGGTCATCACAGGTGGTTGTGGTCCAGTCGGTGCCACGGTGGTCATCACAGGTGGGTGTGGTCCAGTTGGTGCTGATGAAAAGGAGTGAAAAAAAACAACTTAAAATAAAACAAATCCAACTCAAAATTACAAATAAGTCTATACCTGGTTTCTGATCTGCATAATATAATGGGGGGTGGCTGAATTTCCCAAGTGGCTCAGATGGTAGTATGAAGGGTAACAGATCTCGTGGTACTCTCATTTCAAACACCTCTGGTGCAATGGCTCTTGACCAAAATGTTGTAAGATTTCTAAGGATATCTTGCATCACTGATAAATCTTGTTCTATCTTTTCCACAGCAACCGGACCATCCTCTGCATAAAGAATGAAATCACAGTAGAACTTTTCAGTTACCAACAGTAGGGTTTGCACTTGGTAATAGTAGCTGTGATTCCTCTTTAAAATACACTTGCCATCTTTGAGCTCGAAGCATTGTCTTGCTAATGTTTCTTTCGAGACGGCAGAGTTGTCTTTGAGGAGTGTATCGATTGTGTTATCTTTAAAAATCTTTAGGGATTTTATTTCGATAACTCCGTCATTCCCGACGAGACCGTCGGGAGAGCAGCCCAGGAAAGGAAATTTAGGATTGACCCAAAGACCAGTCGAGGTGACAGTATTATTGGTCTGCTCTTGATATTTATGTATGGCCTTTTGTTCACTTTCCAAACCGTATTTCATCCACGTAGACTGGTAATCTCCCTCGAGGTGCCACAAATGCGAGGAAATGAATTTTTTTGCACGCACTTCCGCGTTGCTCGCGCCATCGCTTATCAGTTTTCCTACTCGTACCGCCTCCAGGGCTTTAGATGCGGTTATTCTATAGGAACGTTCTAAGCGCCACGTTTCGCTTTTACTTTGTTCATTTGTGCCAGAAAGCTCTCACAAACATTCAGGTGAAAGGTTATCGTATAGTTTGCAGACCAAAAGTTTCAGTTGTTCTTCCCTTTCACTAGTTAGTGTGTAGTCATGGTAAGTTACCCTTAGCTGGGTTTCCCACATTGATAGATCAGTGTCCGGAACTGATTGCAACCCTAACACCAGAACATTGATGTGCTGCTCTGTTACCTGTCTATGACTTCTTGGTCTTGGGTCAAAATCTATGACATCCATCCTTCCAGTTTTTCGTTTAGATGGATACTTTGCCATTGAAAGCCGTTTAGGTGTTTTCTTACGCTTTTTCCCTTTATTCCAAGCGCACTCTTTGCTAGTGCTCGGTGTGGTTGAAACGAATCCATGTTCATTTATGTGATCAACCAGGTTTAAAAGAACTGCAACCACTTCAATGGACTCGGTACTTGGATTGTTGATGATATGTTTGTACATAGCTTGACATTTCCAATGTCGAATGATTAGAAGGACAATGATTCTCAACAGTTATTCGTATAGCTCTGAGGAGAATTTTGTCGTCAACTGGAAACTGTAAGTTTTCAATTTTGTCCATTTTCTTGTAAAAGCTTTGCCTTTCACCTGTCTTTCCCCAGAAAATCCCCTCAAATTTTTAGTCATACTTTTAATTGGCTTTATTTTTTTCTGTGTTCTGATTGGTCAGAATGTATGTTTCCTGCTATCTCATTGGTTGTTCAAATTGGTGCGATTAATGGCTCAAATTGATGCGATTTAGAGCAAAAAAGATGCGATTCGTGAATAAATCGCACACTTTTTAACCAATCAGATTGCAGGATTTGTTAGTGATTTCAAAATGGATATAATTAGGAAACAAATTTTCAAGGTAATTAAGTGTAGCAAGGCCACAGGCAGCCCAGCCACTTCTCCTGACGATGTTTATTTCAATAATTTATTTACTATTTTATTGATACGCTAAAAAGACAAAAAATGCGCGCGCTCGTTTTAATTTGCTTGGTGCGCGCGTTCTTGTTATGCATTGGTTTCCTGTGGTAATATCCTCCCGATGTCCCACGGGACGGACGAGCGCGTGCTTGCTGTGAATGGGTTTTCTGTGGCGATCCTGCGGGACAAAGCTACTTTGTGAGAAGGTATGAAACACGGTCACGTGACAAAATACATTTTCACTTGTATTTCACCAGCTAAGAAAGAAAATTTCAATTTTTCTTCGAATATGTTTAACAAAGTATTTATGTCCAAACAACTTAAAAGTTTGAGTGTTCAAAGTTTGTTATTTGACGAGAATTTCACCTGGGATAAGCTTTGACTCGCGCTGGACGTATGTGTGCCCCAGGTTGATGGACACATTTCCGTGAAGCGCTCGGGATTTTTCACTCATTGAGTTGTCGAGGGATGTCGGATAGCTATCGTGAGTACACGAGAGTTTTCCGAAATGAAACCGAAATAAATGAAAAACGCTCACAAGTTTACTTGAAACGGTGCTGGTTTTGGACTACAAAATTACTTCTTGGAAGAAGTTTTTGAAAATTTCAAAAGCTTTTATGTTCATACAAGACTTCGAAACAATTCTTCACTGTAAATGAGCGGACCTTCAAGGTATTTGAGAGTGATTTATGAGTAATTTTTTGAAGTTTTGTTGTGCCGCTCACAGCTTCATGTACAATGCTACCAGTTTTGGACTGCAAAAATTACTTTTTCATAAGTTTTTATGTTCATATAAGATTTCGAAACAATTATTTGTATGAAATGAGCGGACCTTCAAGGTATTTGAGATAGTTTTAGGAGTGATTTTTTTGAAGTTTGGTTGTGTCGCTCACAGCTTCATGTACAATGCTAACAGTTTTGGACTGCAAAAATTACTTTTTTGGAGTGTTTTAGGACGCTTCATAAGTTTTTTTATAAAATATTTAAGATATAACGCGCGCGCTGATTGGCTGGCTACCATGTTTATATCAGAGGACAGAGACATGGCTCGCTAAAACGTCGAAAATATTTTATAAAAGCAATATAAAACGATCGCTTATGTCTCTGTTCTGTGATATAAACACTCTGGAAGATGCACAGCACTCGAAAAGCAAGAGAAACACTCGGCTACGCCTCGTGTTCCTAATCTTGCTTTTCTCTTGCTCTACATCTTCCATCGTGTTTATATCACAGTACAGAGACATGCGCGCGCGTTTTATATTGCTTAAATGTTCATACAAGACTTCGAAACAATTCTTCGCTGTAAATGAGTGGACTTTCAAGGTATTTGAGATAGTTTTATGAGTGACTTTTTGGAGTTTTGTTGTGACTGTCGCTTACAGTCTCATGTCAGTTTTGGACTGCAAAAATTACTTTTTTGGAGTGTTTTAAGACACTTCATAAGTTTTTATGTTCATATAAGATTTCGAAACAATTATTTATATGAAATGAGCTGATTTTCAAAGTTATTAAGCTAATGTTAGGCATAAAATTTTGATTTTTTGCTCTGTATTTTGACACTCGGTCGGTGGTCTCATAGAGAACGAAAACTTATTCCAGCTGAGAATTTGCAAAAAATATATTCAAGATTGTAAACAGTTCAGTTATAAACAGAAATAAAGTAAGTTTTGAAACCTGTTATATCTTTTTTATTGTTTTCTTGGGCTTGAATTTGTTGGGCTTTGTATGTTGTTTTTCTACCTTGATTCGTTTGTTTTCGTGTTTAATTTACGCTACGCGTTCAACTAATTAGAAATCATAAAATGTCACAAAGAAAAATTTTGCCCCTATATTATAAACAAGTAATGGAATGGGGACGAGTAAAATTAAGGATTAATTCACGAGTGTATTCAAATTTTTCAATATACAACGCAACTCGACAGTCAATATACAAGGAAACTTGACAGACTTTTTGAGCTTTTGACCCTTCGGAGACTGTTCGACTTACTTTACGATACTTCAACGAGTGAAAAATCCCGAGCGCTTCACGGAAATGTGTCCATCAACCTGGGGCACACATCCATCCATCACGTGACTCGTGTTTCATACCTTCTCACAAACTACGCTTTGTCCCGCGGGATCGCCACAGGAAACCCATTCACAACAAGCGCGCGATACTACCACAGGAAACCCATGCATAAACAAAAAATGCGCGCGCTTGTTTAATTTGCTTGGCGCGCGCGCATTTTTTGTCTTTTTAATAAATTATTATTTTTTAAATAAACAACCATTGTCAGGAGAAGTGGCTGGGCTGCCTGTGTGCGAAATATGAAGGAAAAACCATGGTAAACTTTTTTGCCCGCGAACGTCCTTAATGAACGGAGCACGGAAAAAGATATTCTATTTGTTTTATTTTATATTTTTAAGTAAATATTTAAGGGAAAAGTTCAATGTTCTCCGTACAAAAACTTCAAAAGGTGCTCGCACTCGGTCAAGCTTGCGCTGCCACAGGTAGCCCAAGCTTATATATATTATAAGAGAATGTATGGAGAAAATGAATTTTTACTAAATAAAAATATCAAAAATGACAAATCAGTCATGAAACTTAGTCCGAATGTTTAAATGTTTAGTTATTAAATTACTAAAGGGGAAAAAAATTAAAAAACGGCTAAATCGGAAAACCGATAACATGGGGTAAAAGAGGAAGTTTATTTAAACATTTGGACTACGTTTCATGAATGATTTGTCATTTTTGATATTTTTATTTAGTAAAAATTCATTTTCTCCATACATTCTCTAATAAATCATATAAGCTTGGGCTACCTGTGGCGTTGCAGACATCAGAACTGTGCTCCGTTCTCTGTTATTATGGATATACCCTTGTGAATATGCGCGCTCTGATTGGCAGCTCTGATGTCAGCAATTGCTTTTATAAAATATTTTCGATGTTTTAAATCAAGCACAGCTTTTAGCCAATCAGAGCATGCATATCGACAAGAGTATGTGATCCAGGTAATCCAAAAATTCAAAAGGTGTGCACGCATGGTTGAGCTCTAGTCCAGTCCCAGACTCTCTTTCTTGCCGCTCCAGGACTCGCGGAGAAAGAGAGTCCAGTATAACTTGCATGCGCATGTCAGTTTAGTGACCACGCGATCACCACATTCATGTGGTGATCGTGTGGTTACAAATCCTAAAGTCATCTAATGATTCAAGATGGCTGAAGAAGAAAGTGTTTTGTATACACGATATCAGTCTCATTTCGGAAAGCCATTTGTTGATTCAGTGAGCTATGCACTTGGAAAAACCAACTATAATCTTTTACCAAAGTTTGAGCAGTTACAGGCCATTTACGGATGGACAGTTGTGAAAGACGTATTTGTGAATTTTTCAATACGCATCACTACCACTGCTACCAAACACTGACATTTGCATATTGCAAGCTCGCAAAATACTAATTAATTAATTGATTGGCTCATTTTGCACATGCGCATGCAAGTTATACTGGACTCTCTTTCTCCGCGAGTCCTGGAGCGGCAAGAAAGAGAGTCTGGGACTGGACTAGGTTGAGCTCACGCTGCTGATATCAGAACTGTGCTCTGTTCTCTGATAAAGCACAGCTTTCAGCCGATCAGAGCGCTTGTACCGACAAGAGTATGTAATAATAAGAAATTGTCCATTATGCCGAGTTCAAATTTTGAGTACTTGACTACTTACGATAGCTCCAAGTAATAATTGCACTAAACATCTATATAGAACTGGTTCTTGTCACACAACAGTTTCAGAATTAAGATAGAGTACATGTTCAATTAAGAACAAATCAAACATCGATTACAATTCTAAGCATCTTATATTAGCTCTTTCTATACAAATCAAGGATCTCTGAATGATGTAATGATTAACTTATTTTATCTAAAGTAATGGAGAAATAAATAATTTAAAAACAGTCTGATTTTCAGATGGTATGGGTCATCCTTTAAACACAGTTATTTCGCAATGAAATGTCAAAGTTACAAACACTTTAAATTAGCTGGAATTCAACTACACTGGGCTTTCTTGATCAACAAACATCTGGTTTTGTAAGTCAATTGCTATAACATTATACAAATAATCAATGACTGTCTTCAAACTCTGTAACTTCAAAATCAATGGACTTGCAGTACTTTCTTTTGATGATGCCAAATTTTATTCTCAGCCATTCTGGTGACCGTGCTATTTCAAAATCTGTGGTCAAAGAAAGCCAGTCAATGTCACATTCTTCTGTAACTTGACTTTTATATATTTTTTCAATTAACTCGACATCATTAGCTGGACCCCAACGTTTTTCATCTGTATGTACATAGCTGCTCTTCTAACATAGATTTTTCAGCCATTTATCTCTGCACTGTTTTTCATTCCTTGTTTTTACCATTGATGAAACTTTTGGCCAGTTAATACCAGAATAAACTTCTTCACTATCACAGGTGTTTGTTAATTTTCTAACTGCTTCTTGAAGACATTTCTCTTCAGTTTCCTCCCATTGACCAGAGTTGTAATAACACTCAACAAATTTATGCCTATGACAAACCGCCAGTCTACTTCTTCCCATTAATTGTCCAATTTTTGTCCATTTTTTGCCAAAAAGTGTAACTAGTTTAGCTAGTAATTTCCCTTGTAATTATTTATGTCAAAACTTCTCACAAACTTAAATAATGAACACTCCATAAACTTCGTTTTAAGCCAGTCTGCAAGTTCTCTATACACATCTGTGGACCGAAGAAATTCTTTCCACTTTTTTCTATCTTCAAACCTTGTACTTCGGTAAAAAGAAAACAATTGATCGTGATTTTCAAAATTGTGTTTCTTGAGAAATCTGTCCATGTTTTCTCTCAATACTCTTTCCTCATCTCTTGTCCACTTTCCCTTTCTTAGACCAAATCGTTGACTCACTTCCTTGCTTGGCCCCCACACACTATGAATCAAATCACAGTCATGCGAAGATAGTGGATTTACTTTTTTCTTTCTGTGCATCCCTTCTTTCCACTCTCCGAGATGTCTGGAGTTAGTGGTCTCACTTGATCCTTTCAGCCTCAACATAGTCTTCAGAAGGTTTTCTTTCCATAGTCTTAGTAGAATTTTGATTCTTTTCCTTTGATTTTGACTTATTCTTTTCAGTCTTGATGGTTACTTAATTCCTCACAAAGCTCTCCAATTTTCTCCGGTACGAAAACCTGTTTTTCTTTTCTTTGCTTTCATCGAACAATTTACCTCAAAATTGTTTCTCTTGCGTTTCTCAAACTTATGAGAATCTTCTGCTGTTGATCGTTTGACTTTCGCCTCCTTCTTTATCCTCTCTTTCACTCTTTCTTCATCACTGGTTGCACTAGGAATAAAGCCGTGTTTCTTGACAGCTACATGAAATAATTTCTTCTTTTCCCAGTTCGTTCTAAACTTTTTTTTCTTCATTTTCAGACAACATAAGCACGTCTAGCTGAGAAGACATTCCAGTGACCAATGTGCTTTGAAGTCACTCAACTCTCCAGCGAGATTTCTGTAAATAAAAATAACTTCATATAAAATCTTTAACACATAGACCATCAAACGCTTTCAACTGAAAATACTTTAACCAGTTAAAATGATCCAGTAAACAAACCTCACATTTCTCTGCGCTTGCATAAAGCTTGCAAAGCTTGCAAACCAAGCTGCAAACTGATCACCTAAAAAAACTTGGTTACCCGGCCTCCACAGGAAACCCAAAGCAATGTATTTCTGGGGCTGACATTTGCATGCATTCATTGAGTCTCCCTCGCAGCCGTGTTTAGCCTCGTCACGCAACGCTCCCTCGTTTTTCCGAGGGAGCGTTGCGTGACGAGGCTAAACACGGCAGCGAGGGAGACTAGCATTCATGCAAAATCGCTTTTGGTTCGAAATTTAAATGCTGAAGAATGAAACAGCAAAAGGCAGCTGGTAAAATAGGCAAATTTCTGTGATTGTCTAAGGTAAGTGAAGTATGGCTGATCCCGAGTGACCTCACCTCAATGGGAGGCGCTTTTTAACCCAATTTAACTTCAACTTTATTTTGTAACATTTACAATTTACAAACATTATTAACTGTTCTCTAAATAAATGTTCACTATTGTACACAATCAAGGTTACTCTAATAGACACTTCATTTTATTGCATAATATATGATAAATGTCACTATTCATAACTATTGTCAACATAGTGACAACCCAGGAAAGAAAGTTGACTAACTACTGAGTACTAGCTGTTAAGAACAATAGAGTGATTTTCATCGGACTGTGAAATAGTTACTAAGCTAATAGACACTAATAGACTCTGCACCCAGTTTTCTTTTGTTGCAATACAACTATTAGACACTATTAAACACTGACTATTAGTAATTGTTTCACAGTCCGATGAAAATCACTCTAGAAAAAAAAAGGGGTTTAGAGTCTACTACTATTATACATAATAGTCACACCAAACAAAATAAAGGGATTTTTCCTTCGCTCTTGAAAGAAACATGACTATTTAGAAGAACTTTATTTGCACTCTTTGTTGAAAATATACAGGCTGAAAATATATATGTACACAACATAATTATATTATTTAGTACATGATAGAATAAAAATGTAGATTGTATTAGTTGATAAAGAACAAAAGTAAACAATGGGTTTAGAGTCTACTACTATTATACTAGTCTCCCTCGCAGCCGCTACGCAATGCTTTCTCCAGAGAAAACATTGCATGACAACACTGGTAGTGGCTGTGAGGGAGACTACTATCATGCATGCATACTATTTTTCAAGGGTTAAATAATATCACTCTAGTACCATATTCAGGGGCGCCGGAACGTTTTTGGCCCTGGGGGGGCTAAGAAGATTAATTGATATTTTTTATCAAGAAATCCTTTTTTATTAAACAAGCTTTATTTTACAGTAAATATAACTCTTAATGAATTACATTATAGGAAAATACGAAGAGCTTTTATCATGAAACAAAACCAAAGACGTTATACATAACAACTATCAAATACTGTGCACAATCTAGAATAATCTGCGAAATCCAATTTTTTATGTGCGCTTATGCTGATACGCATATATATAGTATAACTGCTGATAACATTTAAAAATATCTCAAGATAGGCAAATTGTTTCATAAAGTTGATGTAACGTTACATTTACACGTGAAAACTAGAACGATAATATATACCCTTTGTTAATATCTCAAAATGTTTTTTGAGAACAGTTATAAAACTTTACGTGAATCCAGCTACAGTATATCCTAGAAGTCTGCGCGAGACATTTTTCCGAAATTCCTTTTACGATTTTCATTAAGGGAAATAAACTGATTGGCAATATCCACGAGAGAGAGGTCATCTAATCTGTTCTTGTGTGTATTTAGGATGGACACATCGTTGAATCTTGACTGCCGCATCTGTGAACGCAGCCATGTTTTTAAACGCCTTGCAGTGGAAAATGATCGTTCTGCTGTTGCACTTGTAGCGGGGCTTACGAGCATTATTTTACACAGTGTTACTACCTGGTTGATAAAGCACCGTTCATGGTCATTCAGCGACTTTACTTTTTCTAAAATGTCGCTAAAACACTTCATCTGGTCGTCCTTACTACCCATTATGACCTTAAATGTTGCCAGTTGAGCTTCAAGTACTGCTTCAGATATCTCTGTAGTGAAGGTTGATAATACAGTTTGCATTTCTGTAGAGGTGTCTTCTCCTTTAATGGTCTTCAACAGCAGATCTTCTAAGTTGTGATAGATTAGGAAAGCGGGTTGATTGAACCGTTCTTCGATAGCATTCACCAAGTGATCAATTACCTCAAAGTAGATTCTTCGATAGTGATCTTGAGCTGTATCAGGATATGTGTGTTCAGAAGAACCTGTTTCATAGCGAGTAGGTGCACGCCTCTTTCTAGGCAAAGTGGGTTCACCTACTGAGGGACGTTGTTGGGCCTTTAGAAGTATGTTTTCATATAGTAACTGAAACGATTGATCATCTCGTATACTTCGTAGGGTGCTGACTGTGCGACGAGCCAAATTCTGCCCATCTGTGGCTGAAAGGCCAGGTGATTGTAGTGACTTTGCAAGGTTGTCTGTGTGGGCAAAAAGGCGCTGACCCAAATTTAGACCAAAAAAGTAAGTAAATGTTTGCATTTGCGTCTGACATCCAATAATACGTGCTTTCAGGTCAGGCTTCAAATTAGTACGAAGAGATTTATCCCACACCTTCAGCAAAGGCTCGTAGTTATCTAGAATTCTTTTATAACAATTCGCTGTTACTGTCCATCTTGTTGGGCAAAAAGTTACAATACCTGGATCTTCGTGTTCATCATCAACTTCACTTTCTATATTATCTTTCTCTTCACCCAACATTGTTTCCCTCTTTGGGGAGTATTTGATCAGTGTTACAATTTCTTTCGAAGTGTCCATAGTGTCAGACAGAACTTTGCAAGCCTTTACTGTATCCTTGACACCCAGGCTTAATGAGTGAGCATGACAGTGTGTAGGGAATGCCTTTGGTTGGATATCTTGAATTTGTTTTGCGACTCCAGATTTTTTACCTAGCATATTGCTAGCTCCGTCATTGCATTGCCCGCGGCATCTTTCTAATGATAAAGAAAGCCTCAAGAGACTATCCTTGATAACTGACGTTATTGTATTTGCACTTATGTCCGGGATTTGATAAAATCCAAGGAAGTCTTCATAAGCATTCATGTCGTCGTCAACCCATCGAAGACAAACAGTTAATTGTTCTTTATTGCTGATATCTGTATACTCATCACAGATTATGGAGAAGTAGTTGTTTCCAATGTCCTGAATTAAATCTCGAAGTACTTGGGCCGACATGAGTTGTAACAGTTCATTTTGAACTGCGTGGCTTAAGTAGTTTTTTGTTCTGTTCTTTATCCAGCTATCCAAGGCACTAACATCTCTAGCCCGGAGTTTTACAAGTTGAAGAAAGTTTGAGTCACTGTCATTGTGACCTCTTATTGGTATTCCTTGTCTTGTCAGGTATTGCAACGACTCTATTATAATGGCTAAGCAACGTCGATTCTCTTCTCTAACTTTTTGAGAGTTTTTATTGGTTAAATCTATAATATCATGGTTTGTCTTTGGAATAACGAGTTCAAGTTCTTCAGATGTAGTGTGAAGCTTGATGAGTTTTAAATTTCGATAATGCCTTTTTCCAATTTGAAAAACCTCTTGTCGTGAATGCCTGATCAATGTTTGCAGTACATTTTAAGTTACCTTTGTGAAATTGATTAGCGCAAATGTAGCAATAAAGTGAATCTTCACTTTGGTTGTAATGTAACCATGGGTATTGGTTAAACCACGAGCATTGTGCTGAACGGCCTTGGCCGCCAAACTTTGTTTTGGGGAATTTGTAGTTGCTTGATGGCTGGTTTGGATTCTCAATGGTCTTAATGGTTCTTAATGGTCTTTCTTCGCAAATATGCTCTTCCGCACCGCCAGTTTGTTCATTTACCGGTTTTGCAGTTAACGTCGATGTGCTTTCAATAGACTATAGATAACGGAGTTGGCTCGTTGCTGGATGAAGTAGCATCTGATTTAGGCAGTTTTTGAAAGAAAGAGTTTAAGGACCTTTGTGCCATAATAAACCTTAGTTCACTTACAGAGTTATAAAGAGTACCAGCATCCTCAATACAGCATGTGACAGTAATCTTCTAAGTCAACAATCCTGTCTAAGCCATTTGGGTGGATTGTCAAGATGACATCAAGTTCTTCACTAGTTAAATGATTGCCACGGATATCAATGCAGACAGTGCTGTTGGCATACTCCAGCAAATTTAAGATGCATTCTAGTGTCAGTGCCTCAGGCATGTGAGCAACATTAAATATTTCCAATCGAGAGTGCTGTTTGAAGTGTGCAGTATTAAGTGTATGTTGAGATATACCTCTTGAATTTTGAATCATAAACACCCTCAAAAACTTACAGGATGAAGCAACAAGTTCAAATAATGAGTCAGTCAAGTTGCAATTGCTTAAATCAAGATAACGTAGATGACAAATATTTAAACCATGCAAATCAAGAATCGTGTTACCTTGCTTCGTAATAAACGATAGTGCTAAACGCTCAAGTCTTCTACATCCTTTCAATACATTGTATACTTCCCTCCAATACAGGTAGACACATTCATTTAAAAGAACAGTACAAGTCCCAGGAAGTACAAGCTTCTTCAATATCAATATATTCGCTTTTCGCTGCCAATTGAAGTCAACAATTTTCCATACTGTTGAATTGAAAACTATATTACGCCATCCTTTGCAAACCAAAGCAACGACTGAAATCTTTTCATACGTAGTTAAATACTGGAATATGGTTGCCAGTACTAAATCTGGTAGCCTTAACATCAAAATATAGAGTAGAATTATTAATAGATCGGCTGATATGATATGCACTCTTCAAAACGTCTGCCTTACGATTTTCCCCCTTCGCGTAATACGCATGACTCGACACGTCATAATGACGTAGAAAGAATTACACAGGTAACCCATTAAAGCAAACATTGTATTTTATTGTTCTTCGTTGTAATTTTTTTTTCATTTTATCATAAAATGTTTATAATTTTCGAAAATGCTGGGGGGGGGGGGGGGGGGGGGGGGGGGGGCTACAGCCCCCCCAGCCCCCCCGGTTCCGGCGCCCCTGATATTTGTTTAAAAGTTCTGATGAGACCATGGTCATGTGATAATACAGTAGTCACAAAACATTACATGTCACATCTTTGCCATGGAATGATATTGCATTGCATACATTTCTGTTTCAAGAGGTGTTGGGACAAAAGAAAAAAAATGTGCCTACACACTAGCTAGTAGGCAGAATTAATTAGAACTTGTAATACATAGAACTCGTATAACCAAGTGAAAGGAGATGGTTAATCATATCCTTGTCAAACGACTTGGTACCACAAATAAGAAACAGTGCATTGTCACTAGGACTGGGGCATTCATTAGAGAGAATCTCTTTATTAATACGACCATAATGTACTTTGTCACCATAGTGGACACACTGGGATTCTTTCTCCTAAAAAAGATATAGCAGATTTACTGTCAACACTTCATGAGGCCAACTGTCATGCAAGGTTAGTGTCCTCCACAGACAGGCCCTTTGTTGGGTATCCTGTGGTAACAGAAAAAAGAGAAGCACTACCCCTTCCCCCTCCCCCTCGGGTATTTGTATTGCCACAGGAAGCCAAAAGGCTGGCTAGGGAGGAGGCTCAAGGGTTTTTAATAACCATTGAAATAGCTAGTTTAACAGACATGGAATGATGAAAAACTGTTAAGACAAAAGTGACTTAGTAGCAAACTAGAGTAATTTTCATATGACTGTGAAAACGATGGTTATGGCACGGCACGGTTATGACAGGAACTATAAATGTTTTCAAAGATATCACGACAGTCCCAGTACAGTGTGGTCCATTTCATGCTCATAATTATGATAACTGTTCTGACTAGCACATAGTCTACATGCTGTTGAGTGGACAAAAAATCATGTCTGACTCACTTCCCTCCTTTAATTTACTTACTCTAGTTATATAATAAACCACATTAAAATTCCAGTGGTCCTGCAGGGCTTGAAGTTCATCCTTCATTAGAATATCATTATAAGTACAGCATGAATACAGTAGTTGTACCCTGGTGTCATCCTCTTCATTATCAAGAATTGTGTGCAGTACTTGTAACATAGGGGCTATGCCTGTACCAGCAGCAAGCATGCATATTTGACAGTACTGTTGACAGTAATTAAACAGCTCACATTAGTCATATTTACATCTGTGCAAAAACTATGTGAGTAAACTGTGATCAAATACTAAATTCTCCCTTACATTCCTTTATCAACACAGGAGAAGTTGACTTTTGATCATAGCTCAGTTTACAGTGCTATGCTTCGAACCCTTGCCACTATCACAAAGTTTTTGATTATTGTTTGACATCTTTTCGACAACTTTGAATACCGCTAACCAATTAGATATCGATGATGCCTTGATAGGCGGAGTTTGTACATCATACATTATTACATCAATGTGCAAACTCCACCTATGGAGACATCAAAGTGAAGTGCCGATATCTAATAATCATTGGTTAGCGGTATTCACAGTTGTCAAAAAGATGTCAAACAATAAGTCAAAAACTTTGTGATAGTGACAAGGGTTCAAAGCCCAGCACTGTAATTTAATACATTGTTTTTGCTCTTTAGTTTTATGTATAGTAAGGCTGTAGATAAGAGTGGGTCATCATAAAAATGTCTCATAAAAATGCAAATTTAATGGGCAAATGATTTGATTGGTTGCAAGTTATTGTCATATATTTTTTGGATTTTGATAGGTGAAATTTACCCCTCGTCTGACAAATAACCTGCTTAAGGTGGCCACATGTAATTTAAGTACTCATAAACTCACTCGCTCAATGTTGCAGATTGTTATGAAGATACTTGTGCTAGCCTTTGTCACTCAAATTGCCCCCCGTCCACTTCTCCTCATGGTAGGTAGGAATTTGGTAAGTATTCCACTGAAAAAAATGTGTTTGCAGCCTTGCCCAAGTTGTGTAATTGGTGGTCAAAAAAAGGCATATGGGACACTAACAACATCATTATAGACATAGTTGCCATTTACATGCAACTTTGGAATCTTTTTTCTCAATACATTTCCGAAATTTCCTCTTGATCCTGTGGATGGTTTGTGATAACTTCTATAATGCTGCACCCTCTCAAGTGAAGGATAATCCTGGGTGTGCCCTTGTATGTTAAGAAATGTTGTCAGGTCTAAAAACATAGAAGATAGAAGCTGAGACTGAAATGGTGCTTGGGATATCAATAATAATATTCTGATTTATTCATTTACGCTTTGCCTTTGATGCAAAATGCCAAATGCATGTTCAGGACCTGGGTTGGTGGGCCGTTTGACCATGATTTTTTATCGGTTACAACTTAAATGAATAAATCAGAGTATAATTATTGACATCCCATGCACCATTTCAGTCTCGGCTTCTGTGTTTTTAGACCCGACAACGTTTCTTCAATTGATTATAGATATTTATCTGCAATTAACATACCTTATTTGGTTGGTATGTGAAACTACCAAAAGGTCCTTTCCATTTAACCATATCCCCAATCTGCCAAGTCTTAACATATTTTGACATCTGACCATCTTCATAAATCTAATAAAAATACATTATTTTGTAAGAGTCAAATTATTACTGCAAATGGGGGCAGTAAGCCATATACATCATGCTGTATTATATAACAGTTCCTTTTCCCCTATCCTCTCATCAAGATTAACATGTAACATACAATTAAGTGATGAGGTACCTGCAAAAATAGTCTAAGGCCCTGTTCAAACAAGAACGCAAGCAGATGCAAGTTTTGACTTGCAACTTGTGTCCTCATTTGAACACCTCTCCACGCAAGTTGATGAAAAATTTTCAAAACGTTCAAGGTAAATCAGCTAGCCGAAGGACAGCGAGAAAATCAGTTTTGTTTTGTTTGAATTATTTGTAGGAGAGGAAATGTGCAGAAGTTTGGACGAAAAAATATGAAAAACAACTTATGAAGTTTAGCGTGGTGACTGCATGTTCAAACAAGGAAAAACTTGTATCAACTCGCCCTCATTCAGTCAACTCGCCCAGTTCAATCCTGAAATATTTGCCTAACAAACTTATTTTAATAAAGGAAATGTTTTTCATAAAATATTTCAGTTCCTTATATTAATACGGATATAATAATATGGATAATCAGTCAAGTTGAACAATGTACAGAATATTATTAATAATAATAATAATAATAATAATAATAATAATCTTTATTGAGGAATACTTTAGTTTGAGATAGCCTGAAATAATGAGTTTCTGATGACAAATTTATCTGTTATTGCTGCCGCAGCGGAGCGAGCCTGAGCGAGCGCAGCAAGGCAGCGATCCTATTTCAGTAGCTAGCTAAAATCGAGATTTGGATACGACCACAATGCTTAGCGAGTGTCGCAAAAAACAATAGATTTCTTTGTTCTTGCTATCCCACAATGCAAAATTACTTCTTACCACCATGCTTTGCAAGCCTACACTATAAAACCTTATGCGTCTTCTCATCGTTGAGTGTCAACTGATTACTTCATGTAATGCTTTGAAAACACTGCCATTTGTTATTATATTCAATTCATTATATTACAATTTCTTATACTATCTTTCGAAGTAATAATTACGGTAAATAGTAGCTTAAATAGTTCATCTGGTGCCTTTAAATTGCCTTGCATCGCCTCGTGCTTTTCGCATCTTCACGACAGATCTAATGTTTATCAAGATTTAGTTTCAAATAGAGCGGGGCAAAGGGCATACAACGGCGTGAAAGACAAGATGACAGCAATCCGGCGTCATGTAATAGTTTGTAAAAGCTAATGGTAGTCGCATGTAAAATGAGGTATTTGAAAACAAAATACATTCCAGTTCTTTGGAAATATTTTTTGCATATTCTGTAGTAATCATGCATTTTATTTCGCGCTTCAATTTCTGAAGCGAACAACCTTGAGCAATCGGTTTATTGTATAAGGAAAAACAATATTAGGCAGCACTCACTAAATGTCAATTAGGCTAGTTATAATTATATTTATCTTTATACCTTGATAGCGACATCAAAATATCCTTGTTTGTCCAAAGATGAGACTGGTGTATACTGTCTTGTGATTGGTGGGTTTTCTAATTCACTCCTGTAAAATTATTATAGCAAGGATATTAGACATGCAGTTGCCCCTTTAAATAACAACTTCTTTCCCCCAAATCACCTTTGAACAGCAACATACAAACAACCTAATCCAGGGACTTATCATTGTTGTCAGGGATATAAGTTGTATCTTGCACAGCAGAAGCCTCAACTGCACATAAGATATTCTTTTGAAATTGGTAACAGCCCGTGAAAAGGCAAGAAATGCAGCCACACAAAATTGAACCAGAGAGGTGTGAATAAACAAAGAAAATACTTTAAATTTCCAAAGGTTTTGCTCAAAGCAAACGTTACCCTTGATTAGCAATTTATAACACTCATTTACATGTCAAAAGAGGCTCTGTATAAGTGGTTTAATGGTCAACTTTAACCTTGATGCGATGTAGCAGTTTAGCAACTTTGAAAAGTTCTATTTGAGTTCACTGTACAACACTGCTTTAGATTTCTATGGTACAAAACACTGCAGCAAATATTGAATTATCTACCTTCACGAAGACCACTTTAATTACTTACTGTTCTACTGTTATCATTGAAGTGCGACCTATGAAGGTCAAAGTCTTGATTCAAAACTAGCATTCACATGGACATCAATCAAATCAAATAACAATTCTCAAGAGAAATGCCTCGAACTTGCAAGAAAAGTTTAGATAAATATAAACTTTAAATGTATAATTAACTTTTATTGTAAATTTGAGGCATTTTTTTCTTAGTAATTGCAATTTGTATCGGTTGAGTGATTTGATTGACGTCCATCTGAATACAAGTTTCCAAACAAGACCTTTGAGCTTCACAGGTCACACTTCAACAATAATGGTAATAACCAATTCCCTTTAATCCCCTTTACATACATAAAGAAGATCAAAGAACATTTCTTTATACATCTATACCTTAGTATAATATGTTGCCCAGTCTTCAAGCCTAAACTACGACCATCAGGAATACCAAATCTATACAACCAACAGTTATGTGATAGCCTTTTCACAGAATCAAGTCTAAAAGCTCTGAACTCTGACTGACTAAGTCCAGGATTTTTATCCACAGCTATAAACTTTGTGCTAGAATTCCTCATTGCTTTGCACTCTTGTTCCCACATTTTAAGATCTTGCTCATAGATATCAAAAACACATGGTTTGCAGCCTGATCCACAACAATCTGTGATACGAGGTTCTTCTGGTTTTGGGGGAAGACCTTCATTGGAGTTTCCAGCTTCATTTGTGTTACTTGACTCCATGGTATTTTAAATACAAATGTATAACGATGTTATAAAGAAAATTATTAAATAAAAAATAATATTTACAATAATGTGAATAGTATAAGATTTTAGTTTCCTATATACGTATAAAAACTGTACACTAGGGACATTATTTATGGACGAGTAGAAAGGTTAGAAAACGTTCAGCTTTTAGGCGAGCTACAGCTTGAGTGATTTGTACACAGGAAGAATTTTAACTTTACTTAAATATATATAGAGTTGCTCCTACAATAATTGTACAACTTATTTCAAAATACATGCTTAGAAATTCTTAATAGAAAAGATAGGAAAGGCTCAATACTTATAACCGATAAACTAGCTTTAGAGAAAATCGGTTATATTTTGAACGTTCATTCAGTGTCTTTTAGAACTTTACGTACGCTAACTCGAGAATATGATTTCTGACCAGTCGTCGATAAACCAAGCATCATAGACGTCCACCACGAATAACCATCATCACATGTGTGTTTGGAGAAGGTTTCCGCTTGAGGAGTGTGTTTTCTTTTACGTTTTCTTGGAGAACTTTGATTGCAAGTTTCACCATCCATCTTCCGCCATCTTGTTTGGAGGACTGGGAACGAGTGGTAGTAGAATACTACAGGAATCCCAGGATTAACGATTGGATAGATAATGGATGGATAATAGGGTAATGGATAAATGGATTTTTAAATTTCTGCAACTTGCAGCCCCTTTACAATGAACTTCATCAAGCCGGGCACCACCTACAATTTTAGCCTACTACGGCTTGGGCTTCCTTTATAACGCTTTGACACAGGAAATCAAAGTTGGAAATATGCCTTCGGATGAGGCAGTAGGCACCACCTACAGAGCACAATACAACTACAACACTATGTAATGTACATATTTCTTCAAGATGCGCACATAGTCGTTCTCAAAACTTATTAATTCGTGATTTACGCGCTGCAGGGCTGTGATGAGCCCTACAAATGAAATCGCTTGAACCTCTGTATCTTGCTAACCGAATTCTTCACAACATATGCTGAAGTTATTAACACGTCACAGCGACTTTTATGGACTTCAAGCGCTTATATTTTCTAATGAATTTCTCACGTCGTACAACCCACTCACTCAAAACGTAACAAGTTCAAAACACCTCCAGCTGGACGACCAACTCATTTGGCCACCACGTAACTAAGTAAACTGAGTAAATTTTGCTTTTTCTCTAGATCTACTCAATTTGTAATATAAAGTTTAACCAAGAGAGCATATTTAGTTATGCTCTCTTAGTTTAACTCTTTTAATGGTACCATTTGCAGAACTACAGGACAACTATCTATGATCCTTACATGTGTCTGAATTAAATAAAGTCTTTTAGACAGACATTCCAAGTATACAAGTTACGGATACTGATTGATTCTATTTTGGGTTGAGAAGGATGATTTACCTGATAAACATTTTGTTCATTCCTCTACATCCCGTAATATCCTACCGGTTCATAATACTGCATACAGTATTGACTGCCTTTTTGCAGGAAACGTATTTTTGTTTAAATTAAGCAAATTTAGGAACTCGACGAAGGTCAAGATCAACCAATGCACTAGTCTATGGGCGTAAACCTTACGTCCCTCTCTGCCCCCTCTCCCCCCCCCCCGGGGAGATCACTGGGACAACATGTTGATGATCTGTATTTAATAACCCTCGTCGAGTTTCAGTTGACATTGACAAGTTACGTGTTGTTATCCACTATTTCAAAACGTTGACATGTCGAGAACCTATAAAAAATTGACGCTAATTAAAGACGAAAAACGAGTGAATTGTCACTTTGTAGCTTCACTACCCTATTTCCTCCTTTGCACATGATTGATTCGTCCTTCTAGTTACGTTTTCTCTACCGTCGGTGCTCTCTCTTGACGTGATTATAAACACGACTGCAAGGGAGACCAAACTACTAGTGCACTTCTCAGCTGGAAATAGGCGTGTCCACTTAAGCCCTTCCTAAAGGGGGTACTGATAAGTAACACGATCATAACCTTCTCGTGGACAGATGAATGGGCTGAAATGTGACCTTGAAAGCCTTCATAACGAGTTGACACCGATTATCCCTACGCTGTGGCCTTTGTTAATTGCATGATCATGATTAATGTACTCATGCTTCTTGTCTTTGTTTGTTGGTATGTTTCTTTGCTTGTTTAGCTTTTGCTTGATTGCTTCTTTGCTTGTCTGTTTGTCTCAGTTTACTTGTTCGTTCGTTTGTTTGTTTGTTTGTTTGTTTGTTTGTTTGTTTTCCTACCTCGTCCTTCCTTGAAAGGTCCATTCGTTCCATTTTTACTGCCATCGCAGTGCAATTCAGTAACAGACACAGACGACATTAAATTGAAAGTTTTGTCTGTATGTTAGTATATTGCAATGTGTTGTAATTGTGTGTATACAAACACTGTACCATTTTCTTCCTTTCCTTCAAAAGAAATGAAAGTTCTTTTATTCCTGCTCAGTAATATTCCTAAATTAAGCCACTCCTATAAATAATGTTGTACAATTGTAACTAATCGAATCTATTACAACAAGAAATTTCATCGTCTTTTACGACTGACCACTCAGCATCCACATATTGTGCGAAAAAGCAACTCTAACCTCGAAATTTTCCGTCCCTGACTGGGACTTACTAACATGTACTAAAAGTTTTCTTGTTTTCCGGCTTCGGGATTCGATTGTCCCTAGGCAACTGGTATAAAAATAGAGCACTCGAAAGACAAATGCGAAAGAAGACCAAAAATAGTTTTTGTTAATCTTTCTTCAAAGGAAAGCCAGCGGCATTACAACAATCAGGCCAGATTTCCAGACTTGTGAATTCACACCAAGTCATCCAGCGAGATGTTCTTCGTTGTGTCTGCTATCGGGTATGTATCAGTTACAACAAATTTACAGTTTTCCTTATCAAATTTCCCTATCAAGTAAGGAAACCCTCAATGATCACTCAAGCGACGATGACCTGATGGGTGAACCCATGAAATACCGTTCAGTCTTCTATTGCTTTTTTATCTGATAACACTAGCTATCTTGTCAGTCAAAGTTTCTGGAGCAGTTAAATAGCTCCGTGAAGTACTTTGAGCTTGCACTCTCTTCAAACAAGCGAACAGAGAAACTCAACGAAAAGAATTACGGCTCGCTCCTTAGTCAAGTACGGTGACCTGCTGCGAAGCGAACACATTGAACACGAAATATCTAGTCCGATCTTTATTGGAGATTAAAAATTTGAACATTTTGATTCTAACAGGAAAAGGTAGTCGAAGTTAGAGGTAAAGATTTAAAGCACAATTGAACTATCTTTTTCGTATTGAAGTTTGAAGACTGAGTCAGCCAGACTGAGCTCCAGACGAGAAGCCCTGGTTTGTAACCACACCAACGAGAGGAAACTAATTCACACATCATTCAATTAACTATTGTTTACCGTTTGACGCGGATATAATGAGTAGTGAATTTGACAGCGATTTATACTCAGATGGAAACATGGAGGACATCACAGAGAACTTTACAAGTCCAATGAGGCCTGAAACTACTTATATAACAATCCAATTTGCTTGGTACTCCTTTATTTTCACTCTAGGAGTGATCGGGAAACCTATATATAACATTGACAGTGACTTGTAGAAAAGAAATGAGTTCAACCACAAATTATTTCATCTTTAACTTGGCTGTTTCCGACTTGGGGATATTAGTTGTGTCGCTGCCAGCATATATCATCCGAGACTATTTTTCATGGTCGTTTGGTAAGGTCGCGTGTCAGATCGTTATATCTATGAATGATGTATTCTTCGCCGTATCCATCTGTACTATCACAGTAATTACTTTAGAAAGATACCGTGCTATAGCCCTGCCTTTCAAGCCAAAAATGAGCACCAAAGGAGGCAAAGTCACAATAGCTCTGATATGGCTGTTGTCTTATTTAATCATCGGATTCCCCATGTCTTTTCACATGGAAGTCTTACAGGTAGGACCAAGGCTAATATGCTTACCCAAATGGCCTTCAGATGTGGTTTTCAAGATCCAGACCTGTTTTATTGTCTCACTGATTGTCATTCCATTATTAATTACCGCATATGCCTACACAGTCATGATTAAAACCATGAAAAAGCAAAGCAAAAGACTGAAGGAATGCCACAGTTATAGCAAAAACTCGCGCCCTTCGTTTATCAACGCCACGAGCCTGAAGCACGACCATCACCGATATCGCTACAACGCCAAGCTGGTAAAGATGTTAATTGTCATCGTAGTTGTCTTCTGGACATGCATGATGCCACTGACCCTACTCGCCTTGGCAGTGGAATTCTTCCCCGAAATCAATAACGGCAGTAAAATGATGGATGGTTTATTCACATTTTTTGTGGCACTGTTTTTCTCCAACAGTGCTTTCAATCCTGTAGCAATTTATATCATGAGCTCAGACTTGCGTAAAGGTATAAACACTTTGCTGTTTTACAACAGACGACTCCTCAAGGAAAGACATGGAGTACCATAATCAGTTACTTGAACTCGCTGACATTTTATATAGTGTGCGATAGTTTTTGTACATAGTTTTATATCATATGTTACTAGCTGTTTAAGAATCGCTCAAATGTTGATATTTTGACTAGTTAAATGAAGTTTACAAGTTTAAATGTTGATGAAGTAAACATATTCCCAAAGCCAGAATTAGAAACATTTCCGTGACGTCACAATGTGAGATAATAAAGTTTCTAATGAAGAACATTCCTTCGTTCAGAAAAAGTACAAAACGTTTTTCTTCTTCTAGAATCTTTCTTGCACAGTTAAGATGATCTCATACTACTTAAATGGTGAGAGATTCATCATAATATATCCCTCATTAATCTGATCTTCTTTTGGCACTCTACTTTCTTGCGCATATGTGAGCCATCTGGTGATTAGATCTCGACTTCTATAGTTTAGTTAACTTATCAATTACAAAGTTTTCAACCCTGAAACAAAACCTCATTAAGAAACAAGTGTGTGCTCTTGAACCGCTGTTTACATCTACGCGGCAACTGGCGACTTTAAGTCAATATTTAGTTTCTAAACTAAGTAGAAAGGTTAGAAATTTCCATCATCATTTTGGCACGAAGAACATCTCAGCATGGTGGCTGTTTGCATAGATTGCGCTAAAAATGGGACAACATAAACATGATGATTATAGTTCTATTAATACCAATGGAGAAGAAGACGATTGGTTTTAAATGAGAACAAACCGGCAGTGCTATTTATAACACAGCTCCCAACATACCTCACACCTGTAAAATGAATCGAATTTATAGTTTACTTGAGTCTGTGAGCATCAGGCCCTCAAGGAATGACAATAAAGTTTCTTCATACCAAACAATTCAAGTGCATCTAATGATTTGGTAGTTTTGGCCGGCTTCCTTCGCGCATAAAATTAGCTAACCTTAGTCGAGAAGAAGATGATCCCTACCGAGGGGAAAATTCCATGAATTTCTACACCCACTACACCGTTTTCTTTGTTTTCCTTTCTTTTAATTAATCGGCCTTTTTTTTCCTTTCTTTTAATTAATCGGCCTTTTCTTTTCTTTTCTTTTCTTTTTTCTTTTCTTTGAGCCGGAAAAGAGACACGCAGATACAAAACCCGGCAACGATGTTACAACTTTTAATGTTGAAGCTATATATATGTGATAATCTAATCGGTAAACATACTAGTCCCTCACGAATACGCAACCATGACACAGCCTTCTTGGGTTTTCAGCTTAATTTTGAACAAAAATGTAGTCTAGAATTCTATTTATTCTCGTCAAAGTATTTTATCAACAAATATCATAATATCTGGTACCCATCTGATAAATAAAATGAATCAGTTGACAGTGTTTTATCGTTTTTGTAACCATTCATTTGAACGCGCGCATTAACTGAACTGAATCATTTACTCCCGGTATTGGAGAGTATCTGTCCAAAGATATATGATGTTCGGCAGGTCAAAAACCGATATAAACATTTTGATATAACCTACATCAAGTTCCAAAGTTAGCCAGACACAGATGGAAAAGATAAAATGGATATGTCACTTAGAAATCTATTTCGGCAGAAGAAAAACTGATAACGTTTGCTTGGCAAACAATGATCTTAAATAAACACTGAACAAAATTAAAAGTTGGAAGTCATACTACTCATGATCAGATAGATACGTGTTTTTGAATTGGCTATTGGAAGTGCGTAACACCCGAATTGATCATGCAACTTCGTTAAGACAGTATATTATTCTTTGCAAGACAGAATAAGCAGTGCAAACACACAAAATCTAAAGGACCTAAGAGCATAGCACTGCTACCGAGTTTCCTACCTCTTTTCTAAAACACAATAAATAAAAGCCTCTTCTATTTTGTTTGCCGGTTACGCGTAACATTTGTTTGTGCTCTTCCAGGATCCGCACGCGACATCTTTTGGCCAATCAGAGAGCGCGTTGTATATCAAAATTGTTTTATAAAATCAGATGGAACATCTCTAGGGAGGTATGTATCATTCATTAAGGATTGCATACCCAACAATCCATCCCAATTTTTCTGATTTCTAATGAATTCATCAACCGTTTCTATCTTGATTCTTTTCAAGTAGACACTTAACATGGTGCCAGTCGAACTGACACGATCTTATAACCTTAAACATCGGCCACTTTGAACTTAAAGGGGTGTTCTTTTCGTTGATGATAACAATAATCAAGTAGTTTTAACAAAAGGGTTCAATTGGTAAGCTGCCGCCCGGTTGGCTCAGTTGGTTGAGCGTCGGTCTCTCGTGCCGGAGGTCGTGGGTTCAAGCCCGGCCGGACCAACACTCAGGTCTTAAAATAACTGAGGAGAAGGTGCTGCCTTTGTAACTACATCTGCAAATGGTTAGACCTTCAGGTCTTCTTCGGATAAGGACTTTAACACATAGGCCTGTCTCCCATCCCTTCCTTAACCTGTATACTGGGTAGCATTAAAAGATCCTGTTGTACTGTTTGCAAAGTAGGGGATTGTTGCCCGGTACAGCAGTCTGTCGTTACTATTAACAAACTCTAAGCGCATTTGATTATAGACATATAGCTATAGGAAATGGGCGGGAATTCTCGTCGTACCTTTTAGGGGTCAAAATCAGTGATCTGGTACCTTTTAGGGTGTCTCAGACTTTAGTGGACTGGCCAGAGACTTAGCTGGTACCTTTAAGGGTGTTTTTCGGTAAATAAAATACCTAAACTAAGCATTACTGGGACAATTTTAATGATCCCACTTGTGCCTCTTGAGCACGTCGATCAAGGAGTTTGTATTGTTTGGATTCTTCAATATTTTTTTGTTTTTGAATTGTACCTTTTCGGGGGAGAAATCAATTGTACAAACTAAGTCGTCTTTCTTTCACACGGGTTAAATTAAAATCACTCTATGCATGAGACTGTTTTTTAGACTATGGAGCATGATGTGCTATTGCAGTTTTCCCTTATTAGCTATATGGGTCTTATGGAAGAACACTTAACAGTGCTACATCGATAGATGATAAGACGCTGAGAGCTTACAAAGCCAAGAGGGCGGTAGATGTGACGATAATTTGAGAACTTTATCTTCGACGAGATAAACAAAATGCCTTTGCATACCTGTCGATGAATTGGTGTGATGTAATCTTAACATTATTCAGACTTAGTTGTCGAATTGAACGTCCGTCACAGCGGCTTATGGCAAACTCTGGAGTAGGGATGAATCGAAGTCCATATTATACTGAAACGACATGAGCCGTCAAAGCCGTCAAAGCTAAAGCCCGGGGAGGACTCCTATATATAAGAGGACGGGGATGCTCGTCGGAAATTTTGAAAATGACCCCTAAAAGGTACCTGAGTGGGAGTGGCAACAATTCATTTCTGCCCCTAAAAGGTACCAATTCAAAAACAATAATAAAGAATTAAAGTAATGAAACACTTTGCTATCGATGTGCTTTGAAGATTCAATTCAGATCATCGAAATCGTCCTTTTCATGCTTATTTTAGGTAGTTTATTTACCCTAAAACAGTCCCTAAAAGGTACCAGCTATGTCTCTGGTAGTCCACTTAAGTCTAAGGCACCCTAAAAGGTACCAGATTGCAGATTTTGACTCGCCGTTTTGCAAAGATCTGCCATTTTGTATGAGCCTGAATGATTATACAAAAGTAGTGATCTTTGATTGGCGAAATAAAATTTGAATATGAGATTTGATTGGTTGTAAGAATTTCTTCGTTTGAAAGCCACTCCTGTATAAGAATAACCTGAAAATAAATCTAATATCAATACCTTCTCATCGAGCTTGTGGTCACTATTAAAATACACTTTTACCTTGCGTGAAATGATTGACTTTGCTTCAGATATCAACGTACATAAATCCATCAAACGTACAACAAAACTATTTCAGTTATACAAGCTAACAGTGAGAGATAGATAGAGGCTCAATCCATGGCTCCTGGTAGTATTTGGTCTTAAAAGCATTGTTGACTTCTATCAAGTTATGTGCATTTTGAATCAGTTGTTTTCATATTCATGTTTACAATGGGCTATTCCAATTTTTATCCACATGCACTCCCCCTGTTGAGGAGGTCTGTCTTAACTGCCCTGGTCCCATGGAAATCCAGCATGAAATATCGCCATCCTCTTTGGAAATTCCAGGTAAATTTAATGAATTTGGCCCTTTGGAATTCCGAACCTACTCAAAAGGGGGAGTGTGGATAAAAATTGGAATTGTCCAATGAATAGACTATAGTGCCAGTGCATTGCCTTGATGAGACTTGCTGTCAATTGCAATGCATGCTTACATCAATACATTAAGTGCACAAATACTTAATCAAAACATATCCATGTCCCTTATCATTCACACAACATGTATTTTGCTGATCAGAGCCACTGTTGTACGACCCTCCTCCTCCCCCACAGGAATCTCCAACATTATCCCCACAAGCACCCCCTGAGTACCCACCACCTCCTCCTGCTCCTCCACCACTACCATATGCTCCACCCCCACCACCAAATCCCCCTACAGCATTGTTGTACCAAGCCCTGCCTCCTGCTCCCCCATTGAGAAACCCTTTGCCACCTTCACCACCACTACCACTTGAGCCACCAAACTGAGTACTGCTACGGCCGTCGGAGTAAAATCCTCCTCCACCACCACCTAATGCACAAAGTAAATGCATCGTATCAAATACAAAAAATACATCACACTTTCTTAGGATTGCTGTAAGGGGTCGTGTCCCATTGTGACGTTGGGATCCCCTGGGGGATGTGAGGGGTATATGAGTCGGGGCGATGCGGAGAATCGGGGCTGAAAACAGACGACAGTGAATACACTTGCGTTCGAGTGTACAGCGATTAAAGAAACTCCACAACTCCAGCCGAAGAGTCTCGTCACCGGGACTTAAAGAGGAAACGAGAAACTATTCGTGAGGAACCTGCACAGTATAAAACAAGTAGTTAACAAATAAATGCTACATTTGGCGCCCGATATGGGACCTCTCCCCCCGCCCCCGTTTTGAGAGGGAAGGGTGTAAGGGGTCGTGTCCCATTGTGACGTTGGGATCCCCTGGGGGATGTGAGGGGTATATGAGTCGGGGCGATGCGGAGAATCGGGGCTGAAAACAGACGACAGTGAATACACTTGCGTTCGAGTGTACAGCGATTAAAGAAACTCCACAACTCCAGCCGAAGAGTCTCGTCACCGGGACTTAAAGAGGAAACGAGAAACTATTCGTGAGGAACCTGCACAGTATAAAACAAGTAGTTAACAAATAAATGCTACATTTGGCGCCCGATGAGGGGCAGATTCTTCCTGGAACCTTTCTAAATTTGGCTGGATAAACGGAGGAACCTCGTGGTCCGGAGCGACAAGCGATAAGTGATTCAGTACAATTCACTTTACGAAAATACTCAAGAAAAGTCTGCCTTGTTAAAAGCGTTTGGAAAAGCGTTTTATCCTAGAAGTTTAACTGAGAGCCGCGGACAAGTCTTAAGTAAGTCAAACAACAGTTTGGACATTGAACATTCAACTGTAAAAGGGTGGAAGCTAACTACGTACGGAGTTAAGCTGGAAAAGTCAAGAAAAGCTGTCTTTACTCAAAGCCAAGCATTATCCATTGGAAGAAGCAGTTTTCGTTTCAAAGCCAAGTTTTTGGAAGGAGCAGTTTTCGTTCAAAACCAAGTTTTTGGACTGAAACCAAGTTGTACCCATTGGATCTTGAGTCAAGAATTTATTCTTCAAATCAAGCTGCGAAAGAGCTAAGTAAAACTTTTATTATTTCTAAGTTGAATTTGTACAAATTTGAATTTCAAATTTTTGTAAAGAATATCTCATTTAGCGATATATTGTTGTATTGTGTGAAACAATTGAACTTTGAAATCCTTAAGAGACTTAAACCAAACAATCTTCATTTATCATTACTATCATTGATTGCCAAGCGTCAACATTTGCTTGGGTAGAACATTTATTGCTTTTGAACATTTATATATTGAATTTATTTACGTTTGCATTGTACAGTATCTATATTTCTTTAAGTATCATTTACATCTTTAGAATTTATATCTTTAATTTGAAATTGTTAATTCCGATTTTGGTCGCGGGGACATTGATTGTTCGCGGAGTTGCCCCTTTTCCGTTTTTTGGTCCGTTTTCGTTCTCTTTTCACGCGCGTCGCTCTGATCCATGTATGCTTCTTGCCTTCCTGGGGGTTTTGGTGTCCCGGTGGTCCGCGTTCCCTTTCGTTAAATTTTTTTTGGGGAGGTTTATCATTGTTTACGTTTTATTTATTTATTTTTTCTTTGGAAGGGATTGTTGTTGTTTTTTTCTCTCTCTCTCTCTCTCCTGCTCTCTCTTTTTCAACATGGGGACCAAACCTCAGGACGTCTCCGTAACCATTGAACCCGAGGTGAATAAGGAGGAGGAAGAGAAAGAACTTGCCAGAGCCGTAAGATTACTTCGACGTTCTGGAATGTTTAATGTTGAGCCAGTTGACCGCTACGCTGTTGGAGGAGAATTTCTTAGCGGAGAACCAATTTCAACACCTTCAAACTTGCCAACTTATGGAAGACAACCAGATCCTAGCGAGCCCTTGAATGCTTATGGATTCCATGATGAGAAAACAGACTCACCTCCCAGCAGAAGACGTACTACTACGTTCATGGACACACATTTGTTTCCGCAACCACCGCGTTTATCTACTTTTTCTGGCAACACGACAAAGACAGATGTATCGTTTGAAACATGGCTGTTCGAAGTGAAGTGCCTTATGAAAGATGGTTTTTATCCAAGAGATCTCATTGCTCAAAGTGTACGACGATCATTGAAAGGTGAGCCTGGAAAGATTATTATGCACCTTGGCGAAGATGCAACGATGGAAGAAATTGTGACGAAACTGCAAAGGGTGTATGGAGTCGTAGAAAGTGGTACTGCTATTTTACAAAGATTCTACAACAGCCGTCAAGAAGACGGAGAAGGAGTCGCTGCGTATGGATGTCGACTAGAGGATATAATCACTGCCGCGATTGACCGCGCCGTTGTTTCGAGACAACAAGCAGACGAGATGCTGCGAAACAAGTTCTGGTCGGGCCTCAAGGATGACAGGATAAAAAATGTCACAAGACATAAGCTTGAGTGTATCAAAGACTTCGACTCGCTATTAGCTGAGGCAAGAGCCGCCGAGCAAGAAGTAAGAGAAAGCGACAAGCTGTGGGGTAAATCAGCAAGACGAACGCAAGCTTTTCATCTGCCTTTGCAAGAAAGAATACCTTCTAACAGTACCTCAACTGACTCGACAGAACTCTCTTCAATGAAATCAACTGTTGAAAATGTAATGAAGAAAGTAAACGCACTTGAGGCCAAGATGAGTTCTCATCCAAAAGTCGACGAGAAATTGGAAAGAATTTTAGACAGATTGAGCGAACTTGAGTTAGGTGAGCGAAACCGAGATTTCAACGATTGCGCAAGTGATCCACTGAATACTTCCAGACAACCAAGTGCTGCTGATAGTGCCGGAGCTTCAGGAGGCCATTCAAATAGCCAGCCGTTAAACTCCAGGAGACCTTCGCGAAGGGGCAGGCGTTAGGTCGTTCATCTAGCCCCACCCATGCTGTGAGTAAAAAGCCTAATATTAAAGACGTGGTAGGTGAAATTAATGAAAGCAGAGCAGTTTTGAATGACATACCTTGTACAGCTCTTATAGACACTGGATCACAAGTAACGACACTCGGTGAAACCTTTTGGAAGTCACACCTTGTGGATTGTCCCATCCAACCGTTAGATGATATCATCGAAGTGGAAGGTGCTGGAGGATATAAGGTACCGTTTTTAGGCTACATCGAGGTAAGTATTTCATTTCCACAGAATGTCAATGGAACTTCTGAGACCATGGATGCAGTAGTATTGGTAGTCCCGGATACCGCATTTAATTTAAAGACACCCTTGCTGATAGGAACAAACCTCATTAGACGCTGTAAAGATAACTGCATTGATAGACTTGGACCTTGTTTCTTGCAAAGAATTAAACCAGATGGTGCCTGGTCTGTGGCGTATAAACACCTTGGACATCAAGAGAAAGCTCTTAGGAAATCTACGCAAGTTGTTCGAGTGCACAGTGAGACAGGAGCTTCATTAGTGGTGCAAAGCCAAAACTCCACTGTGTTATGGACGAAAATAAGAACGAAAAACGTAGGTGGGTCATTTCCAACGCTTCTTGACGATTCTAGCTCAGAGCTGCCCAAACCGCTTCAAATAGTTCCTTCACTAGTTGAAATTGAAATGAATGGGAAAAACCAATTTGTTCCAATTGAAGTACTAAACCCATCTGATAAGCCTGTGACACTTCAAGCTTCCACAATAATAGGTAAGTTACAGCCAGTTTCAGTGGTCTCAAATGAATCTCTGGCGTCGAGCAATGGTCGAAGCACCTCACCACATGGTGGTTCTACGTCTCTTGAATTTTCCTTTCCTTCCCACATGACTGATGATCAAAGGTCCCAAGCTTCTAAATTGTTGAATGAATGGAATGACAGAGTTTTTGCACAGGATGATTTTGACCTTGGATGTACTAACAAAATCAAGCATTCTATCCATTTGACTGACCCTGTACCATTTAAGCAGCGTCACCGTAGAATTCCGCCTGCACAGTACGAGGAAGTACGGCAACACATTAAACAAATGCTCGACAGCGGAGTAATTAGGGAGTCTCACAGTCCGTGGTCCTCTCCAGTAGTTTTGGTAAGGAAGCGGGATGGTGGTCTGCGCTTCTGTGTTGATTTCCGCAAGCTTAATGCACGCACGATAAAAGATTCTTACGCTTTACCCAGGATCGACGAAGCGCTTGAAGCTATGTCTGGTTGCGCCTGGTTTTCCACTCTAGACTTAAAAAGTGGGTATTGGCAATTGGAGATCGAAGAAGAGGACAAGGCTAAGACGGCGTTTACTGTTGGCCCTTTAGGTTTCTTTGAATTCAATAGAATGGCTTTTGGATTAACAAATGCCCCAGCAACGTTTCAGAGATTAATGGAACACTGTATGGGTGAGTTGAATTTTAGCAAGTGTCTGGTTTACATTGATGACATTGTAGTCTTTTCAAAGACCTTTGAAGAGCACCAATCACGCCTGAAATCTGTTTTTGAAAGATTGGAGAATTTTGGTCTAAAGCTCAAGCCTTCCAAATGTTCCTTTTTCCAAAAAAGTGTCAAATATCTCGGTCACGTGATTTCCGCCGAAGGTATAGCGACAGACCCAGACAAAATTGATGCCATCAAAACCTGGCCGACTCCGACAAGTATGGAAGAGCTAAGAACCTTTCTAGGCTTTGCTGGATACTACAGAAAGTTTGTACTTGACTATGCAAGGCTGGTGAAACCCTTAAATGAGCTATTGGCACGCTTGTTAACGCCGAATGGCCCATCCAAGCCTGTCTGGAGCTGGTCTACCGAATGTGATGATGCGTTTAATAAAGTTAAGGAAATTTTATCTTCTCCTCCAATTTTGGCATACCCAGACTTTGAAAAGACGTTTATGCTTAACATTGATGCTAGTCAAGATGGCCTGGGAGCGACATTATGCCAGAACCAGAACGGCTCCGAAAGAGTCATAGCCTTTGGCAGCAGAGGGCTACGCAAAGCTGAAAGAAATTATTCTGCTCACAAATTGGAGTTCCTTTGTCTTAAGTGGGCTGTCACTGAGAAATTTCACGAGTACCTTTATGGCAGAAAGTTTATTGTGCGCACGGACAATAACCCACTAACCTATGTTACTACATCTGCAAAATTAGATGCAACTGGCCATAGATGGCTCGCAGCCCTCTCAACTTACGACTTTGAGTTGGTTTATCGACCGGGGAGGAAGAACAAGGATGCTGATGGCTTGTCAAGAAGGCCCCCCCTGATTGCCAATAACGATGTTATTACTGCGCTGTGTACAAACCCTGAGGTCTCGGTTATCGAAACCATTTGTTGCAATATTGATGGAGCCGATCACACGTCGGATAATCTTCAACAGCCTTCATATTCAAATGACGATCTCAAGGCTTACCAGGAGAGAGATCCAGTGCTTGGAAAGCTTATTCCAAATCTGAGAAGTGGGAAAAGACCAACAAAGGCAGTGGTATCTAAAGAAGGACCCGAATTCAGAATTCTTGTGACCCAATGGGAGCGACTTAGTTTTAAGGATGGTGTTCTGTATAGAAGACGCAAGTCTGATATTGGCGAAATTTGGCAGCTAGTTGTCCCGCGGGGGCTTCGTTCCAAAGTTTTTGATGGAATTCACAATAAGATGGGTCATTTTGCAGTGGAAAAAACAGCTGAATTGGCTCATAAACGCTTTTATTGGCCTGGTATGTCAAAAGAAATAAACCAGAGAATCAAATCTTGTGGCCCATGCGTGATGAGAAAATGTCAGCCAAAGGAAGTTCCAATGGTGAATATTACTACTACTGAGCCACTAGAATTAGTATGTATGGACTATCTGAAGCTAGAAAGATCTAAAGGCGGGTACGAAAACATCTTAGTGATAACCGACCACTTCACAAGATACGCGCAAGCGATTCCAACCACCAACCAAACAGCGACTACAACTGCTAAAGTTCTTTTCGACAAATTCATCTTGCACTACGGTTTCCCAAGCAGATTACATAGCGACCAAGGTCGAAATTTTGAGTCAAAAGTGATTAAAGAGCTCTGCAAAATCGCCGGAGTACAGAAATCGAGGACCACCCCGTACCATCCAATGGGAAATGGGATGACTGAAAGGTTCAATCGCACGCTACTTAACATGCTAGGAACATTACCAGATGACAAGAAGTCTAACTGGAAGGATTTTGTAGCACCTCTGGTACATGCATATAACTCAACTAAACACGAATCGACAGGATATTCCCCATTTTTTCTGATGTTCGGGCGCGAACCAAGAATCCCAGTAGATGTACAATTTGGACTAGACCCCAATACAAGTGGTAAAGGCGCGTCAAGTTTTACTTACAAACTCAAAGAGAGATTGAAATTTGCCTACGACATAGCAACAAAGAATGCGAGAGCTGCGTCAAAAAGAAATAAACAGCGCTATGACGCCAGAAAGTCTAGACGAGAGTCAAAACTTTTGCCTGGTGATAGAGTACTTCTAAGAAATGTCGCACCCTCTGGTAAATTAGACAACAAATGGGAAAACGAAATCTATGTGATAGATAGAAAGCCAAACGAGGACATCCCAGTTTACACAATTCGCAGAGAGGACGGAACGGGTAAGAAAAAGACCATTCATAGAAATTTGTTGCTTCCTTGCCCGTTGCAGACAGATTTGGAGCAAAAACCGAACGAACGACCGCAAAAAGAGCGTCAAAAGTTGGGTAGAACTTTAAGACCGGAGGACAGCTCTCATTCCCAAAATGGTGAGGAAAGTGATGAAGAAAATAGTCTATATACTATACGATTGAGAGGATGTAAGGAAACAAAGAGCACACCATCAGCACCGCCGCTAAGAACACCTGCATTCTTCTCAAATTCTCCTACTTCTACACCAATAGAAGATGTCAGTGGAAATTCTCCTACTTCTACACCAATTGAGAATGACAGCGAAAGTCCCTCCAACATGGAACATGAGAAAAACCTACTAGAAAACCCTTGCGACGAAACCAGCAGCGGACAACAAGGAGAAACCCCAGACGCAAGTGAACAAGAACCTAGGCCTCGACGTGAGAGACGTCCACCGAGGTGGATGTCAGATCCAAATTGGATCTGTTACTCCCATACGGTCCCCGCATCCAATTGTGTACCTTTCTATTGTGTACCTTGCTATTTGCTTCGTGTCTTTGTACCTTGTGTCTACTTAATTCCTCTCCCCCCGCCCCCGTTTTGAGAGGGAAGGGTGTAAGGGGTCGTGTCCCATTGTGACGTTGGGATCCCCTGGGGGATGTGAGGGGTATATGAGTCGGGGCGATGCGGAGAATCGGGGCTGAAAACAGACGACAGTGAATACACTTGCGTTCGAGTGTACAGCGATTAAAGAAACTCCACAACTCCAGCCGAAGAGTCTCGTCACCGGGACTTAAAGAGGAAACGAGAAACTATTCGTGAGGAACCTGCACAGTATAAAACAAGTAGTTAACAAATAAATGCCCTGGTCCCATGGAAATCCAGCATGAAATATCGCCATCCTCTTTGGAAATTCCAGGTAAATTTAATGAATTTGGCCCTTTGGAATTCCGAACCTACTCAAAAGGGGGAGTGTGGATAAAAATTGGAATTGTCCAATGAATAGACTATAGTGCCAGTGCATTGCCTTGATGAGACTTGCTGTCATGCAAATTGCAATGCATGCTTACATCAATACATTAAGTGCACAAATACTTAATCAAAACATATCCATGTCCCTTATCATTCACACAACATGTATTTTGCTGATCAGAGCCACTGTTGTACGACCCTCCTCCTCCCCCACAGGAATCTCCAACATTATCCCCACAAGCACCCCCTGAGTACCCACCACCTCCTCCTGATCCTCCACCACTACCATATGCTCCACCCCCACCACCAAATCCCCCTACAGCATTGTTGTACCAAGCCCTGCCTCCTGCTCCCCCATTGAGAAACCCTTTGCCATACCTTCACCACCACTACCACTTGAGCCACCAAACTGAGTACTGCTACGGCCGTCGGAGTAAAATCCTCCTCCACCACCACCTAATGCACAAAGTAAATGCATCGTATCAAATACAAAAAATACATCACACTTTCTTAGGATTGCTATTACTCTTTTTTTCTTTCTTTCTTTCTTTCTTTCTTTCTTTCTTTCTTTCTTTCTTTCTTTCTTTCTTTCTTTCTTTCTTTCTTTCTTTCTTTCTTTCTTTCTTTCTTTCTTTCTTTCTTTCTTTCTTTCTTTCTTTCTTTCTTTCTTTCTTTCTTTCTTTCTTTCTTTCTTTCTTTCTTTCTTTCTTTCTTTCTTTCTTTCTTTCTTTCTTTCTTTCTTTCTTTCTTTCTTTCTTTCTTTCTTTCTTTTTCTTTTTCGTTTTTTGACTGTTTAAATTATAAAGATGCCCTGGAAAAAAAATTAAGAAAAAAGGCGAGCTAGCTAACAATAGGCGATACAAAATCCGCCTTACTAGATGACAAAATATGCAGTGGGATATCCAAAACAAGTCAAGCTTGACTAGTTGATGTCCTTTTCTTTGGTGTCACATTATTTTTGCCATTCTACCATGGCGGGTTTTGTACAATGAGATAATTAATGCAAACGGCCAATAAGTAGACCAACCTGAGTTGCTGTCATCTGCAGTAGTTGCACCATTCCCTCCCGTACCACCAGGCCATTGAGAACCACCATACCCATTTCTTCCTGATGTAGAGGTACCGGCATCACAGTACGCTGAATGACGAGATCTAGCATTTTCAACTCCTCCACCTCCCCCAGCTACAATCATTGGAGTATTACCCTTGGCTACAAAAGAACCACCACCCCCTCCCGATGAGTGTCCAACTGTATTATTCCAACCTTCCTGACCAACAAGAATCTTGATGACTTCACCGTTGGCAAGAGAAAATGTACCAACCATACGAGCCCCACGACCACGGTACAAGTCACGGTACAAGTCACCTTTGCCTGTCCCCCCTGTAGCCCCTACAGCCTCAATTTGGTACTGTCCTGTGCTTGGCACAGTCCATTGCTGGATACCGCTGACCAAAGTGACTTGATGTTCGTGTGGCTGGCCTTGATAGTAGTTACCAACAGATGTGGGACCCAATCTTCCGCTGGCACCAAGGGTTGTAAAGTTGAATAAATCGTTACCTTTTAAATAAAATACAATATTTAGAGTTGTTTTACGTAACCCTCAAATTCACATGTCATAGCTAGCGCTAATAGTAAATACCGTAATTGACCAATAACCCCCCCCCTCCCCCCCGATATATTTTTCAAAGTACACACGTGGGTGGCAATGAACAATCATTTGTAAAAGTAGCCCATATCCGGGACAACCCGCTACATCAAGTGACGCGTGCGTCTAGCTCAGTTTGCTGCACTCCTGCGCCGCACAGTTGTTCGGAAGGCGTCGGTTTGGGCTAGCCCTGGATTAAATCTACTGAAGAAAACCATTGATTAATTGTACCCAAGGATTACGCTAATCCAATTTAAGACGCTCATCACATATGGTCGCTCACTCGGCAGAGAGTACAGTTCGCATAGCGAGCACATATGAACAAGTTGAATTGATCTGACCAACGGTGCCCCGCAAGGGACCATTCTCGGACCTTTTGTCTTCAACGTTTAAGACGCCGAGTTGAACACCACTTGCAGTGAGAGCACAGACTGTGGTATGCTACATAAGCTCTTCTTCCTGTCTTCGTTCCATTAAGCATACCTCGCACCATTTCACAAGTACTACGAAATCTGGTACTATTATTAGTAAAATACTCCCATATATTTGCTATACGGGTATGTGCCGCTGGATAGGGTATGGTTTTTGGCCCTGCGTCTTGAACAGGGTATACATTTTACCCAAAACTGTCTTAAACATGATCTATAATTTTGACGAGATCCCAAGCCATATCATCTTTTTGTGTCTTAGATAGAGTACGATATTCAAAATAAACAAAAAAGTGCCTCCTCAGCCATTTTTTGTTTAGGCTAGGGTCGATTTTCTTCTCATTTGTCTTGAACAGGGTATGATTTTTTCACTTTCGAGTGTCTTAAACAGGGTCAGGTTTCTAGAACCCCGGCGGCACACCCCTATCCAAAATGGGGTTGAGTCCCCCCCCGGGGTAAAATAATATAGCAAATTTTTGCAAGTTCCTCAAAACCACTAAATTTTGTGTTCTTGGGTTTTCTATAGGTCAGTCGTAGTAAAAATCGTCATTGTATTTCTCCCTAAAAATCGCTGCTAAACAAAGTAGCCGTTAAATCTAGATCTTCCCTAGAGAAATCGCTATGTTTAGTAGTTGCTAAAAATAGTATCCTCAAGGTACCTCCACCACCCATGCTTACATAGGCTCGATCAGATTTCAGCCGTCGGGGTTTCGCGCGCCGCGATACTCGTACTCATCTCCGTCACGGGAAAGAGCATCGCAGGCGCACGAAACCCCAACGGCTGAAATCTGAGACTAATGCTTACATTGCAGACAGGTATAAGAATCCCCTTTATCCATACAAATGGTTCCGTTTTTGCAGTAGTTTGAGCTGCGGCAAACACTGAACTCTGCAATCAAAAACATATAGATACATAAATATATCGGTAACATCAATGACTGGTAATGACTAGTTTGAATACCGAATTCGAATTCCATGGAGCGCAAGGAATTTCATCTCATATTGTACAGATCGATAAATATGGCATTATGAATAAAGAACAGTATATGAATGTAGATGATGAAGAAGAAAAAGAAGAAAAAGAGGAAGAGGAGGAGGAAGAAGAAGTAGTGAGAAGAAGAAGAAGGAGGAAAAGAAGAAGAAGAATTATCTGAGACAAGTAATGCTATTTAATTATAAAGTATATATATTACTTCGAAGTGGCCATGGTTATCTCAAATTACATCAGTAGCTTTTTCTTCCTAAGCCACACCTATAGACCCATATCACGCAAGTGTGAGATTATAAATTATTTGATTTATTGGAAAAAGGAATTCACTATCAATTTCATCACACTGATATTAGTAAAATTGCAATTTTTTGGGGAGATTGCTCTTAAATTGACAAAGATATGAACTTTTAAAACTGAGCATTTTTACCGAGAAATGTATGGTGGACGGGCATCACATGCATGGCGAGCCTCGTTATCATGCTAAACACATACATTTCTTTACAAAAATTCCACAAAATATCTAGCTTCAAAAATCCATAACTTCGTCAGTTTAAGGGCAATCTTTATGAAAAGATAGTGAATTCGTTTCTTCAATAAATAAAATATTTTATATTGTCACATTACCGTGATAAGGGTCTATTGCAAAAAGCAAACATCCTCGATGATTTTATACAGGTCCTACCCCCAGTTTCAAGTTTCATGATAGCTCGGATGGCACAGTTGGTCAGTGCGCGGCCTTCGGTGCGAGAGGTCCCTAGTTCGATCCTCAGTAACCTCGCATCCTTGTTTCAACTTCTTTCCTTTTCGTGTAGCTTTAATTAGCTTTAAATACCATTAAAAAACGGAGCACTGAAGGAGAGAGGGGAGTAAAATGAGCGCACCGTCGACCTCAAGTTTATCAGTTACCCAAATTACTGTCACGAGGTATCGACGTAAAATATGGTCGCTTTACTTTTTGCTTTTTCTCGTCCAGATGTCAAAACTATTGCCCGTGAAGGATTTGGTAGATTGTTGTTGTATTTTTACCTAAGGTAGTCATGTTGCAGTACGCCATGAATGGAACACCTCTCTGCGCATGGTCAATAAGCCAATAACGACCGCTGACATTCCCGACAGACTTCACTATCTCAGCACAGGAAACTGCTGGTGTATTGTTCGTTGTACCGACAGTATCTGAAAATTCAATATCGAATGACGACATTATTTGTAGCTGTCCTTATTTGAAATTGCCGTATCTTTAATTTATTTGGGTTTTATCCTCACCTCGATAAGGGTTGTCAAAGTAAGCAGTGTATGATGTGTTTATTGCGTCATTAGGTGCAAAATCTATGGTCCTGTTGTTAATCTCACATAGGAGAGTTCTGACAAAGAAGTTCAGACTTTGGCATCGATCATCTTGCTCACACGTCTGCCAGCACTCACCGATGTGTGGGCGTGTCTGGGAGAAGATCACATGATTTTGTAGAATGACGTCAGAACGGGTAGTGAAGCATTTGGACTCCGTAAATTGTACCACGTGACCTATGAGCAGTAACAGAGTTGCTGACGTTATCAAGGTAAACATGACGTCATCCTGGGAATAAGGGAAAAACAAATAGAAAAGATAAGAAGATAAGACGAGTTTAGTAAGACTACTTCAAATAAGAAATGAACCGTAATGTTAACAATTAACGATATAAATCAAGGCTCACTCTTGATATCTATCGGCAGATAGCTGACGAGGGACAAATGCCTCAAGTCAAGTATCAAAGCCAATTGTTTTAGTAAACATTTACTAATGTTCCTCATATACATCGCTCACTAAATATATAAATATAGCTATAAATATAAATAAATATAGCTTCTTTCTAACGCGCACTCTGTTGGTTGAAAACCCTTAAAATCACGTACACTTCGCACCGATAAATTTACGACTGAGAACAGAGTTTGTACGAAACAATTCAATAAAAAGCGTTCTTATTTCTTTTGGTAAATCCGAGCAATAAGAACGCTTTTTATTGGCTCATACGAACCAACGAAAATTTCTGTTTTAAATGATGATACCATAATGCCATGCGGCCGTTTTCTTCGCGTGAAAATTAACTGATCCAATATGGCGTCCATGACTCTCGACAAACATGCGCCTCTTTATGGCGATTTATTTGACCACAGTGTCTGCGCACATTTCTGGGTAAAATTTTCGCACATGCGCAGGAAAGGTTTCTGGACCCTTTTTTCGGCAAGCACTAACAACAAAGGAAACCCCAAAAGACAGGAAGCCCAACGAACAAAGAAAACGAAAATAAGGAGAAAAAAGCCGAAAGAAGCGGGGTAGGAACTGGACTACATAAAACCCTTTTGCACGGGATTGTATTTTATACTTATATGAAAAAGCAACTAAATATCCCAAACGACATATCATGAACTTATAAAGAGATTAACTTTTGTTGACAAGCAACATAGGTCTTCATCAGCGATAATGTAGATTAGTAGTCACGGACTGCTGGTCGAAAATTTGTTGTGAACAAAAGTTAATCTCTTTATAATTTCTTCACCAACACAGATGATGAATATACACGAACATATCATGAACTGTGTAGAAAAACGTAACTACTCTAACCAATTGAAAAAATTGTAGTCCTTGTAGAACTATTATTTTGGGAATTGTAAATATTTTTCTAATTACTCCCGATGGCGCGGGATTTTTTCCCTCAAACTCGTAAATAGGCATGATTCAACGCTGTTATCTCGAAAACGAGCATCAGGCACCCATTATTATTCTTTTTAGTTTTGAAACAAGCTTTAATTTTTATACAAAATGTCCAATTCAGTGTTTTTTGGTTATTGCCCAACCCCCCTTTCCCCCTCAAAACTCTAATGGTTCGGCCGTGATGAACGATGCGGCAAGCATGTGCATGTTTAAAGAGTTAAGAGTCGTTGATGTACAATTACAATTTCCCATATAGTTATGGCCTTATCTTGTTGATCTGGGATTGACCGTCTCGACTAGTTAAAATGCGAAAAATCCATCGACATGCTGGATGTCCAAAAGACTGTTGTTTTTTATATCCCTCTTTTTATGGAGAATTCAATTGAAAATTCAAAATTAGCAACAATTACTAAAACTGAAAAGAAATTAAAGAAAGAACGAAAGAAAGAAAGAAACTTACCAAAATAGAAAACAAAGTCACAACAATTTGTTTTGCTTGGACTGAGCTTTTTCAAGACCGGTAAAAACTAGGTGCTTCAATAAAACTGACCGCTTTAATTGTTATCCAACCTGAGAACATACTTCAGTAGTAACATTAACTAATTACAACCAGTTAATTACAAAAAAACACCAGCTAACTGCAATAATTGATAATCCAGGGAAGTGAAAATAAAGAACTAATTATGAATCGCTATGTCAAGAAAGTCGAATTTGACATGCATATATAGGGGTTGTTGTTACTATTTACTAAGAATACAAAATTTAGCGATTTTGAGGAATTGAACTCTCTAAAATCCGCAGAAATATGTTGTTGCTAAAAACCGTAACATGGTAATTTTATATTGAACTACACTTGAAACCCTAGTAGATAGTACACATATAATGTCCGGTTCGTCAGTACAGATTATTTCCTTTTTCTCATAATAGGCATTTTCAATGCATTTTACAACTATATGTATTAGTATTTACTAATATCTAGATAGATGTACATTCGTTTATTGCATCCATTTTAATTATTAATTTAACGAATTTATGCATAATTATACATTACGAAAAGTAGCAAACAGCTTGTTTTTATAAAAGGTTGACAAAGTCGACAAATGAACGAAGCAAATCACTGACTTGTAATTGCATTGCAGCACCCAGAGCTCTACAGGGAATCATATCTTGATCAAGACGTCACCAAGACGACCATCGAAATACATTTAATTTGATCGGCTTGTTGACGGTTTCAGATGGATATCGCGCGTGCGCTTTATAGACCCATTTGCACTTTGTACGTTGCCCGCCCAATCTCGTACCAAGAGCCTGCGTTCCTCTTGGTCAGAGATTGGTGGCCGCCGAGTAACGAGTGTGAGCATACACTGTAGAGACCTATCGACTATTAAAAAACCGGTTCTCAACCAATCAGATTGCGAGATTTCGCTCGAGTATTGTAAACTACTAAACGGAGCACCAAAAAAGCTGCTCTGTTTGTTAATAAGTGTAGCAAAAGCTGAACGCGTTCTAAAGCGGGAAGTGTTTGAGTTCTTTACCTCGATTTCTTGATCCTAAGCTTTGCAATGTTTCGACCATTCTAATGATTGATAAAGTAAGTAATTTTGCATTTAATTGATACGATGTATTTGTATGGTGGAAAGGGGGGATTTTACTCCGACGGCCGTAACATGCAGTAGGTCATAAAGTGCTCTTGGTCAAGATAATGCACTAGCACTATAGTCTATACACTGTAAAGATGAATATGAAAACGACTGATGCAAAATGCACAGAACTTGATAGAAGTCAACAATGTTTTTAAGACCAAATACTATCATAAGCCCATGAATAGGAGCCTCTATGTCCTATATTAAAAGGCAGTGATATTAGATTTTCAGGTCATTTGCGTGGTGTTGCGTCACGCGCGCGCGTGAGACGGTTACACGTGCAGAACTGTGCGCGTTGTGCCGCCGTCCATAAGAGATAGATTGCTCTAGATAGACAGGCGGAAAACGTTCTTCTACGTTTTATTAGAGATATCGCTTCAGCTCCTACAACTGCCACCACTGAGCTGAGCTGGTTTTACCGTCTTATTTCTTGTAGTCTCTCTACATATACTACATAATTGACAAGGTCTATCATTCCTATTTAGGTAATGAGAGGGATTCTGGCTTAAAGTTATGATGTTACTCTTGGACATCGTAGGAGTCTCGTCAGTTTAGAAGGCAAATCATTGATTAACTACACGGGAAAACTAAGACAATAGCTAAAAACTACATGTATTTATGGCAAATTAAAAGGGATATCATCTCTACAGGAACAAGGATGGCACAGTTGGTTGGTGCGCGGCCTACGGTGCAATTAGAGGTCCTGAGTTCGATCCCCAGTGACTTCACATCCTTGTTTCAACTTCTTTCCTTTTCGTGTAGCTTTAATTAGCTTTAAATACCCGTGAAACAGAGCACTGATGGAGGGAGGGGGTAAAATGAGCGCACCGTTTATTAGTCAATAAGCCACTTCACGCTTTCGTCCGCCATCTTGAATTGGGGCAAACGCGCCAAAATTTATAGAAATCTGGATCTGACTACCGACGTAAAATAAGGACTCTATACCTTTGCCTTTTTACAAGAGGATCTAAGAAATGAATTATAACTAGGAAGAAATAACAGGAATAGGAGCCTTGATACACTTTTGGTAAACAAAGAGGTGTAGCTAGCTTTGGCTTGACGATCTAGTGAAAATCCTATCTAACGCTGTAAATTGGGCAAGTAAAGTAAAGTAAAGTAAACGACCATATTTTACGTCGATAACTCGTGACAGTAATTTTGGTAACTGATAAACTTGAGGTCGACGGTGTGCTCATTTTACTCCCCTCTCTCCATCAGTGCTCCGTTTTAAGGGTATTTAAAGCTAATTAAAGCTACACAGAGAGGAAAGAAGTTGAAACAAGGATGTGAGGTCACTGGAGATCGAACTAGGGACCTCTCGCACCGAAGGTCGCGCACTAACCAACTGTGCCATCCTTGCTCCTTGGGCGTTGTTAGAAGATAAATGCATTTAGCGGTAAAATATCATGACAACAAGGAATATGTAAAACATGTTCTGACGTCTGACGAACTAATTATCTACAAGAGACCATAATACTAAGAGAGCGAAGCTCAGTATTGATGTCTGTGCCATGTTCGTGGCGGCTAAGGCTATTTTTAGTAACTTCGCCATCGCGCGCGCAAGTCCCTCAACCAATAGAATTTGATTTTTGACGTGCGCGCGGACGGGACCGTTTGAATTCTATTGTTTAAGAGCCTTGCGCGCGCGATGGCGAAGTTACTAAAAATAGCCTTAGCCGCCACGAACATGGCACAGACATCAATACTGAGCTTCGCTCTCTTAGTATTATGGTCTCTTGTTATCTAAGTAAATATTATATGTTTACGTATCCATTGGGGTTTCAATCCAGTAATATTGACATTGACATTGGTTATAATTTCTACCAATATTTCCACTATTACAATCAATAAAAAGAATTAATAAAGTATAGTAATTTGTTTTGTAATAACGTTAGTTGAAACAGAACAAGATAACGAGTGTATAGGTACAAGCTGTCTATAATAACGTTTCAGTTAGGAATAATAAATTATCATATAATGTTACTATTTTCAGTGACAACATAATTTAGCAAATTGTAGCGAGTTCCTCAACTTAACATTGCTTAATTTTGTATCCTTGGGTAGTTGTTAATGAGTAGTAATTATATGGTCACCTCCTATATAAGGTGAAATATAATAACGATCCATGATTAGTTCATCTTGTCAATTGATGCTGGCAGGTGTTTTTTCGTAATCAACTTGTTTTATTTAGTTAAATTCGCTGGGTTGCTGTTGCTGTTCTTACAATTAAAGCGGTCAGTTTATGACCTGATGCGCCCAGTTTTTACCTCGTGCATGCAATCCGGAAACAGTTCAGTTAAAGTAAGAATTGTTGTGACTTTGCTTCTATTTTGGTAAGTTTCCTTTTCTCAATAATTGTTATTCATTTTGAATTTTGTATTCAATTCTTCATAAAAAGAGTGCATGACAAAAAATACTTTTTTGGTAATCCGGCATGATGTTATAAAAGTCTTGCATTTTAACTGAATATCGAGACAGTAAGTACCGGTCAGTCACTAAAGAAATGGCCATAAGGCCCATAACTATATGGGAAACCGTACAGCACTTAACTTTTTAAATGTACAGTGCAATTTGTTTTGTGTAAAATCAGCTTATAAGGGACTATTTGGTAGCCAGGACAACTCTTTTGTTTTATATTTCTGGGAGATCACAAAACAAAAGAGTTGTCCCGCTATCAGAGCTAATTCGCTCCTAAGAGAGAAGTCACAATGGTAACAAAAAAAGACAATGACTTCATATCTGTCATATATTATTAATTAAATACTCTACTTATAATTCATGATTCATAAAATATATTTATATTGATAATTTCTTAATGCATTAGCAGGTTCAAATCAGCTTGATGGCTGGATTAATGAAAAAATTTTATGCAATTATTTTATTTGTATTGTTCTCTCGGTAACCTGCTTTAACAAATAATAAATGTATGATAAAAAAAGGAATAACCTGTTCGGACGAATCTAATCCAGTGAAAGCTCTAACAATAAACTATTTGCCAGGTATATCAAATTTTATACTGTGAAATTCGTCTTTCTTCAAATAGCGATCCATGATAAGTATCTTTGTTCACTCCCCTGCATGGATTGCCCATTCAGTTGGCATGGTTTCAATTTTAATCTTTATGATTCATGGTGGGTGTTTTTTCTATTAAGGTTGGATAGCAATTACGGCAGTCACTACAGTTTTAATGACTGATCAAGCACCCAGTTTTTTCCTCGATTGAAACAGTTCAGTTCAAGCAAAATAATTGTTGTGACTATAATTTTGGTAAGTTTTCCTATTTTTATTTGCTTATTTTGAATTTTCAATTCAATTCTGCACAAAAAGAAGGTCGACAATTCAGCAGTATGCTTGCATTTTAAGTAGCTTTGCTCATCAATAATACTTTTTAACTTAATAAGATTTGTAACATTGAATAACAGAGTGCAAATAGACTCTTCAAACGCTTTAAATCATCTAAATGAACTATGTTATATATGAACTATTTGTGTTTCATATTTTTGCATGCTTTTGAGTGATATATCGCCTATCAAATATCAACAATAATTTCCCCCGGGAAGGGTAAAAGCTACTCCCTTATATAAAGTCTTTTTTCTGATATCAGTTTGAGTTAGAGCTGATACCACTAGTGAATTATACTTGAGAGAGAAGAGATTTTGCCCGTGGTACATCAGGCATAGGTTGCAGGTTACGTTTGTATTTAGTTTGAAACATCAGAAATAAGTAGTCCTCACTTTATTCTGTTTACTCCTGTTCAAAGTTCAAACTACCAACCAAAGATTCCCTTGTTTTTGTTTTGGGCGTGCGCTCGTGGCCGTTTTCATCTTTCAGCTCGTCCTTGCATGTAGAGAGTAAGCGCGATGCCAAAGTATTCGTATTTCCGCTTAAACATTTTAGCGCACCAACAAAATTTAGGCTTGATTGGTTTCTGTGTTGTTTTCCCCTAATTTTTTTATGGAGCTCCGCTTTAGGGCGTTTTGTTCCTGGTAGCAGGGATAACTCTTTTGTTTTGTGTCTCCCAGGGAAAAGAAAACAAAACAGTTATCCCTGCTACCAGCGAAAACTCGCCTTCATGTGAACAGGCACTTAGCAGGCCTTCGTCTTGCGAAGAGCTCACCTTTACGCTAGCTAGGGATATAACCGTGCGAAAAAGTCAAAATTTCAGCTACATTGTTATTTGAAAGAGATCATAGATTTTGACTTTTTTGGTTTGAATCTAGTCTGAAATATTGGTTTTGTGAATTTTTTGAATCGGATACTGATCAAAGTATTTAAACTGTCCGCTGTATTAATCACCATTTTAGGGTCGCCCTAACTTGTTTGCCAAATTATAATGTTGCGTTTTTTTATAAAATGGAAAAATTGTGAAGATTTAAAAATTATTCAATTCTATGAATTTTACAACGGACGGCAAGGATGCAGGCCTACCGCAGTATGTACATTTCGTTGCCATTCTGTTCAATTTTTTTGTTTATGTTTTTTGTTTTGGTTTTTACAAATTTTTCATTTCACAATTTCAATAAAACTTGTATTTATATTTTTTATTCTTATATTTTCTTTATTGATTTGATGTTGCCAACTCAAAAACAAGCTATATGATGATTTATAGAAAAACTCGCGCGAATCCATTACCTTAAAGGAGTAAATACGGTATATTATCAAGTATTATTATTATTATTATTATCATTATTATTATTATTATTATTATTATTATTATTATTATTATTTTCCATGTATTATTATTATAACCATTAAGGATACGAACTGGTCTTACTAAATTCGTCTTTTCCTTTCTATTTGTTTTTCCCTTTTTATCCAGGATGACGTCATGTTTACCTTGATGACATCAGCAACTCTATTAGTGCTCATAGGTCACGTGGTACAATTTACGGAGTCCAAATGCTTCACTACCCGTTCTGACGTCATTCTACAAAATCACGTGATTTTCTCCCAGACGCGCCCACACATCGGTGAGTGCTGGCAGACGTGTGAGCAAGATGATCGATGCCAAAGCCTGAACTACTTTGTGAGAACTCTGCTATGTGAGATCAACAACAGAACCATAGATTTTGCACCTAATGACGCAATAAACACATCATACACTGCTTACTTTGACAACCCTTATCGAGGTGAGGATAAAACCTAAATAAATTAAATTAAAGATACGGCAATTTCAAATAAGGACAACTACAAATAATGTCGTCATTCGATATTGAATTTTCAGATACTGTCGGTACAACGAACAATACACCAGCAGTTTCCTGTGCTGAGATAGTGAAGTCTGTCGGGAATGTCAGCGGTCGTTATTGGCTTATTGACCATGCGCAGAGAGGTGTTCCATTCATGGCGTACTGCAACATGACTACCTTAGGTAAAAATACAACAACAGCCAACCAAATCCTTCACGGACAGTCTTTCTTTCAATCTGGATGATAGCTGTCATGAAACTGGGGATGCTAGGGATGCTTGTTGTCATTAACCATTGAGTTATCTCAATTTTTTTCAGAGTTTAGTGTTTGTCGCAACTCAAACTACTGCAAGAATGGAAAGATTTGTGTGGATAAAGGGGATTCTTATACCTGTGAAAGTAAGTATGTAGACAACTGTCACCGCGTAGCACCCTAAAAAGTGGTGGGGTTAAGGTTGGAAAATATAAGAAACTAATATGGAAAGGGTAAAGTGGTGAGGCTACAGCACTACCAGTCCCTCCCCCTTCGCGGTCTCTGTGTCAGCTGAAAAACTGCTATAATTAAAACCTTAACGATGGAATTTTCTTTCAATAAAAACAGCCTAAAAGATTGATTCGAAGGTCACCAGTTGCATGATTTTCGAGATATTTCACGATGTAATCTGAAATTTTGGCCGCCATTTTGAATTCCGAGAGGAGACTAGGACCCGTGAAATCTTTTTTATCTTTTTTCTGTGGTTTGTCGATTTTTTTTCCATGAAATTCCTGGTATCATATTTTTCCTACAATAGTTAACAATTTTGATTTTCACTGAAAAACACAAAAAAAAATATTCGACATTATATTTTCTTATTTTATCAACAGTACCAACGACTCCAAAACCGGTAAGTCAGTAGAGAAGTCTTTATCTCCCGCAACGCGCTCCTGGGTCATTTTGCACAACCAGTACACACGAGGAGCATGCTGCGGGAGCTTGTTGCATGGTGTGGTCATGCTCGCTGATATTTAACCAGTTTAATATCAGGGAGCGTGAGCCGGGGGCAAAATTCTGCTCCCGCCACAACCTTTTTACATGAAATCGTTGGTACACACGAGGGAGCGTGTTGCGGGAGTATGTTGCGCAAGAGAGTATAAATTTATGCTCCCTTGTGTGTACCAACCTTTACTTTTAAAAATAAGAGTATATTGGTCAGAGAACAGAGCAAGCTATATGAACCTAAAAATGCCGATGTACAATAAACTGTCGGCGAACTAGATGTACTGATGTACTACTCAACGAAAAGATAATTTACCAACTCAAAAATCATTGTCCTTTTCTATAAGAATCTTGACAATGGCTGGATTCTGATTGCAAGATTTTCAAATTCTGACCCCAAGAACTGGATGGCAGCTAATGGGTCATGGTGGTATGACATCACAAGTGTTCAAGGAGACATTACAAGTAAAACAGCTAATCAAGATATGATCGCACCAGACTTTTGGACTGCCAAAGGACAAGAGCTCAAGATCACTCGTACAGATGACCCCACCCATACGGCCCTATTAGGTCACCACCTCCAACTGTCTTGGTGGACGCACATTTCGTGCCAAAGTTGACCAGCTATGGTAACTTTAGAAATGGTGCTGTCTGGGCAACATGACAAGTGTCGTGGTAGTTGCCGAGTGAGCTATGGTGGGAATTACAAAGCCACGCTTGGGTTCGAACAAGCAAACTGTGACAGCGACATACAAACAAGAAACAAGATTGGATTCTGGTGCGATTGGGATGCTGGAGATGGAGCCATTGTGATGTTTGGTGGGGGTGGAAAATCATGTAGTAGAGCCGACCATGGTCTTGGTATCACAGAGCAGAATGAGGCAAAACTCGGCATCTATTCCGATAGCTGTGACTGGGGTAAAGATGCACTAGCCTGCCAAACACCGTCTTATGGTCTTAACCTATGGATCAAATAGTATAGAGAATGGGCCTAGCCTGAAGTGACATTGTATGGAAAAATAGATAGTTCAATAGATGGATAGACTGGAGCCCGTTGAGGTTTAGCGAAATATGGTATGGACTTAAGGTAGAGATTTCAGGTTGTCCTATATCTGTAGCGCTCCTCGGCATGTGAGCTTTTCCGAAGTAAGCAGATGAACTAGTCAAGGCCTACTCCAGGACCATAAGTTGCCTTAAAATGCCTTAAAATGGCCTGAAATTCTTGACCAATCAGTGTAGCCCAAAGTACCCTTAGCTTAATTTCAGTTAAACCGTAAAACGACTCTAAAAATTAGACAAATTTCTCCACATTTTTTTTAAATGCCTTAAATTGCATTAAGTTGCTGTAAAAAAGGGCGACTTAAAGACCCGGGCCTTAATCAGTTAATCATAAAAGTAACGAATCTTGTAAACTTACTGTCAACTAAGTACGCCAAAAGCTGTTATATTTGCTATAGCGTGGTTTTCATTAACCCGTGAAACACACTTTAGTGTATTACACCCCAATACACCCGTATTCCATTGTGTTCTTTTGTTGTCATTCGACTACTACACTTTTTTAATAGCTAATACACTTTGTTTCACGGGTAAATGAAAACCACTCTATATTCGGCTTAGCTTGCTATCAATAGGCGTTATCCCTTTCAGATAAACATCTTAAACATTGAAAAACTGGTGAATCTCAGAAGCACTGGGTTTTTTACAAAGAATGTATGGGTAATTTTCACTGGGGGGCAGGTTTTGCCCCTCATTAATTCGAAAAACACCATACATTCTTTATATAAAGTTAATGTATATTTTCAAAATTCAACATTGCTTATATTTTTATAAGATTTAATCCAACTTTGAGTGATTACTAAGTTTGACATGCTCTTTCCATTTCTGGCATTTATAACATTAATTTTTGTGATTGTCAGACACATAACGGGTGACGTCTATTGAAAGCAAGAAATTGTAAGAGGCAAAGAGCTTTTACTTCAAAATGTTTTAATAATTTTATCACTCTTCACTTCATTATGATCCTTTGCCCTTACGATATTTCATACCTAGACTTCCATAGTCCTTTTCGTCAGCTTCTTTTATGCTAGTTTTCATTGTCTTGGTACCAGTCTCAGAGTTTTAACATGAAAAGAAATTTCGATAACGATTGTGGTAGTTTAAGCCCGCCGGACATGTGAGGAAACTGCGTGAGGAAACTGCCACGCGAGGCACTTAGCTCATGCAGATCATTTCTTGCTGCAGACGTTGCATCTTTGGCTACGCGAGGCCATAAACAGAGCAGGTAAACGGGCACACGACGAGAAAAGTGCCTCGCGTGGCAGTTTCCTCACACAGTTTCTCAATGTGTGCGGTGGGCTTAAACTTAAGGTATGACACGTCACGTCATAATGCTAAACGTCCACTACATCACATACAACAGGTACAAACCGCCAGAGTTCATTTAAATCTGAATACTCAAACAAAATTTATAAAGCACTGTGGTAATTGTATATAGTAAATTGATGTCATAATGTCAATGGCCAATTACATAAGTCAAAAGTTGTTAATGGGAATAAGGCGACAGGCTAAAAAATATTTTATAAAATGCATGATATATAACATGATATACCTTATTCCACTTTATTTTCGCGACACTTTAATTTCGCGATTTTTTGATGAAAATATTTCGCGACACTTTAATTTCGCGATTTTCTTAAATACATTAAAAATAAGACACTTTATTTTCGCGATTTGGTCAAAATGTAACCAATGTACCATGTAACAATTGGTCATTTTCCACGGAAAATATCTCGTTTTCTACGATTTCTCTTAATGAGAGGAGCAGATGCTTTTGCAACCGTTAGAGATGCACATTATCGAAGATCACCTCTCATCCAAGGAGGCCTGGAAATCCCCGTGAACATGACTGTAAGCATGGAGTCATCGTCACCGAACATGCAAGCCATTGAGAAGCTCAAGTCTTTGGTCGAACTAAATTATAAGGAGCCTGTGAGCGGTAATTTCAACGACTGCACAGATGAGATACTTAAAGAACTTGATGTAGAAAATGTTGAAGATGACGACGACGAGGAAAATGTTACTCGTTGAATAATACTAGTAAAACGAGCAATAAAAGGGTTTAGTGTATATATGCTTGGTCACGTAATTTTCGCGCATGCAAATTTTCGCGACACTTAATTTTTGCGGCACTAAATTTTCGCGTTTTTTTCCGAATCGCGAAAATCGCGAAATTAAAGTGCCGCGAAAATAAAGTGGAATAAGGTACTTATATCTGCATAAACATTTGTGTTATATAAACAACTATTATATATTAATAATTGGTATGATTACGCGCACTCTGATTGGTCGAAAACCGTGCGTGATTACAGTACAAATACATAGATGTCATTGAGTCTTACGCGCGTTCTGATTGGTTGAAATGTTTCGATGAATATTATATAAAGCAATTAGATGCACCGATGACGAACAAAAAAGTATGCCACGAGACGAAGTCGACTGTTGTTCTCTCCACATTTTGACGTCTTCTGTGCATCTATTAGAGTACAGACCCACGGAAAAATGGAATCTATTTGTTAAATAAAAACGATTTCATATATATGGAAAAAAGCTAATAAAATTTACACTACAAACAAAGAAAGGTTGATAATCAATTAATTAATTAATTAATTAATTAATCAATAGCAATGATATAGTGATGATTACAGTTGTGACGTTTGTCCAGCCTATTCATGGCTTGTTTGTTCACAGATAACTCGAGCTCGAAACTAGAGCAACTGGACTGAATTTTTGAGTTTAGAAAAAAATTCAAAATTTACTTCAGGTGAGTAATGGTGAGCAAACACTGAGTACAATCATCAATGGAGCATTATAATGTGCTTTTGTTCTAGTCCTTAGTTGCTTTTTATACAACAGAAATAACTTCCAGCTTTCAGGATAGAAGTATAGCTGTTGCATCTTTTTGAAGGTGTATCCCCAAGCATGTAAAGTTTAATAACTTAACATAAAACTTAAAGGGCTGCTCAGTCAAAATATGATTCTGGCACATAAATTGAAAGAATTTTTAAAGAAGATACATGTTTTCGTGGTAATCATACGAAGGAACCGAAATCCTGAGGAAATCATACAGAAGTGTGTTGTGTTTGTCTGAGTCTCGCGGGAGGTCTAATTTCCATGACGTGATAACCACGCAGCCCTATTGATCATTAAAATTGGTTGTGAATTACCGAAAAATATTTAGAGGTGGCAACTGTTTATCTTCACCATTTGCAGTTCTTTTTATCCAATTATCTTCACTTTTATCTTGTTGAAATCATTACATTAAATCAAGCTTTTTCTTAACATCTTCAAATGCCTGAAAGTAAAGAAATCAAGAGATTAAAAATGCATTTGAGCTTCCTATAAGTGGACACAACTGGGGCTAGAAATTGGTGTCTGCTTATGAGAGGTGTCCACTCGTGAAAGGTTAAAATTGTAGTTTATTTATAAGCATAAGGGACCAAGTCACTTATTGGAGGTGTCTGCTTATGGGAGGTGTCCACTTATGGGAGGTGCATGTTTACTTATGGGAGGTGTCCACTCATGGGAGGTGTCTGCTTATGGGAGGTGTCCACTTATGGGAGGTGCATGTTTACTTATGGGAGGTGTCCACTTATGGGAGGTGTCTGCTTATGGGAGGTGTCCACTTATGGGAGGTGTTTACTTATGGAAGATGTCCACTTATGGGAGGTGTCTGCTTATGGGAGGTGTCTGCTTATGGGAGGTGTCTGCTTATGGGAGGTGTCTGCTTATGGGAGGTGTCCACGTATGGAAGGTGTACACTTATGGGAGGTGTCTGCTTATGGGAGGTGTCTGCTTATGGGAGGTGTCCACTTATGGGAGGTGTTTACTTATGGAAGATGTCCACTTATGGGAGGTGTCTGCTTATGGGAGGTGTCTGCTTATGGGAGGTGTCCAATTATGGAAGGTGTACACTTATGGGAGGTGTCTGCTTATGGGAGGTGTCTGCTTATGGGAGGTGTCCACTTGTGGGAGGTGTCTGCTTATGAATTACCAGAGGTATTGATTTATGGAGGTTTGAGTGTAATGATCTTGGTTTTATTAGTTGTTATGCACATGAGATAATCTATATTGATCAGGCTCTACATTTAATAAGCAATAGAAAACATTTTCCGTGTTTGCATAGTCTGATATAGACACGATAGGGGTTGGGAGAATTGCATAACTTTCGAGAATTCTCCCAACCCCTCAAGATTAGTTTTCGTTGCTTTATCAATTTGTTTTCTTATAAAATACATGAATGTTTTTACAATGGTCAACTTCAATTTTTAATCCAAATTTTGCCGTGAAACACAAAGATGGTGATGTCAAAACCATGTTTACATACTCTCATGCAAACACAGCTCTCACCCAATCAAAGTGCATGTAGTATCCTTGTCATTCTATTCTTGGGTTGCACTGACGTCATCATAAAATTTTTGGGGCTTAATATAGAATATTTTTGAATAAAATGTCTTGCATAAAAAATAGCAGTTGAAGGCTTGTATCTATACAAAATTTTTAGTCATAAGAATATTTTGATAACGAGATACGACCCAACAAATATCTTCATTGTTTGGTGTGAAATGTATGGGTCCGTCATCTTGGTGCACAACCTTTGTACACCAACATAGCAGATCGCAGTAACATAAAGACCAAAATCAAGTTAATATCAAAAAATCCAAAATACCAAAATCAAGTTTAATAAAAAAAATATTAAATTATTATTATTGTTATTAATGATATCATAGTGAACATAATTATCCCAGGGAGTTCTCTCTAAACTTGTGTCAATTCAAATGAAAGAATTAATACAATGACATTACCTGCTTACTAGTGAATACAAAAGATCTAGAAATATAGAGTCTTTGCCTTGTATCGCTGTATCTCCACAGATGAAGTGCTATACCTGCAAAAGAATTACCTCAGTCAATGGGTACCCTGCGTAGCCAGTGTGAGTAGAAGGGAAGGGGAGGAATAGGGGAGGGGGAAAAGAAGGGAAGGGAGCACCTGCTGCAAAACTATCATTTTCTAATCACACTCTTGAAAAAGCTTTACTTTGTTTGCATTGTCATGTATATACAGCTACTGGAAGTTTGCTATTTATCACAGCTGGCATTGAAGCTCAAGAGTAAAACAACTTAGCCAAAACTGTTTTTTTACAGACGAAGTTTTGGTGAAGAACTGTGGATGATTTCTAGTATTTGAATTGCTTTAAATTGCTGTTCTTAACAGCCATCACTAATATGACTTAGTAATCATTTCATGCAGATAATTACTTTTTAAATAATACAGGATTGACTAACAGGAATACTTCATCTGGAATATGGACTTAAATACATGAAATGTGGGAGTTTTGTGGTGGGCTCTTTTTCCCCAGCTGTTCTCCCCACCTTGACTGCCTCCAAATATCAGCTACACAAGCTAACATTAAGCAACTAGTAAGCAAATTTCATATGACCATGCATCCTGAGCTACAATTATATTCTCAAATTTGGTATGTTAACTCAGGTAGACTGTGCAGTCACCCTTTTACCTCCAAATGGGACCACTTGAATACAAACACTATGCAATACTTCACACTGAATAGTTCTACATAGCACTAATTAAACTGCCAGTAGAATACAGCAGAATTAGCATAACAATAGCACCATTTAGTATTATTTCTCTGTGTTTGTACTCTAGCACTCTAATATACTAAGGAAGAGAGTGTCTAGGTTTCACATTTTTAGGTTTCACATTTTTAGCCATAAAATTAGAATCAGTCTTTATAGGATTGTCATTTGGAAACAAATATAAGAACCTACAAGCTAGCGCACTTGTAAGCTGATTCCATAAGTTGTAATTTTGTTCCTTTGCATCAGGAGGGTACTGTACTAACACAGGTAGCCCAAAGAGAACATAGACTGACTTACTGAAATCTAACATGCACAGTGGACCAGTCTTAGATGCTAATTCACAGACAACTGGGGAGAGGGCCATATACGTAATATTTTGGATACGTGGATGTGCAGAGCAACAGGATCCAGTTTCATGGGTGCTCAAAATTGGTTTAGTCTAAAATTAATGAACTTTCCGTTGGCTAAAAAATAGAAGTATTGTTAAAAAGTTATTTTTCTGCTTTCGTTGTGAATTTTTGGAATTACGTACCTACTGAGTCATACCCCAACTGGCTCCATACTGTACATGAGGGTTTGTACTATTTTGGAGTATCAAAATTCAATGACTTTCGATGACCTTTTCCATGACTCAGTTTTCTATTGAAACTTTTCAAAACTGGAAAATTTGCACACATATGCAGGTGTTCTGTTATTTCCATAAATTTCATGGAGAGGTATGCAATCTACTATATGAGCTCCCTTTTCTTTTCTTTTCCTTCTTTTCTTCCTTTTCTTTTCTTTTTTTTTTTCTTCTTCTTCTTCTTTTTTTTTCTTTCCTTCTTTCTTTTTTTTGTGTGTGTGTAAATTATGCCACTTTCTATGACCTTAATCTAAATTCCATGACTTTCCAGGTCTGAAAAATAAAATCAAACTTTCCAGGTTTTCCATTTACCATAACTGCACATATCCATGCAGGCCTCACATAGAGAGCTTGGGCTTCCTGTGTGTGGATCACTTTATAATGATCGAATGCTGTCAAGAAGACTTTGATTGTTTGAATAGTGTGCAATCTAATGCCCATGGGAAGAATTCTACTCCTCTCTTAATTCCCTTCCCATAGAGGGCAGCCTATTGATTAAAGTTTGATATCTTTTACCTTGGACAACTTTGTCAAATCTCGACAACTCATCCCCAATGAAAAACGATCCTTGGTTAGATGAGAACTGTTCAATATTTTGAACATTAATCAACACATCCTCTTGCAAGGGAATATACAAAGTTTCTCCTTTAGGTTTGAAGTCTTCTGATTCATAAACATCTCCATTGCAACGAATTGGTAAAAATCTCTTACTACACAAACAAGCCGTGAAAGGTTTAGATGTCATTTCGAGTTCATTTAGATTTGGGAGTGCAGAATGGTGGTCAAATGTGTTAACTTGTTCTGTTAGGACAAGGTTGTTGTTGAGCATTCTTCGCCTTTTCTTTGCATGGATGCCATTTGAATCGAACAAAGGTATTTGGTTCGTCGTGTGGTCTTCCATAGCTATTCATCAGAGTCATGCAGACATTCATTCAACAGGTTGTTGAGTTCAAGTCAACGTCCAATCAACCACAGGAAGCCCAAGCCAGGTACCTTGATGGAGACAAGAGGACACTTTGTGTAGGATAGGAGAGGATAGTGGAGGAGGAGGAGAGAAGAGAAGAGGCGGAAAGAAGGAGAGAAGAGGCGGGAGGGGGAGGGAAGGAGACGAGACGAGACCCCTGAGAAGAGACGAGACGGGAAGGGAAGGGAAGGAAAGGGAAGGGAAGGGAAGGGAAGGGAAGGGAAGGGAAGGGAAGGGAAGGGAAGGGAAGGGAAGGGAAGGGAAGGGAAGGGAAGGGAAGGGAAGGGAAGGGAAGGGAAGGGAAGGGAGGAGACGAGAGAGGAGAGGATAGGTAAGGTCATGACCTATATAAGAACAACAATCAAGTTAAAACTGAAATAATCATTAAAATGCACTAATTAAAAAAACTGTAACAAAGAATGTATAAGATATAAAATACTTCAATAGTCTTAATTGGTCCTTTTTTTTCCCGAAGACATTTCAAAAATCAGTTTTGAGACGTATAATAAATAAATTTTGGATTTTTGGATTTTATCAAGATTAAAGTTAGTGTTTTCTAGTCCAAATTCTTAATTCTTAATATAATCAACTATTCTATTAAATAGAGGAGAGGAGAGGAGAGGAGAGGAGAGGAGAGGAGAGGAGAGGAGAGGAGAGGAGAGGAGAGGAGAGGAGAGGAGAGGAGAGGAGAGGAGAGGAGAGGAGAGGAGAGGAGAGGAGAGCCCTACTGCGAATTGTGATATCCTGTTTTTCCCCTCTGTGCAAAAACCTCTCAGTGGTACCCATGTCGAAGTAATCCAATACCCAATCATCCATCCGTTTCACGGTTTGATAGTTTAATAATATTGAAAATGCCTGTAATTACAAAAACTATGAGCCGTGAACAGAAATATATCCAAGTAAAAGTTACAGAGTAGCCGAGGTGAATCCTGAAGATCGATTCAGCAAACAAAATAACGTCTTGTTCGTAATTGGATTAAATCAGTCCCTGCTTAACAATGCATGGGGCAATGACGTCGTTATATTTCATTAGATCAATACAGTTCACAAATCATAAAATATGCAGGGATTGTAGTTTTATTATATGTGTCTTGACATGTTCTGTAAGTTAACAAGGTAACCAGACTTAATTGTTCCCACTATGTTGCCTCAAAGGTATTCTATAAACGTACGCAATCAAGAGAGGTTTTCGCTTGTTGTCCATAATAAAAGTCCATACAGGCCACGAATCTTGAGTGCATGGTAACAGTTCTCAACTGTCAAAAACTCCCCTCTGTTCTCAATAATAAAGAAAACCACCCTGGTCCTTGTAACAAGGCTTGTATTTACGCAGATATTTCGGTATCCTTTTCGGGAATATATACAATGGCATATTATGCAATTATATATTTCTGTATTAGAAAAAATTTAAGCGAAAAAATAAGTCTGTAGAAATAATATATGGAATTATAAATAATTTACAAATTTTCATAATGCTAATAATTCGATATTTTATTAGAATTACGGAAATCCGCCACTAAGCTTACACGCGCAAAATTTTCCTAATTAGATTCAAGAGCCTCGGAGCACCAAAATCCGCCACTAAGCTTACACGCGCAAAATTTTCCTAATTAAATCCAAGAGCCTCGGAGCACCAAAATCCGCCACTAACTTTACACGCGCAAAATTTTCCTAATTAAATCCAAGAGCCTCGGAACCCAAAAATCCGCTACTAACTTTACACGCGCAAAATTTTCCTAATTAAATCCAAGAGCCTCGAAGCACCAAAATCCGCCACTAAGCTTACACGCGCAAAATTTTCCTAATTAAATCCAAGAGCCTCGAAGCACCAAAATCCGCCACTAAGCTTACACGCGCAAAATTTTCCTAATTAAATCCAAGAGCCTCGAAGCACCAAAATCCGCCACTAAGCTTACACGCGCAAAATTTTCCTAATTAAATCCAAGAGCCTCGGAGCACCAAAATCCGCCACTAACTTTACACGCGCAAAATTTTCCTAATTAAATCCAAGAGCCTCGGAACCCAAAAATCCGCCACTAAGTTTACACCCACTAATTAGCTTACACGCGCAAAATTTTCCTAATTAATTACAAGAGCCTCGAAGCACCAAAATCCGCCACTAAGCTTACACGCGCAAAATTTTCCTGAGTAGAACCAAGAGCCTCGGAACCCAAAAATCCGCCACTAAGTTTACACGCGCAAAATTTTCCTCATCCGCAAAACAAACAAACAATACAATACAAAACAAAAACCAGAAATTGAAGAAATGCTCAGACAAAGAAAATCCAAAATCAAACAAACAATTTATTACAACTTTGCAGTTAAATACAACAAATCGTACTTCAAAAATGTTTAGAGTGAAGGCATTTAACCCGTGAAATAGAAATTTGGTGTAATAGTCAAATAGACACAAATTAAAGAAAACAATGGAATTAGGGTCTACGAAATCGTATTAGTCTATACCTGAAATGGTTTGCCTCCTTGCCAGTTGGTGTTTTTAAACATTTGATAGATTAGTAGGTTAGATAGTACATGATGAATGAAGAGATACACTGTGGATATGTCATCATTAACACAATTATTTTTATTATTTTATTTGATATCACCAGGATAGTCCATGCCTGAGAGACGGAAGCTTATGCGAACAAAGCTATTGTAGCCCAGGCGGCACACTTTTTCTACACGGGAAGAGCATTGTAAATTAAACTTAATGTTTGTTTTGGAGTGGCGGATATTAATGTATAAAGAAATTAGGATTGATATTTTTAGGAAAATTTTGTGCGACTAACTTTAGTGGCGGATTTGATTTTGTAAAACATATATTAAAATTTTAGTTATTAATATTTTTAGGAAAATTTTGTGCGACTAACTTTAGTGGCGGATTTGATTTTGTAAAACATATAGGAAAATTTTAGTTATTGATATTTTTAGGAAAATTTTGTGCGACTAACTTTAGTGGCGGATTTGATTTTGTAAAACATATAGGAAAATTTTATTTATTGATATCTTTAGAAACATATATTAAAATTTTAGTTATTAATATTTTTAGGAAAATTTTGTGCGACTAACTTTAGTGGCGGATTTGATTTTGTAAAACATATAGGAAAATTTTATTTATTGATATCTTTAGGAACATATATTAAAATTTTAGTTATTAATATTTTTAGGAAAATTTTGTGCGACTAACTTTAGTGGCGGATTTGATTTTGTAAAACATATAGGAAAATTTTATTTATTGATATCTTTAGAAACATATATTAAAATTTTAGTTATTAATATTTTTAGGAAAATTTTGTGCGACTAACTTTAGTGGCGGATTTGATTTTGTAAAACATATAGGAAAATTTTATTTATTGATATCTTTAGGAAAATTTTGTGCGACTAACTTTAGTGGCGGATTTGATTTTGTAAAAGAATACAAACATATATAGTCGCTTAAAATTTTCGAAAATATAGGCAAAGATTATGTCATAATATGAATGTGTCAAATGACCGATCCTTTTCTTCTTCAGTAACCATCTTGATATTTGCTGCGTCACAAGAACAATGTTGGATGCCGCAAGACAAGTCACTCCAGCTGTAACGAGGAGAACCTCCAGAATAAAAACCATTTTTAACTCTTTCGTCAATGATGATAAATTTAGTTCAGTATGAGATCTAAATACGTCTGATTGTGTTTTCATGAAGTGAAATTAAATCTGGACAAGATCACTGGTTGCCATGGTAATTTGCTCATCATGTGATTAACGTGATAACAGTGCCCGTAGCCAACGAACAGCAGTTCCCGCCCGTCTGGGGTCACTCAAAATATTTCCTAACATGAAATAAAAATAAACCTCTATGAGGCCATGTGGTTACTGGCCTCAAATCCAAATATAGATATAGACCAGGAGCCCATTAATGGGCTCCTGTATAGACACATTTCAAGGCTTGTCCCTGGTTGGGGGTAGGGGTAGGGGTTTACTTCGACTAGTGCATACACACACACCGACTTTGTCCTAGTGCCCTTGGTAAGTTTATTGAAATTCAATATCTTTTTATGTTCTATTTGACCTGATGCGTTTGGTCACGTAATGGATAAAACATCTGAAACATGAACGAAAAAATACACGATTTGTTGTGTCAAAAACGCCGTTGTAGAAGTCTTTACAGCAAACAATTTAGATATACAGTGAAATAAAAAGTTGAATAAACTGGTATATTTAACAAATAGATTCCATTTTTCCGTGCGTCTGTACTCTAATCGATGCACAGATGACGTCAAAATGTGGTGAGAACAAAAAAGTACGCCACGAGACGAAGTCGAGTGGCGTGACTGTTGTTCTCACCACATTTTGACGTCTTCTGTGCATCGATTAGAGTACAGACGCACGGAAAAATGGAATTTATCTGTTTTATATAATATTTATCGAAACATTCCAACCAATCAGAGCGCGCGTAAGATTCGATGACACCATCTATGTGTGTGTACTCTAATCACACATGGTTGTTCAACCAATCAGAGCGCGCGTAATATGCTAATTATTATATAATGGCAGGTAATATTTTTGCATGTGAGATATTTAACAAATAGATTCCATTTTTCCGTGCGTCTGTACTCTAATCGATGCACAGATGACGTCAAAATGCGGTGAGAACAAAAAAGTACGCCACGAGACGAAGTCGAGTGGCGTGACTGTTGTTCTCACCACATTTTGACGTCTTCTGTGCATCGATTAGAGTACAGACGCACGAAAAAATGGAATCTATCTGTTTTATATAGTATTTATCGAAACATTCCAACCAATCAGAGCGCGCGTAAGATTCGATGACGCCATCAATGTGTGTGTACTCTAATCACACATGGTTGTTCGACCAATCAGAGCGCGCGTAATATGCCAATTATTATATAAATAATAATACCATGCATGATAATAGAAAGACAAAGGCAAACACTAATAGCTGTTGACAGACAAATTAAAGATCTTTACTACTGCGGCTTGTTGAACTACAGGCAACCAGTGTACGGTTCGAGGTGCGTACCGCGTCTTGTTAAAAAAGTTTATTAACGACAACATGTCAATCGCTCTTACTCTAGCGGCAGCTAATCTAAATGTCCTTTTTAAGCCGGTTTTGGGCTTCTTTTACATGGGCACGAGTGAACGCACGAGTGCGTCTAGTTAATAATCGACTTCAACACCCTCGGACGGGCGAACGAAGTTCGCATATCTTTCGGCTTGACAATTCGGCTCTACTTCGGGGATTTCCGAATTACGCACGCACGCACGCACGCACCCTTGAAGCCCATGACATAGTGTGTTACTGGCATAACCACAAAAATACAAAATAAAAATACGGAAACTCGATACTTCTAGCTTACGTAGCTGATGGGAAACTACTAGAAATCGACTGCAAGGACTAGAACCTCAGCGTCGCCCACCCAGGGGTCCCCAGGGGTCCAATTACCATCACGTACACAGCACACGGCAGTGATGATCACCTGACGTACGTTTTTAGCGTCTGGAGTTACGCATTTAACGAGGGAGTGACTTTTCACACCCCTCCCACGCTACGTATACCCTGGGTGCCAGACGGCTCGCCTTACATTTAATTCGTTATAATTATTTGGGAAGACACGCATACGATATATAGGCATTCAAAAAATGTTTAAAAAGCCGTTCTTTGTTCACATATGTCTGAATAGGGAGCAACTTTAGAATAGTCCATCTTTGTGAAAACGACGCAGAATCACAATAGAAACACAATAGGATTAACAGATTAATAGCTTAATTAGATTATTAGCTTCCCAATTGAAAAAGGGAGACATTTGAATATTGAAAGGGATAAAAGGAAATGTGACATTTGTGAAAGTGGAGAAATTGGCGATGAATTCCACTATTTTTTCAAATGTTCCAACAATAATTTTATTGAAATTAGAAAACAATTCATGAATAAGATATTAGAAACAAACTCAATATTTGAGATGTTTGATTACCAAAATTTATTTAAATATATACTGAAATATGAAGGATAAGAATATAATAAAAACTAGACGCACACGTGCGTTCACTCGTGCTCCTGAGCCCTTCAGTGACCGGCCCCGTGCGTACTCCTCCCCGAGCCGTTTCACGCATTCTTCACTTAACCGTAACATAATAAAGACCTTTTTTGACCTTTTTAGAGAATATCTGATTAGTCAATTTGTCTGTCAGCAGCTTAGTGTTTGCCTTTATCCCAACATGCAAAAATATACCAGTTTATTAATAATGGTAATAGAACTGAGTGGAGTGCAATTTGGGCTGAAATCACAAGAGTGATTACAAAATTGCACGACCGCGTAGCGGGAGTGCAATTTGTTAATCACGAGTGTGATTTCAGCCCAAAATTGCACGACACGAAGTTCTATTACCTATTAATCATATTCATTTTGAAATCAAAATAAAGATTCAAACTCTTTTATCAGGCTGCAGTTCCAAAATGACAAAATGACAAAATGATGCTATTAATGATTCAAAATAGTGCGATTAATGCTTAAATCGCACACTTTTTAACCAATCAGATTGCAGAATTTGTGAGTGATTTCAAAATGGATATGATTAAACTTTTTATTTCGATTCACTATATATCTCAATTGTTTGCTGTAAAGACTTCTACAACGACGTTTTTGACACAATAACAAATCGTGTATTTTTTCGGCGTTCATGTTTCAGATGTTTTATCTATTACGTGACCAAACGCATCAGGTCAAATAGAGCCTTGATTCCATGAAAATATATAAATAAATTGTCTGGCCAGAATTGTATTAAAATTCATTACAAAAACGTCTCAAGATCTCTTGAATGCTTGAATGAAAAATATAATTGACTTGCCTCTATATGCGTTCGTTTAGCAACATGTAGGGTGAGAAATTCGTATATTTCCAGCTCAAAGGAATTGCTACGAGTCGCGAGAGCTTCAGTTTTCAAGTACTCCATCGGAGTTCGATATTTGGTCAAAGTATTGGAGATCAAGCTCAAAATAACAGCCCATTCTGAAGCTCTTATAAGTGTCTAGGTATATCTCGAGTTAAAAGCTCCATTTTCTATTGTCTCACTGCTGGAAAAGCCTGTCTCTGAAAGCCATTTTTTGGGCTGTCCGCCATCTTGCATTCCTAAAGTTCCTGACTGGCGTTCACTTCGAAGACCTTCGAAGAGTTCGCACTCGCTCAAAGGTGATGAATGAAGGGCATTGTTCCTTGCGATCTTAACCAATCAGGAGCTTTAACACGTGACCGATTGCGCAAGAAAGGCCTCTTCTGGCGACGAACAGAGAGAGAGAAAAAAAAAAAAACATTTGCAGTTTATAACTCGTTCCCGGCCTAAAGGCCTGGGCACGAGTAATAAGTAGTCAATATATATACGAACTACTAGAATGCTATAGGTTAAATTAGTTACAAATACAAAATGAATATAATTGTTATTGTATTACTTACAGTTACTGTTAATATTTCAAATATATATCTATTCATATATACAAATACAACTAATTTCAAGTAGTGATATCAAACTCAACAAGTATAGATTTGAATCAGACCTGGAGTTAGATGATATACTTATATATATTTAGAGATAGATAAATATATTTAGAAATATGCATTATTCTCTGTTGTTTTTTATTTAATTATTGGACCATACTCAGGGACCGTTCATTTTTTATCGGGAGGGGGGGGGGGGGGGGGGGGGGCTGGTGGTTTTTGAGGGGGGGCCACCTGAAAAAAATGGCCATAAAATGGGGTCCAAGCAAAAACTTTTTGGCTATTTGAGGAGGGGTCACGCAAAAAAATATTTTATGCAGCACCTTTTTATCAAATCAACCAAAACGGAGCCACCACAAAGTACTTTTCTTGCAAAATTTCTGTTGAGCGGCTCGCGCTTCGCGCTCGCAAAAGCCAATTACATTCTAAATTGTTACACTGCAGTCATGCTACAATGCCAAACACTACAAGATAGTGTAGAGTGAGTTACACTGCATTGCATCAAGATCATTTCAAATCTCTTTAGGAAACAGTCTTTACGAACAATAGATTTACCTCAAATTTCTGCAAAGCAGCTCGCGCTTTGCGCTCGCATTTGTAGTTAGTGACTTGCACATTCCACCATAATGGTACGTGTTTCAAATCCTTTTACTAAGGAAGAAGTCTTTGTACACTTATGTGCTTAAATTCAGTTATTAATAGTAGATGTTTTTGCACGTTGAGAAAATCCTTTTTGGAATTAGTCTCTGTTAACATATACATCTCAAATTTCTGCCGAGCGATTCACGCTCGCATTTGAAATAAGTGACTTGCACATTTCATAAGATGATTTAAAATCCTTTTTGGAACTGATAGCCTCTCACCTAGCCATTTAAAAAATTGTATGACAAAGAGGGGGGCCAGACACTTTTTGGGGCAAAAATTCTAAAAACCACCAGCCCCCCCCCCCCCCCCCCCCCCTGATAAAAAATGAACGGTCCCTCATGTATGAAAATACCAAAGTACCAATAATAAAGTTATTGTATTATTGTATTAATATTATTATGAATGCATTTTCGGGGTATTCTAAAGTTGTACCCTGAAAAGCCATGCTTCTATGCAGTGGTTACACGTCTTAACGAGAAGCTGTACCGAATCGTTATGGCTTCGATCTTCGTCCACTGTATCGTGGTAGGTATGTGGTATGTATAATTTGCATAGATTAATGATGAATATTTAATTTAATCTTCACACACACACACACACCCACACACACACACACACACAGAGAGAGAGAGAGAGAGAGAGAGAGAGAGAGAGAGAGAGGGAGAGAGAGAGAGAGAGAGAGAGAGAGAGAGAGAGAGAGAGAGAGAGAGAGAGAGAGAGAGAGAGAGAGAGAGAGAGAGAGAGAGAGAGAGAGAGAGAGAGAGAGAGAGAGAGAGGTCTTGCTGTGCTGTGATGGTGTGAGTGCTGTGATTGCTATAGAAAAACATTTTAAATTCCTGCAGTTACTATAACTATGCCTGCCAGTGTCTTTTTCAGTCATACCAAAGCTACTCATTATTGTACTATATACTTTGAATATGTGTACTGGCACTATAAATGTACATGACCTGGAAGGAATGCTAATATTGACGAAATCATTTAAAATTCAATATCCCCTCAACATTTACACACAAGTGCAGTTACAAGTACATGTACATGATCCATTTTGTACATATATGTAGTGATTTGCTCTACCTGGTTAAAAAGCTTTCCTCGTATTCTTAGTTTGAGGTGAAGTGTATCTGGAACAAGGTTAGTAAATTCGACCTGTAATAATAAAAATTATAATATTAACAATTTATTTATAAAGTGCAGATCAACCATATGGTTTTCGAATATGCACTACCTGTACTAATGGCTTGCTTTTCACGCCAAAATTCTTTTTAGGATCTTTTCCAACAAGAGTACTGCATTCTTCCTGTGTGCGGGAGATTGGCCAGTCAAGAACTGTTCAAATAAAATGAAATATCAACAAACTGAAAACAAATATATGAGGGGTGTCAACACAAAAGGGGTCTTGTCTACTAAGACCCCTTTGATGTACCATCTTTCAGACTTGCCGCTTTAACAGCAATCTTTAGGGTTTTTTTGGTCATTTCTCGGCGAAGATAGGAGAGAGAACAACAACAACAACAACGAAACTCTCAAAAGAGGGGGGGGGGGGGGAACAGAGAGAAAAGAAAGAAAAATGAACAGAAAAACTGCAGAGCGCGCTTGGGTAAGAGAGAAGGTAAGAAGGAAAAACAAAACAGAAAACAAAGACAATAGTTGTTCGGATTTCTTTTGCCAATTAGTGGGAACCAAAAACAAACTTAAAAAAAGAAATAACTTACAAATGAGAAAGAGAAAAGAAAGAAAAACAGAAAAAATGTGTTTGTGAAACAGAAAAAGAGAGAAGAAAAAGAAAAAAAAAAAAAACGGGAAAGAGAAACAATAGTTGTCAAGGTAACTGTCAATTTGGTGCTGTTCTAGAAGACTGAAGGCTCACTTATCCAGTGACGCCTGACGAATTCTAGGGTTTACGTTCGGTGAGCGTACTGATCGTGGCCTGAATTCAGCTTCTAAGTGCTTTTTCGAGTCATTTTGTAGCACAGAAGTCGCTTGACTTGCATCATTAAGCAAGGAAAGACGGCGGAGACAAACTCCTGGAAGAACTCAGGAGTGGGAAGCGACTTTACGAAGAACGAGTCACAGTAATTACGGCGACAAGGTTCAACTGTGATCTCCGGAGTATTGAGGCTTCTCTGGTCGTTCTGTGATGCATCCCCCAAGCCAACAAGGCCATTTCGGCGAGTTTTGAACTGTAAAGAAGGCAATCGGTGCCGTCTGGGACCTGTTAGCGAGGGGGGCTCGGCACTTATAAGAAATTTCTAAGACTAAGAGTAGGGGATGGGTGCTGTCCAATTTTTCATGGATGCCCATAATCCTTTTCTTCCGCTGTATCTGATCCAGCGGAAGAAATGCATTATGGGATGCATGTTTGGACGCGTACAGTGTTTTTCCTTGGACCAGCTATGGTTGTAGCGCTGAGAATGCCAAAACGGGGTCGACTTGCGCACCGTGCGTTACAGCCTATCTTATGGTCAACCTTTAAGACCCCTTTTGTGTTGTCATTCCTCATATGCTTATGATAAACTGAGTGTACTCACTTGAAAAATCTCCTTTTTGCTACATTTACACCACAGGCAAAAGTAATTTGAACATGGGGGGTTGATGCCCATCAGCAACGCCATAAGTTTCCAGTCGGCACACACTATCCTAGAAACATTCCAGTAACATAGTATATTTTAATATTACAACAATACATAAAATGCATGTACATTGTACTTAACAGATAGATTGCATTTTTCCTTGCATGTGTACTATAGAAGCACAGAATGAGGTGAGAACAAAAAAGTATGCCACGAGACAAAGTCCAGTGGCATGACTGTTGTTCTCTCCATTTTTTGATGCCTTCTGTGCATTGATTAGAGTACACAGGCATGGAATCTATAATCTATCTATTATATATAATTATTAATATTTATCGAAACATTCCAGCCAATCAGATGAGATACAATGCCATCCATGAGTGTGCACTGTTATTTTTGATTGCTGTTGTGAGCTTAATCAGACTAAAGAATCACCTTCAGAATCAGTTTTTTTTAATTATTATCATGAATGCCCCAACCTGCAAAGATGTACCTGATCTCTAATGATATGTACTTGTAGTTTTGCAATACATTATTTTAAAATTACCAGTTAATTCTATATTTCTCCCCATTGTATACCAGTCCTTCATTGCTCAATTGCTTCATTTCATCAAAGACACAGCCCAGGCACTCTGCCATGGAGTCTTGTGCCTCTCCACCTAAAGTTGAATAGTAAAATAATTATACATGTATATGCCTGGTAAAATTTAAAATTGTCAAGCATGTAAATGAATAAATTTTAACCTCCTTGGGTGAGTTAACACATGTATCTACTAAATGTTCCTCTTTACAGAATCTAAAATTTTACCCTATGTCACAAAAGAACCTGTACTTCTATATAGCTTTGAAATTACTAACCATCATAAATTGAAATGCAGTATTCTTTGTCGGGGCTGCGGCTTTCTTCTGCCGGCAAGCAGAAGGTAGTCATCGTACTGCCAATTTTTTTTGTTGTTCGGCGCCCATCCCCAGAGAAACGTAATGGTACAACTTTATTACTACATGTAGTAAAGGTTGTACGAAATGCACTATCTTCCAATAAATACATAATTACACTACTAATGCTTCTATAGCATCCCATAATACTCAAATCCTGAAATTAAGAAATTAAACACATCTTTATTAAAAATAGTAATCATTTTTTTCAGCTTTAGTGGCTATGGTTTGCTAAAAAGCTGTCATTGCACACAAAAATAGACAGCTTTTGTAAAAGTTGGCCAAGGTTAGAGTTGTATGTACATCTGTACTTTTAATTAGCTGAAAATCTAGATGTCATGCATTACATAATTCATAAAATTACTTTCATTAACACTTTACTTGACATTACTTACATTGTTATAAAAATCTGTTATGGGAATAGTGTCATTTTGTTTTTTTCTTTCTTCTTTAATGCGATTTATTGGTGGCAGGTCTACACCAGTGAGTAGTTTAAGCTCATGGTACGCTGCATCCGATATATCTCCATCATCTTTTGCCTGAAAGAGATATTCAGAGAATTTTATCAAATTCCAAATAAATTGATTGGATTAGTTTTACTTTTACCACCTTACCTTCAAGGCTTTCTGAATCTTTTCTAGAGGATCAATCAAGTCACAATCCTGCTCCACCCCATCAGAAAAGTGAAATACTTGACATTCTGTCTCGATTTGAATCTTTAGCTAGCAAAGAAAAAAATACAATATATCAATATTTTTCATTTTTAAGTATTGAATATTAATCAAACGATTGTTCATATATAACTAAATAGAGAAAGTATTTATATTGCATCCAACCTCTTTCGCTAGCCAGCCATTTGGGAGCTTTTTGAATTCTTTGGTAAGCCATTCCTTCACCTCTTTCTTTTTATGAGTTTTTCGGGCTTTGTCTAGCTCATTGAAAGATTTTTTTGATTTTTGAAAGGGTTTTAGTTGGGAATTAAGCGCTTTTCTTAGATTTTTGTTTTCCTCTCCAATCGAGGCAACTTGTCTTTCAAGCTGATCGATCCGTGTTTTCAACTGAGAAATTTCACGGCTTGTTGAACGCTGGAGGTCGACAAAACATTCTACCGGGACAGTACTACTTATATTTGAATCCGCTATAGAACATGTTTTGAATTTCTTAACTGGAGGGCGAAAGAAAAAATGACTTTGAAAGTCGGAAATGGCGGCCATTGCACCATTGAACAGAAACGCCTCTCCGAGACAACAAACTTTCCCTCTCTCTTTGAAAAGCGCGCCAAAATGTTATACAGTAGCCATATAAGGAATTTCAAAGTTCAGAAGATTTTTATGAAGGTCTACCTTGTTAAAAACAACTAAACAAGTGTACTTATCTTTGTGTTGTTCAGTCCTTGTTCCTTCTTCTCCTTTGCTATCTCCTGATGGCTCTCAATATTTGTCAATATTTTTACTTGAAATAAAACTCAAATCAATGTAGAACATATTTTCCTTAAGAAAATTGTTGAAAAATTTGAATTTCAGAGAAAAAGATGAATAAAAACATCAATAGTCTTCCAATGGCGATGAAACTTGTCCGCCATTTTGGTTGTTTTCTTCTGCAAGCTTGGCTACAAAGCTAATTAGATTCCTTATTTGGAATTGCTGCCGGCAAATAAGCCACTTCACGCTTTCGTCCGCCATCTTGAATTGGGGCAAACTTTGGCTTACCATAACTCCGCTCGTTTTTGTCAGATTTTTAAAATCTAAGCTTCATTGATTTGCAGACGTGCATGCCAGATGTCCGAATGAAAATAAAACTCGTACAAGTGTTTTAAGTATATTTTTCAAGTCAACCTTTTTTTCGCGAATGATCTTAATATTTACGTGCCGAACGTTCTATTTTGAAAACAAAAATCCTCTTTTTCTCGTCTTGTAGTCTTCCAATATTTATCATGTAAACAGGCATAAGAAACAAAGCCAATACAGTTTCAAAAAAATTAAATTTTTAAAAATCCGACAAAAATGAGCCGCCAGTTATGGTAAGCCAAAGTGATCCAGATTTCTATAAATTTTGGCGCGTTTGCCCCAATTCAAGATGGCGGACGAAAGCGTGAAGTGGCTTATTCAAAATGGAAGAGGAAATGGCAGACCACCATCAAAAGCGACAAAGAAAGCGGCCTCAAAAGTTTGAAGATTTTGAATTGGAGGAAGAGAAAGAAGTCAGAGAAGTGAAGAAAGTAAAGAAAAGGGAGAAGCTGTGGGAGGTGGAGGAGGTTTTAGAGGAGAGAGATGGTCAGGTCCTTGTTAAATGGAAAGGCTTTAGCGAAGAAGAGAACTCGTGGGTCTGCCTTGCAGACAACCCTGAATTGTCGGGCTACTTAGCAGCAAATGCTGGCAATCCCAATAGCAGTGCTCTTGCTCAAGGAGAGCTGCCGACCCTCAGCGATGAGGATCGGGAATTGTGGCTCGTCAAAGTGGCGATGTTTGACGAGCTACAATTTAGACGTACTCCCGAGAACGACACTGGTCTTTCTCAGAGAGTACGTCTAAAAGTTCCTTTTTCGAAGAAAGCGTTCACCTCTCTCTTTGAAAAAGGAACTTTTCTCCTTGGGGAAGAACGAGGACTTGATTTTTCGGGTAACCGAAATATCAAGTTCTCGTGCACTGCTGTTGAGTTTGCCTCAGTGTTTGGGGTTCGCTCGGTAGCTCGGCAATTCAGGAACACATCTACGGTCTGCGAGGTTGATCCTAACTCCAAACTCTACATATCGTGGGGATATGAGCTGAGAACAAATTATGATCACAGCTCATGTCCACGCTGTACATACAGCGAGGAGGACGAGGAACAACGGCCAAGCATATGTCAACCAGAAGCACATGTACTTCCACCACTATCTTACCTGGAAGTAAGCTTTGGTAAAAGAAGAAGAAATATGTTGTGGTCCAAAGGAAAGGTGACTGATAGGATTTACTGGCTAAAATGTTTTCATTTTATTTTTGATTTACTCAGTAAGCTTATGCTTATTTGACTCGTATTTTTCTCTCCTTATAGTAATATTAAAACTGGTGTGATATCACACACGTGACAAGAGCTATTCAGATTCGTCTTCGAACACCTTAACAGAGACAGTACACACAAGATCCCAGGGGCGTAGAACTCAGAGGCGGCAAATCACAGAACAGAGCTCTGCCAACTTGACTGAGATATCGACGAGTATACTTTCTACATCATTATGATGTTAAGACTTTTAGATCCACATCCACAAATGAACACTTTTTCAAGACATACATGTATTGATAAGTACTCTTCGTTCAATTCCAAAAGCACCACGTTATAAGTGAAATACAAGTCATTATCATTGTATTATAGTACAACCAAGAAAGTGATCAATAGATGAAAAGGTCATATTAAGGATTGTTTACGTTCCATACTGCTACTTTATTTCATTTGTTGTTGTTGGTTTTTGTTATTGTCTAAAGACTAACAGTACCAACTTACCATGGCCAGGGGTCCTGAAGGAGTAAAATGGAACTGAAACTTGAGTTTGGGTAGCAACTGGGAATGGGAAACAGAACTAATGGGAATGGGATTTGTTTTTCACCTTTCATTAAAACATGAAAAACCTAGGTCAAATTATCAAAAGAGAGGAAAGAAAGAAAGAAGGAAAGAAAGAAAGATAAAAAAGAAAGGAAGGAATTAAGTAAGTTAGGAATGAAAGAAAATGAAAGAGAGAAAGGAAGGAAGGAAGGAAGGAAAAGAAAAAAATGTTTTCAGAATTCATAAAAGGCAGCTTTAGATAAAACTTTGACCCTGTCTCAAAGAAAATCACTGATCATGAATTATGGATTAGACCCCCATTTTTTAGGACGCGCTCATGCACTGGGCACTGCACTGAAATATGACCGGATATGAAGAATTTCTTAAGAAAATTCTGTCGGTTATTCTAACTTGTGGTAGAGCTTCTAAAAACTATGAAAACAAAGTGTGAATTGCACAATAAATAACCACTAACTTAAGCAACAAAGACTTTTTTATTTGTATTTACATAAGTACACAGACACTTTTTTGCATTAAAGCTACTTATCAAATGTAGACACAACAACAAGTCATCAAATGGCTCAAGTGTTCATTGGAGTCAAAATAGGGTGAAGCATTTATATCTACATATGATTTTAGTAGCATAATGCAAAAGGTGTATGATATGAAATGTTACAAGAAATTAATAAATATACAATGTACAACATCAATTTTTACATCATACACAGTCCCCTCTATTATAAACTCTGGTAGAATGAAATAGTGCTAAATACACTAAAGTGTGTTTGTTAAATTTATTATGTTATTGATTTAAACTAAAAAGAATCATAAGGGAATGTGGTCTAAAAAGTAGCAAGTAAAGTAAGGTAACACCTATTACTGACAAAAATTTTTTACAATGAATATGCATGTTGTCTACTGTTCAGAGTGGGTTCAAAGGTTTGCATTATAGAATGTACATACCATGGATATAGGGAATCACATCCTGTGTACAAAAAGTGAAAGATGATTAAAAGTTTGTAAATCCCACACTTTTCTAAATAATATTCTGCACATAAATCATGGCTAAATGAGGAAACATGCATCTTAATCGGTGTGTAGACAATCCAGGAAACAAGTTTGGTAAAAATTTCCATTTAATGTGACAGTAAATCATTTTATGAGGAACTCCTTGAAGTGCCAAGGTAAAAAGGGGCACTTATGTTCAGCATTCAGTTTCATATATTTCTTTATGTGTAATTTTGTTTCTTAAACAATTATAATTTTAAATTGACACTTATCTTTCTGACAACCTTACTGGTTTTGACGTGTTCGATCTCCATTAAAACCCTTCACAATTGACCTGAAAGAGGAACAACTACAACGAAAATGTCTAAAATGGGCAAAATGGATCCGTTACTTATCTTTCAGGCTAAGTTCTGCTTTCAACAAGACTCAAAACTTGTTCTATCGCAAGATAAAAATGAAGTACAGCAACAAAACCTTCAGTACTGTCCGCCATCTTTCTTTTCACTCACAACAGTGGGAGGTTACCAAGTTATTAGTTACCAGACTCCTGAATATCTGTAAAAACGTCACTAATTTCTTGATATGAATAATTGCTGCCGCTGCGAGCGAGCCTGAAGGCGGTGTTACACGAGACGATTTTTAACGACGATTTTTAGCGCAACGGCGTTGCGTTAAAAATATTTCTCGTGTAACATGACACTTGGAACGATTTTCCTAGCAATTTTCGCTTCGGCAACGCGTTGCGAGTTTTTGAATCCAAGTCAGAAGCTCGTAACGCAAAATATTGCAAGTTGTTGCAAAGTTGCGCGGAAAATCGTCGTTAAAAATCGTCTCGTGTAACACCGCCTTGAAGCGAGGGAGCAAGGCAGCAACCCTAATCCGTGAAAGGGCCTAAATTCTCGATTTCTACCCATAATGCACTTTACTTTTTTACCATAATGCCTCATTTTTTAACCACAATGCTATGCATGCCCATTGGTATATAAGCGTGATAGAATCTTTGAAGGAAGAGATACATTAAGGTAAATAAACTGTTTCTTCACAATTATACTGTAATTATAATAGTAATATTCGTCTGAATAATAATAATAATAATAATGAACTGAGAAGATCGAAAAAGTTTGCAGCTATATGTTCAATGGTTAAAATTCGAAAACTAAACACTGACGTTTGCTGTACGACTCAGCTATGTGAAAGAATTTTTTAGTATAATTTTCTGAAGCTTATTTCTCATGATTTTGTATAGGAGTCGTTCGATATCGTTAAATTCACATTGTAATCCGTTATAATCCGTTAACCTGCCTCTGAACAAATAGAGCATGTATGTATGTATGTTAGCTTTTGTTTCTTTCAGCGATTGACGCATGCAAACTGACTCAGTATTACATTTATAAATCATGTTGTCAGTTCGATTTTTGATGCAGCTGTATGCTCGGAATCCTATTGTTCCACTTCATATTGTCGTCCACCGGGTGTTTGATTTATTCAAAATTTTCCTTTCGATGCTTTCAGAGATAAACCTGGTATAATTCAAGATACAAAAGATAAAAAAATGTCATCGAAATTGCGAAACTAGCTTCACTTTTAGAGTCTTTACATGTTATATGTTTGACATTTCCGGCGCAGATCGTGGCCACGTGCTCGAAACTGGTCCGAGCCGGGGTCCGAGGCAATTTAAAGGCACAAGATGAACTATTTAAGCTGCTGTTTACCATAATTATTACTTCGAAAGATAGTATAAGAGTACATATTTTATGATTGATGAATTTCATTAAAAGACCAATAAAAAATAGAATTGTTTTATTACTTAATTGTCATGATTCATATTCTCAAAGTGCATGTAATACAGTGATTTGACTTCAAACAAAATCTAACAGTACTAATGTGTAATAATTAGATGCACACAAAATACAACAGAAGCTCTGTGGTGTCTATTAGTCTACTATCTATTTCACAAGTTAATTGAAAACACTCTAACCCTGATAATGTCTATTTTTCGACTGTTCCATGTTGACTTGATTTTCATGAATCCCTAAAATACACTTCAAAATATATATTACACTATTTCCTTTGCTTTTGTTGTATCTATTTTGCTAGAGTGGAACCAAAGTCATTTAAGTTTCATTTTGACACTTTAATTCTATTTTATGATATCTGACTAAACATATCTTTCATGAAAATTTCCGTTCACCACTTTCCAGGCAGCACTCAACTACCTATTAGGTAGACTAGTAATAATAATAATGAACTTTATTTAAAGAAGGTTTAAAAAATACTTCTAAAGTATACCAGTTTAGCATAGCTAATCTTACACTGGGCCTTCTGAAAGAAATATAAATATATATATGTATATAATAAAAAGAAATGCTACTGAAAACAAAATAAATAAAAACGAAAAATACATTTGGGGTCATGATATCATTCCCACAGTCTTAGGCAAAACGTAAGGGGAAAGAGATCATAATCCCAAAACAATTAAATAGGTAAAATCTAAAAATGTATATTAAGTTAAAATACAATAGCCAAGACAGAATGACAGCAATTGGAGTTTAGGATAGACTGCAGGACAATAATTGTAGCAGCAATTAAGAAATTAGTGGAAAAGAGTCTCCAATTAACTTCTCTTTGGTTCGAAATGTGGTATGTCTTGCTCCTATACAGATGGCTTCTAACCCAGATGATTGAAGTTCTCGTTTCAGTCGTCTACTATCTACTTTGGTTAATTGCAAACAAATCCAAGAAGGCATCTGTGATAGGCTAATCAAGCAGTATGACACATCTATTGTCGATGTGGTGCAGCCAAAGCAACGTGATTTCAAGGAATATGATTCTAAAATTCAATGCCTTGATGACTTCTTGAGAGCCCATATGGTTAAGAACGACAACTTGCCTATAGGAAATGCCTTCTCTTTTATACCAGTGATTCCAAATGAAATTCATGATCAAATCAATGCGTTATCTGATAACAAAGCATATGGACTTTATTCGTGTCCAGTAAAACTTCTTAAACTGGGAAGCTCATTGCTTAGTGAACCGTTGTCAATTATATTAAATACTTCACTTGAAACAGGAACATATCCAAACAAATTAAAAATTGCTAAAATAACTCCTATATTTAAAGAGAATGATGACAGTAACCCAGAAAACTATCGTCCAATCTCTCTATTATCTATATTCAATAAAATATTTGAAAAAATAATTTACATTCACCTCATGAGCTTCTTTGAGAAATATAATCTATTGTATGACTCACAATATGGTTTCCGTGGAAAACATAATACCCAGCATGCAATTATTGATATTATACACAAAATACAAAAAAATATGGATCAAGGAAAATACACTTGCAGAATTTTTATAGACTTAAAAAAAGCATTTGATACTGTTAATCACGATATTCTTTTATGCAAACTTCATCATTATGGAATCAGAGGTATATTTAATGACTGGTTTAAATCATATTTATCGAATCGAAAACAAACAGTGTGCATTGACGGAGCTGTTTCGGATTATGAATTGGCGCCTTGTGGTGTCCCACAGGGATCTATTCTGGGACCATTACTTTTTCTCATTTACATTAATGATATCCAAAATTCCAGCAAAGTCTTCTCCTTCCACTTATTTGCTGACGACACTAGCATTCTTTACGAGCACAAAAATTTACAGCAGTTACAGAACGTCGTTAATCTTGAGCTCTTAAAATTGTGTGATTGGCTGCAAACCAATAAACTGTCGCTTAACGTAAAAAAATCCAATTATGTAATATTTCGACCCCGACAAAAATCCTTACCTTTCATTCCTGTTATCACCTTGCCTGACAATAACAATACTATCAAAGAACTTGAACAAAAAGATTGTATCAAGTATTTAGGGTTTTTTATAGATTCTGACCTATCCTGGAAACAACATATAAACTATATTTCACAAAAAGTAAGCAGATCTATAGGAATAATTGCAAAGTTGAGGCATTTCATCCCTCAGCAACCTCTTCTAACAATATTTAAGACTTTCTTAATTCTTATTTAAACTATGGTATTTGCACCTGGGGTCAAAGTGCTAAGACTCAATTAAATCGATTACTAGTACTTCAGAAAAGAGCCCTTCGACTAATCAATTTCTCTCATTCAAGAGAACATGCTGTCCCTTTTTTTATGAAATCAAGGTCTCTCCCATTGAGTTTTCTTTACTTCGAACGCATGTGTATCATGATGCACGATATCTATCACAATACTGCTCCTATCAACTTAAACAACTTATTTAAACTTACAAGCGAATCTAGGGTGTTCACCTCCCTAGCAACCACATTTATGTTTACCATCTTGATACTTTACCAACTATTTTAAATTACATGCATGTACTAATAATGATTACATACCGATTATCTCCAATACCCTTTCATAGTGGAATGCAGAGATGCCACCAGCAAGTAGCATCACAAACTGCATGAAGTTTGCCCCCATAAATTCCTTGACGGTCTTTATGAAGGCCCACCAACTGAATTCCGCCAATGGAGGTTTCAAGTTTAGGGATAGATTACACTTGATCAGTTCCCTTATGGAAGTGCCATCATATGAAAACAACTGGACACCATTTAAATAGGGTGGCATCCAAATACATTTCTCGTCTTCTTTTGGGATGACATCCCCATACCTATCAAGCTGATACAATAAAAACAAAATACATTTCAGAGATTAGCAGCCCTGCAGGGAAAACCAATGGTCAGATTAGAATGATATATTGGGAAATACCAAGTAATAGGGCTAATAAGTCTCGAAGAAACAAACGAAAATAAGAAAATCTGTTGTTGTTCTCGAGGTCAAGTTTCATAGTTTTACTGCAATTTGCGAACTGAGGGGGACCTAGGGGTTTGCGGGATTGACCATTTTTTGTGCGGTATTTTACAAAAAAAGTTGCGGTATTGTAGGATTCTCAAACCCTGCGGTATGCGGGATTCTCTTTTTTGAGTTGCAGTATTACAGGAAAAACGTTTTGAAATTGCGGTAATGCTGTATTTTTGGGCCCTATGAGATGCTGGATTTTGCTTCTGGTGCTCGATAGAAAATTTCATGGTTCAGTGATTATTGTTTTTGTGCGTGAGGTCCCTTGTAAGCAGTGTTTTCAAATTTTTCATGCGGGATTGCGAGATTGACCATTTTTTTCGTGCGGGATTGCGGTATTTTCGAATTTTTCCTGCTGGATTGTGGTATTTGTAACCCCCCTAAGCCCCCTCCGAACTCTGACCTTCAAACAATCCGTTAGAATTTCAGTGGTTTCGATCTCACTTCAAACAGACAACAAAAAAGCGTCAAGGAAACAAAATGGCATCATCTTGACAAGACAAGAACATTAAAGCTGAGTAGAAATCCAACAAGAAAACGTTTATATTCTTGGGTTGCATTGGACGTCATTGAAAAGATTCATGCTTTGAAAATATTTATGCTTTGTATTGATTACATAAAGTTTAGCCTGAAGTATGTTGCTTATGTACTTAATGTAAGTTTTTCTTGAGTATTTGAGAAACTTTCCTTGTTTCGTTTCCGAGTTATCAAATTTAAAACCTATGTCACGCAAAACTGGCACGCGTTTTCCTCGGTGGGTAAAACGATGAAATTGTTAGAAGTAAGCACACATTTGGCTTGTACTATGAATAAAACCATTGTTTATTGGGTGTCTGTAACAAAATTCATGATTAAGTTATTTTTTAATGATTTTGCCAATCATATTTATTGTCCGCCATGTTTGTGTACTAAAGTTGTACACCAATATGGGGGCTCCATACATTTCTTTGTAATGACTGAGATTGTGAAAGAGTTGAAATCTTTGCATCACATCTTTTGGGCTCAAGATTCCCTGGAGTTATAAAGTTTTTTCTCCTCTTTAAGAAGATGTGCTCTGATTTTACTCAGGGATGTAAGATCCGCTGTTATTTTGATGACCTGGGGTGACACCAACTGCGAAGTGCCAGACATATTTTCTTACTAAATATAGGTTAATATCTTCACAACAAAAGCTCATATTAATTTGAAAAAATAAAATAAAAGGGGTGAAGAAAAACAATATAGCCTTTCCTGTGTTTAAGCTTAAATGAAATTCGCTGTTGCAGTTTGGTTTTCAATGAAGGCTTGGCTTTAAATTAATTGCAAGTTTCATGATTATATGTATGTGGCTCCATGTTCTTTTTAGTACAATTACAGTACAGCCATGTTTGTCCCACTCTTGCATTCAGTCCCGTTTATGATGCTATATGTAGCACATCCGCGCAGCGCTGCCATCCATGGGATGTAATGACATATGTATGTTGCAAACATAATGGAGCAAAAAACAGACTTTTCTGAGAGCAAGCAGTATACAAACGTTGCCATTGGCTTCAGATTTCAGTGTGATTTTTAAACTCGGAAGTGCTGTGTTTTTACTATCTATATCAATGATTTCATTAACATAGTTAGTCATAGTCAAGTTACTGCATATGTTGACGATTGTCAATTGTATTTTAAATTTTCAGTATCGGATTCATTAAGTGCTATTTCAGCTGTGAACAGTGATCTCATGAATATTAGTAACTGGTGTGCCAAAAATTCTTTACTCATAAATCCTGATAAGACGAAATTGGTAGTTGTTAGTTTACACATTTTACTAAGAAGCTGCCTGCCATTTCCCTTTCTTTATTAGGCAAAACTATTTCACCCATTTCAGTTGCTAAGGATGTTGGAGTGTGTGTGTTGACCAAGGACACACTTACAATGTACATATTACTAAAACAGCCTCTGGCTGCATGAATCAGTACAGATAAATAGGATTAAGCATCTCTTGGATAAGAAAACATTATTATTGCTTATCAATAGCTTTGTATTTACTAAATTATTTTATTGTTCCTCAGTGTACAGTGTGGGGGAATACAAATAAATCTAATATACATAAGCTGCAATTAGTGCAGAATTTTGCAGCCAGAATAGTCTTAGCATTAACAGAAAGTTTGATCATATTAAGGTATCAGGGTACCCCTAGCGACCAGTGTGCGTTCAACTCTATATTGTGCCAAAACGTTTAGTCTAAACCCCATTAAAGTATACATTTTTAGAAAGCTGAATAAATGTAGAAACTATTTCTATTATTTTTATCGTAAAATTATTTTTTTCCTTTTAGGTTAGAGCGAATTATTCAAATTTTAACCAAGGTGTCTTCACGGAGTTCCCGGTCAATCAATATTGATCCGAAAACAATGTTTGCTATCCTTCTGAGATCATGAGATATCACTTGTCAAAAGTGTGTCTCAGATTTTTGATTAGTTGCCCCGTTGTTCTCTTATACGTTCCTAAAGTTACAACACCGCCAAAATAGCTGTATCCGATACAAAACAGACGATAAATTTGGAATGGAGCAAAAAATCGAAAATCGGAGACACCCTTTAAAGAACAACTATCGAAGACAACCTCTGCCATATTTCAGATGAATCCATTAAAATCCCTTTGACCGGGAACTCAAAATACACGGCTAATTAAACGTAAATTCACTTCCGAGAAAAACGCAAAAATGTGTTTTGGAGCAAAGAAGCGGGTTTGTTGATACAAGGGGATTATAACACATAATAATCTTGCCCGATGACAGCTGAAGTAAAGGGCAACCAAAATCTTGTTACGTTTCCCACACAAATGGCGGGAAGTCAAGGCAAATTGATCCCATTGAACTTTGGCTCTTGTTGAATAATCTTTTTACAAAGGTTTCGATAGTTTAGACAAATATATTCTTCACCAACAAGCTCTCTTGGTGACAGGTCAATCGACAAGTGATGTCAACAGATAATTGCCAGGGATTAAGCTGGAAACAAGTTTTTCGTTTATAACTCGCTATTAATAATCGCTAGTGAAATATTTTTTTCACTAAATCATAGCTTATTATGTATTCTATCAGAAAATGTAAAAAGTAAAAATCGACTCTTTTGAGAAACTTTGGGGTACCCTGATACCTATTCAACAATTTAATCTTAGTTTTTAAATGTATGAATGGATTATCTCCAGAGTATTTATCTAAGTATTTTGTTAAGCATTCTTCGGCATTCATCGCAGGAATACAAGGGGAGTCAGCAAATGGAATAGTCTTCCTCTAGACCTCAAAAACACTAACGATATTAATAGTTTTAAGCAAGGCCTTTTTAAGAAAACTTTTAATAAAGATTAGCATTAGAGTAAGTTCATTTTTTGTTTAGTTAGTTTTTAATTATAAATTCTGTAATAGACTGGTAATAGACCTTTGCGAGTGCGAAGTGCAAGCTGCTTGGCGAAAAAAGGCTCTGAAATAGCTCAGATATGCCTTTTTCAACTTAAAAATATATGACTTATGATTAGGGCTTCTTCAATCCTACCGCCGCCTTTACTGTATTCACTACGTACTGTCACACCACCTTGTTGAAAGGTGGAATGATAATCTTGAATTATGGCAATTGCTTTTTCATTTTGGATGCCCTGTTGACACAATGATTCAAGATGTTTTGCTTGTTTACTTGATAAAGTTGCCAAGGCTTCCAAAATCAAATCATCTTTATCAATCACTGCAGATGCTGTTGTGTTGGATATAACACTGCAGATTTTTTCAAGGTTTTGCGATACTCTTTTTTCCTTTCTTCTTTTGGTTTTTCTTGTTTTCTTTTTGAGCTCTTTGCATTGTTTGTTCTTATTGATATTGATGCCTTTGAACATATCATGTCAAAGCTGCAAAGCACAAGTTTGTTCTTCAGCTTTTCTTCAGCCTTTGCCACTTTTTCCTGTATTTTGAGAAGCTTTCCAATGATGTTTTCATCATATACTTTTGAGCACTGCTAACCATCAATTACCTTTTTTCCATCTATTGAAAAGTGTTTTTTAAAGTTTTCTCTTAAGGTTTCCAGTGCCTTTTGAACTATTTCAGTCAGTTGGGACTAAGTATAGTCATCATTGATATATTTTCCAGCAGCAGCAAGATTTTTGGGGTTTAGTTTAGAACATTGGCTAATTTACTATCAAAACGGGTGAGAGTACTCTGCAATTTATACTGTCGCCCCGGGGGGGGGGGGGGAGGGGGGGTGAACTCCTATATATAAAAGGACGGGGATGCTTGTCAGAAATTTTAAAAATGACCCCTAATATAAAAGGTACCAAAGTCATATCCGGGTGGGCGTGGCAATACATGTTTTTTACCCCTAAAAGGTACCAACTCAAAACACTAAATTTAACATTTTGCATATTTTAGTCAATCAAGCAATCAGTTGTATCTATTTATATATGAACAATTTGATGGTCGTGTAATCCGATCTTTGTTTCCAGTATTTAATCGTTGATGAGAAAAAATTACCTTAAAAGGTACCAGCTAGGTCTCTAGTAGTCCACTAAAGTCTGGGACACCCTAAAAGGTACTAGATCGCTGATTTTGACCCCTAAAAGGTACAACAAGCATCCCCAGCCATTTCCTTGTTTTTTGTTTGTTATATTTAGTCCTATTATTGATAATAATATTATGATGATGATTATCTGTAACGTATACGGCTAAACCACAGTAGACATTTAGAAGAACATTCTGGATGGCAAGCTTGTGCCATACAAACCATTTTTCGAAACGAATTTTGAGCTTTGAATTCTGGCGCTCACTTTGACAGTACTGCTTGATTTAGGGGAGAAAGGGTCACGTGATCTCTAGCAAAAAACAAAAAACAAAAACAAGCCAGCAAGCTTGTTTTGGTAAAAAGTGGCCTCTTCGAATTTTTGATTCGTGATGGACTCAAGATTTACCGCTAGTAAAATCGCTGCATATCATCTCCATTTCGATTTTCCGCAAGATAAAATAGCCACTACAAAACATAATCAGAACTTTGCATGTAAAGAAAAAAACTAGAAACTGCTGAAATTCAGCTTTCAGATTTGAAAATATAGCATGTACCAAATTTAACCTTAGGGGTTAATGTGCAAAAATGATAGTTATAGTTAAATTAATCCCATTTCCTTGCTTCCTCAAGAAGCTCCCCCTCACCCCTCAATGGCCATAAAAAGTCTTATGCACAGTGGGAGTAGGAGCATATAACTTGAAGTGTTTAACAACTGAAAAGAAAATGAAATAACTGTTCCTTCACTGATCAAGCGTGACGAAGGACTTGCTCAAAAGTAACTCCTAGCTTTAGTGAGACAGTTTAAACAGTGTCCAACAAAGACGGCGATGAGCGTGAGGAATGAGAGTGTAGCCTCAGCCTCAAAAAGCATTTTCTAGCATTCTCGCTTTGTCTACCTTGTCTACCCGCACCTGATTTGCGTGTGTTACACTGCGACTTTACATTTTTTTGTCCGATAGATTTCAAAATTAATTTATGAGAAATAAGAAAATACGTTAATATTTAGTAGTTCATTTTCATTAGCGTGTTCCTCTAGTAGCTAAATCTCTTATGGAAGCATACATATATATAAATAGAAAGGAAAGAAGAGTGACCACGACTGCTCTTTTAAGAAGAAATGTCGATATTCCGAAAATTCAAAACTCAACTGGAACAAAAACGGTTATTTGGGAGCTTATAAAGCACAGAGTACGAGTGCGAATAATTATACGAGTGCGAAATTTGACTCGGAGAGGATTTAAAGTTAGTTCTGGATAAATACCATGTTCCAGCAACTTATAAGTGTTCCATGCAGTAATGATTCTGAAAAAAATTGTTCTTGAGTTAAAGTCCCTTGAACGAAAGATTATTTTTTGAGCGAGATGAAACAGTCGACCAAAAATATCTATGAGATTTCAATGGGATGACTACAACAACTCGTCATCGACGGCACGAGGTTGCTAATGTTTTGCTGTTTTTGTCAATGTATTACGCTGAAGTTTAACTGCTTCACTAGTAAAACAAAAATTATTTTAACTTTGGTAGTTGTTTCCAACGCACTCAGTCGCTAGTGCTGCATCTGTTCTTCGCTGTGACGATCGAGTTGTGTACGGTTATGAAGTTAGCAGGAATTATGCACGTTTAATTTGTGTTATAGACTTGAGTAAAGACATGTCACAAAAGGACGTGATTCAACAGGTACCAGACTCTGCTGAACTTCTCCAAAAAAATCTTCTATCTTCTTCAAATTGGAGCTTTGAGCCGAAGCTTGCACTCAACAATATGCTTATTAGTCAAATTTCAGTCGTACTCGTGTTCGTACTCGTGTTTTGTGCTTAAGGTCCCTATTGAATCAGTTGTCATTCTTTTTTATTTGTACTGACACTGAAATAGTTTATCATTCACTAATTGGTTTAATCTATCTACGTTTTCCAAAATAAAAAGGAAATGTAATTAACAAAACACTCACGAACGGTCCGTGGGTGTTTAAGTTCATTCCATTTTTGTTTGAAATTCAAAAACGAAATTACACCCTTCGTTAACATAGTCGATCCTTTTGGCGGGAATGGCCAGTGTAAACAAAAAGGAAGGAAACGAAAAATTTTTCGCTTAAAAATAAGTTTACGACTCAATATTTCTTTCAGATACTGAGGTTGTTATACGAAAAACTAAAAACGGAAAACGAAAAACAAAAAAACCTCGTTATTATTTACAATCAGTTATCTCTATTCAAATACTTTAATGACTGTGTTAAGCATAAAGGGCGTAATATGCCTATTTTCGATTTTGAATTACAAACGAAAATGGAATGAACTAAACTCCCATGGACCGTGTTTGGTTCATTCTATTTCCCTTTAGAATTCAGAAAGGGAACAAGCCAAATTCCACCTATTTTCGCAAATAAATTCATAAAGAAATAACTGACAAGTGTCTTGTTATTCGTTTCAGTTAGTTTTCTGTTTGGAATTTTTCGCATAACGGTCTCCCTTGTCTAAATGAGATATTGAGTCGCAATCTTATATTTAAAAGAAAAGGGGTGGTCATTTTCCCTTCGAGGCTAAAATTCCACGAAGCGCGGAGCGAAAAGCGCATTCGAAATAACCCTTGCCATTTGTTTTAAATTTTATTCATACCATCAAAATACTTTTTACTCATTAACTAAAAATTGGTGAAATTTGCCTATTTTCGTCTTTGAATTGTAAAGGAAAATAGATTGAACAAAATATCCACAGACCTACAAAAAATGTATCCGTTATGCAAACTTTTCAGTTTACTTTGAGTAAGAACCAATCCTTATACCTAGTAGCCCTGTACCTGTGTACAGTGTGTAGTGTGTGGTGTGGTAACACAGACCCCTTAGTCCCCTTATACCTAGTAGTCCTGTACCTGTGTATAGTGTGCAGTGTGTTGTGTGTTAACACAGACCCCTTAGTCCCCTTATACCTAGTAGCCCTGTACCTGTGTACAGTGTGTAGTGTGTGGTGTGGTAACACAGACCCCTTAGTCCCCTTATACCTAGTAGCCCTGTACCTGTGTACAGTGTGTAGTGTGTGGTGTGGTAACACAGACCTCTTAGTCCCCTTACACCTAGTAGCCCTGTACCTGTGTACAGTGTGCAGTGTGTGATGTGGTAACACAGACCCCTTAGTCCCCTTATACCTAGTAGTCCTGTACCTGTGTACAGTGTGCAGTGTGGCAATGCATATCAGTACATCAAATGTGTGGCAGCATTTTTGAAAGATATCTCCACATTTTATAAAAGCATGCAATTGGATTTTTAGAAATCAGGAAGCAGTAACGGACCCTATTATTCCTAGGTATAGTGATAAAATTAGAAATCTTTTATTCTATTCTGATCCTGGTATACCCGAAGCCAAGCGAGGTCTAGTGGAAACTTTTACTAAACCTCCCGAGGCTGAGGGGACATTTAATCACTAATATCCCGAAGATCATGTTAAGGATAACTGATACAATTCTTTGAATTTAAAAACATGGCTAAAAGTAACCAAAAACAGATCAATGAACATTTCAAGCAGAAGAGATGCAGAATCTTCTCGCCAAGTGGCCTTGAACCTGAGAAAAAAGGACTGGTTAATAAACCTCAGACAAACAAGACAAGCAGGGAACTTTTTGCTGAGAACCATGTTGTCATTCAAGTAAACGAAGAACACACCAAGAATAAAAAAAATCGTTATAAACAACCCAGGAGATATACTTCACTCCGTTGGTCTAAACAATCTATGTATACTATAAGAAATATTTTGCTAGTCAGTGTAGCGAGGGGCGACACCCCAACCCCCCAATTTTTTAGGAAAATTACAATTGTCTATCTCCACTCATGGATATAGAAACATATTGCAGTCTGTACACAAATTGGGTACTTAATCTACCCTGAATTTATAAAATGCCTGTTATTTTTGAGAAATGTAATGAAAGAGATATCCGTTTCTTAAAAAGTTACCAGTTTTCTTTTAGTGAAAGGAAAAAAAACTTCTCCTAATTATCCTTTTTCATCCCCTGCATTTTTTTTATTTTAATACAGATTCTAGATTCATCTGTCAACACCCTCAGCAAAAAAGAAATAGTGAGAGTTCTTGAAGCAGTTAAGACAGGAATTCCAAAATTTATAGCCTCATCAGTGCTTTCTAATCCAGATATCAATCTACAGTGTAAAGCAATCATTCTTGAGGAAATAAATGAAAGCTCAACAAATATTTGTACAAGAAAAGAACCATCTGTATTAAGGCAAAATAAATTTCCAGACATGAAAGACTTTGACTGGATGAAATTGATAAAGGAAATGTCACAAAGGTGAGTTGTGTTTTGTATGTACAGAGTAGTGAATAGGGAAATAATGGAAGGAAGGAAGGAAGGAAGGAAGGAAGGAAGGAAGGAAGGAAGGAAGGAAGGAAGGAAGGAAGGAAGAGTGGTTTGATTGTCAAACGCTCCTTCAAGGATGGTGGAGTGTGAATTAAAATATATATTTTAATTTTTTTAAAGATGTAAATTCTTGTTAGATGTATTCGTAACAGTGGTTCAAAATACCAAGAAAGATGTAACTGACATCATCCCTGGAATTGGGCTATGCTATTCTATCCTTCTCTACAAAAGAAACCACGAACTAAGTCTTGTATGTGCAAAGAATAAATACAGTTCTATTTATTGAAGGCAATTCTAAGAAGAAGGTAAATATACATGTATGCACATTTTTAAGTATATTAAGTGTAGGAATCAGAGTTCCTGAACATTAATGAACAGGAAGTATAGGATACATGTTTTTTTTCCACCAAAGCTGACATTGACATTGAATATTTTTAGTACCTTAATAACATACATGTAATACAGATAGTTTAATATAATTTGAATTATTTCTAAACATTTATAAATTTGGGTCAAAGCCCATTGTAAACAGATTACTAGATATTGATTTATTTTTCTTTTACAGCTGTATACAAGATACCAAAAAATGGGATTTTCCCTTTCATATCAGAGCAAGATAACCTTAATGGACACAACTGGTGGACATTTTGTTGACAGTGTTGTAGATGCTGTCAGAGAGGGAAAGAGGATACAAGGGACTGGTGATAACTGTGACCTAACAATCCATGCCCACGAAATGAGATCTGACCATCAAAACACTGACATCCACTACTTCAAACTTGATTGTTGAAAGAGTTCCAAGTGAAAATTTGAGTTCCGTGACTCCTAGAAAGAACATTAACACACTTCCTGATGATAGTTTTCTTTTGAGCTTAGATGAAAGAGCAAAGCTTCGTGAAGATTTTAAAGTCATTGTTGCACGCATACTGGTAGCCTGCATTCAGCCAGTTATTTACCCGTAATAAACATCTGCGAAACAACGCCAGAAATCCTGTTCTCTGTGACATGAAATAAGAAGCGATTTCTTATTGGCTCTCGCACAGATCAATTCTTACATAAACTCTGATTGGTCGACGGCTTGTTCTAATCTCTTCCGGTTGCGATGTCAACGGTTGAGTTTTCCATATCGCGTCGTTATTGTCAAAGTCTTTCAGCAAGGAGCGGGCTGATCAGTGATAGCTATACCTGGAATACAAAGATTTTTTAAGCTTTTCTACTTGGTCCGCCATCAACACTTTTAGAGGCGTGTTTACAACCATAACACTTGAGCCTCGTGGTCTCTTGAAGAGAGTATCTGCTACGATTGGCAGGCATTAAAAATTAATGATTTTCCATACCCGGTGGGTAGATTTACAAAGACATTTCCCTTCTCAATGAACATGCGAAGACTTTCTTTTTGATCATCTAGCAAGCTTTCAATTTCGAATTGAGTTTCAACTGCTTTAAACACACTTTTCTATTGCTCCTCGCTGAAAGACTTTGACAATCACAACACCATATGGAAAATTAAACCGTTGACAACGCAACCGGAAGAGATTAGAACGAGCCATCGACCAATCAGAGTTTGTGTAAGAATTGATCTGTGCGAGAGCCAATAAGAAATCGCTTCTTGAAATCAATGGCTAAAACTATTCTCTCCCCTCTTGGAGGTACAGATGTTTTAAGTGAAAATTTTTGCTCATATTTAGATAGGTTGAACAGTATCCCAACCTTCTACAAAGAAATTTTAAAAGCATAAAGCAAAATAAGTAAAATTCGGATAGAAAATGAAGTTGATATCTTTAGTCAATCTATTTGGCTTAATACTCATATTAAACTTGAACTAAGTTATATTAAATTGCAAAACTTTGTCAAGATGGTATACTCTAAAGTAGCTGAACGGAAATTCAGAAGGCCAACGTCTCAAAAAGTATTCTCGGTTTTCACGTGACGTCACAAGTTTATGCAAATTTACTGTCCACCATGTTGGTGCACAAGAAGCTCATTAGCATATGTCAAACCACACACGTGTACTATGTTTTGGCTCGAATTTATGTGATGTCCGAAGTTCTATCCGGCAATAATTTAAAAACAGAACCTCAAGAAAAGAAAATTAATGAAAAGAAATCTTCCGTTGTGTTGTCTGACTACGCAAAGAAACTCGAACGCCACGTTCATACGAGATATTTGGAAAAAATCTCGGTCATCGGCATCGATCCTGCATGTTTACAAGGTGAGAAGTTGGACTCAGAATGCCTCCCACCAATCGAAGCCACAGATCTTATCTCTTATCTTGTTCTGGAAACAAGTTATTATACTTTGAAACAATTCAAGGCCTTCAAGAGTTTAGAGAGCTACAATCAGATGGCTTCAGGGTTCATCATGAGCGTGCAGGGGAAAATAATCACAAATAAGTTCGTGGTGCTAGGGAAAGTTCGTCATTCACAGTGAATGAACGAAGCACCAGTTCCTAAATGGATCATTGCAAGCACAGAAGGAACAATATTATCAGCACATTGTTTTGGATGCAAAGCGGGCCTGGCAGAATGCTGCTCTCATGTTGGCAGTGTTTTATTCTACATCGAAGCCTGGAATCGCATACATGGAAAGTTGGCCTGCACTCAAGTTAAGTGCACCTGGCTCCTTCCATCCTACGTGAATGAGGTGCCTTACGCTCCAGTCGAAGAAATTAATTTCAAAGGAAATTAAAAGCTGAACTAGACGATAAAATTGATTGTTTAGAATCTGCAAAAGCCAATCCTACAGGAAAAACTGCAAAGTCTTTCCCAAATGTTGCCCCTACAGAGATGGAGCTGAATACTTTTTTCGAAAAACTGAACGAAAGCGAAAAAAAGCCTGTCATCCTATCTTTAAAGTCTTCATATGCAGACAAATTTGCACTTAAAAGTCGACGTGTTCCGATTCCAACAATACCATCGCTCTACGATAATGCCAATCTTAATTTGAACTATGTGGAACTATTACAAAAGTGCCTTGATCTAGAGTTGATCATGTCTGATTCTGAGATAGAATTGATAGAACATGAAACAAGGGAACAGTCAAAAGGAACTGCTTTCTTTAAGCATAGAGCTGGTCGAATTGGGGCCTCTATGAGTCATGCAGTTGTGCACACGAACCCTGCCCAACCATCTATCCTACTTAATAAAGGCTTATAACAATTTCATGTCTGCAAAGCCCAAAGCCTTCTCTCTGAAAAAGTGTGGAATTTTTATTGACAAGCAACATTCCTGGATGCATGCCACACCTGATTTTCTTTCTAATTGCTCCTGTTGTGGTGATGGATGTGGAGAAGTGAAGTGTCCCTTCACAATAAAATACTGGGACTTTGAAAGTTATGCAGCCAAACCAACTTCTTGCCTGGAGAAAGTAAATGGAGTATTTCACCTAAAGAGAAAGCATGCATATTACTACCAAGTGCAGCAACAATTGCATATAACTGGTCGCCAATTTTGTGACTTTGTTGTTTGTGCTTTCAGTGACAACAAGCCAATGTTTTTTTTTATGGAGAGGATCTTTCCTGATACCAGTCACTGGGAAGCTATTGTTCCAAAAGTTACTAAAGTATGGAAAACTTGCGTACTTCCCGAAATTGTTGGATGTTGGTATTCAAGGAAGCAGCATTTGCCTGGGCTGCAAACTGCAGGGAAGCCCTCTGGTATTTGTTACTGTGGAATGGATTCCCAGGAAAATACCATTTACTGTGGTAACCCCAACTTGCTTAATAAGGGAATTTCACAAGGCATGTTTGCACATGTCAGACCCAGTCCCTACTGTTTGGTACTGTCCTAACTGCCGTATACTACCAGAATTCAGAAGCAAAAGGCCCAAAAAAGCATCTAAAGCAAATTCTACCAAGTGTCAAAGCAATGATGAAGCATTGAATCTTGATAGTATTTGTGTCTGTAACTCATCACCAAAAGTAAATGAAAGGCTACTGAAATGTCACAGTGCTAACTGCAAAAATGGAACATTTTTTCACCTAAGCTGCCTTGACTATAAACGAATGCCCAACAATAGTCAGACAACATGGATGTGTAGTAACTGCAAGGTGTCTAATGTATCCAAAGCATCTACTTCTAGTTCAACTGGCCCTACCACATGTTCTTCTTTAATAGGCAAGAATAGTAGTTCTGCTAAATCAACAAGTAATTCAAACTGTGAAAACAATGTTGAGCTAACACAAGCAGCTAAAGGGGGTTCACACAAAGCAGCTACCCTTAGTAACATTGCCAGTGCTGAACCTACAAGTTCTGTATCAAGTAATTCCAGTGATGATGAATCAGATCGATGTTGAAATAACCAAAGTGACTAAAGGTGGTGTAGATAAAAGGGGTACCCTTGGTTCCCTTGGAGGCAGTCATTTTGACATTATTAATTCACCAACTGGCTGGTTGGATTGTACCATTATTCAACAGGCACGAGTATGCTTACAAAAGGTCAATCCTTTAATACAGAGTTTCCAAAAAAACAACCCTTGGTCCTGTGAGAAGCTTTGACATTGTGGCATCTGAATTCGTTCAAATATTACATACAGGTTATAGCCACTGGGTCTGCATAAGCTCTATTGGATGTCAACCAGGCATGGTCAACCTATATGACAGACTTTATCATGATATAATTGAAAAAGAAGTTGAAGAACAGGTTGAAAATTTGGTGGCTGACAGCTACATTGGAATAGTGAATGTACCAGTACAGCAACAGCTAAATGGGAGTGACTGTGGGGTTTTTGCGATTGCCTTCACAACCTGCCTTGTTTACGGTTTCAACCCGGGAGACTTTACATTTGATATCCCTAAAATGCGAACACATTTAGCTCACTGTTTGAAAAATAGTGAAATCACAATGTTCCCCAACAGCTTAGAATTTATCACAAAAAGTACCATTACCTTAACATAGAATTGAGAAATATATGAATAAATAACATTATTATATACATATCGAGATTTACTCACAGAAAAGCCATTCAATAGATTTTCGTTTGTTTACCAATCTCCGCCAATCAGAATGCACGTATCGATTTTTCACGTGTGAGAAAAACAATACGTCCAATCAGAAGCGACTTCATTCCTGATGAAAATTTTTCTTCAAACTGGCTCCTCTCAGCACTTTTTATCGAAGGATTTTCAGTCTTGGCTGTTCAATTAATCTTTATTCAGTAAGAATTTAAGGCAGATAAGCTCATGTCATGCAAAATAAGAGCTCTATGGGGAAAAAGATTTTCAAAACCACGCTGTGCTGCAGCAAGAGCGAAGGAGGATTCACGGCCGGCAGTTTCAGAGTCGCTGAATGGAAATTTTGTCCAAATGAGCTCTTTCAACAAAAGCTTGGAGAAAAACACTTATAAATCCAGTTCAAGATAATTTATTTCAAGTTTTGAGGGACATTTGAAACGCCAGGTATGTTTAACGGGTGTGAATTTGACCGTAAGTTTGTCTTTCACTAAACTCAAATTCTTCGCATTGTCTTTGCTCGTTTTGTAAACAAACACCTGTCAGTGAGCAAAAAGTCCAAGTTACACTGAAAAGAATTATAATTTATACTGTAATTCACTTTAGATACAAATACATATTAGTTTTGTTTTGTTTTGACGCCTGTTTGTTATTTAAACTTTGTTTTCTAGAGATTTTTGTGCTTTTGAAATCAAAATCTTGACCATGGAAAAGCAATATCCATATTCACAGCAAAACGACAAAAATTTATAGAAATCTCGATTTACATATGATAAACAGAAAACACCATGGAAAGTGCTTTGTACAGTTTTTATTCCACTCGTTGTTTCGTATCATAAAACTCACTCGCTCGAGGACTCGCTCGTTCGTTTTATGATACTTCACAACTCGTGAATAAAAACCGTACGCGCGCACTTTCCATGAAGTAATCTCTATATACCTATGAAATGCAGAAACAACATGCATGGTATTGAAATTCACTCGTTTTCATCACCATTGTCCATTTATTCAGCAACATGGACATTCTAGAGAAATGCAAATTTTATTGTATAGAAAAATTAATTCGTTGACTGCTTTTCTTATTGGACAATACATGAAAAAAGTGCATTTACCCATGCATAACAGGTCCACAGTGAATACAGACAATTCCATGTCAATGTTATTTAATAATTTACTTAAAAATGAAACAGAAAACATATTTTAAGCCACACTATTTGAAATCCATTATTATTATGAATGTGGAGTGAATGATATGTACAGTGAACATCATTCTATCAAATGATAGCCGTCACAAACCTAGTGTTAGCAAAAAATGGAATGGTAGTTGTAAAAGTAGACATTTTTCTGCATTGTCAATTATTATGAATTAATTATAATTATTATCAATTATAATATCATTTGGAGATTTAAGATGCAGAGAAAAATAATTTATACCAATCCTTCAACTGTGTATTACCTTATAATTTTGTGTGGCATTGAAGGTCTTCTCATGAAAATAGCCTAAGTGACTTCCATTCTCTTTAAAATACTAGATCAACAAACTTTCATTTCATAATATATGAAACAGAGTATTTTGCTATTATATGTGACAATATTTTGTCAGATTGATCTAAAGATTATCGCATTAGACATGATATTTACTACAGGGTTGTAGCTAGTCAAAAGGTACAATTGGTGGACAAATATTCACTAAACTAGAACATACTCTTAGAATTTGGTCTATTAGTGGTACCTTGTTTTGGTCCTTATTGCTTATAAGGAAGTCAGTTGTTAACGTTCCTTGTAAAATACTGTACTTGTTACACAATAAACCAATCACCCTTTCAAGGGTATCCTCACATTTGCAATACCCCTGGTGTTTCTACATCTATGGGGTCTAACTGACTTTTGCCTTTTGTAAATGCTGGTATAACCAACGATGCTTTCTTGAAGGCCACACTTTCATGAATGGTGAAACCCCTGTCAGCCATGACGAGATCACCAGGTATAAGGTTACTTAATAATCCACAGTTTTCTGTGAGAAATTTGTCTGATGTCCGGCCTCTTGCCAGTAGGTTAGTTGGCCTCTCTATGAATACCTCAAAGCAATAGATAACAACAGTTGTCCTCTTTCCAAAAGAAAATTCAAAACATTGGGGCATAGTTCTCCACAACTCCTCTCGCTCTGGCCAGTAAATTAGTGGTGACAACCTCATGTCCATAATCATCATCCAAGATAAGAATGTCCTCGACACAGTAGGTACAGACACTCCAAAACGATATGCAAGGTCTTGGTATGGTACATCAAGTGTTAGTTTCATTAAAACCATTACAAGTTCCTGGAAACTTTGTCATGGTTAGAGACTTTCTTTGCACACTGGGGGCAACATGTTTGTATACCGCATCGAGTACTTTAAATGAAGGCCAATCCGATATAAAATAGTAATATATCCTCACTGCATACTCATTAACTCATCGTATAATTAAGTTATGGGAGGAGTCCGCGACTGATGAGGTAATAAGCATGTAATAAGGATATTGGCAAGTCAGTTTTGAGTTTGTTTTGCTTGGTGAAATTCCGGGTTTGTGTAATGAACCGCCGTATTCTCCTGTGGGACAGATTTTATTTTATTTTTTTATTTTTTTAAAACAGCCGAAAAAGGATGCCCATGAGTTCCGAATTAGATAAAACTTGTAGTCGGAAACCTAATCTACAGCACCAACCACTATTGCCTAACAACCTCCCTCGTTGGAGACTTGGACTGCGGGTTGATCATAGATTGTAAAGAAAACGCTTCCCTACTGTAATTTATGCTGCAAAGAAGGTATAACTGAACGAAAACGTTTCTGGTTGAAATATGACGAAATTGCTGTTATTTTCGAGGAGCACAATGTCTAGTCGAATTCAATAACTTATTCCCTCTTAGGGATAACTTTTGGGGTTAAAAAGCAATAGAAATTCTATGCAGGGTACATAGCAAATTGGTAGCTATATTGGCTGTGTTTGCAATGGTTGGTTGAAAATGTCCATGCATCAAGAAAATCTTTAGAGTCGAGGATAACGGGAAAACGCTATTGTCTTAATAGAGGCAATCCCTTCAATGATTTGGGGGACACTGGAGGAAGACAAAGGGTGCACACATAACAAAGCAAATCGACTTCTATATTCAATGGTTCTGGTCCATGCCACACTAGCGTTGATTAGGAATCTAGAGCTAGGCTCCTTCGGCTTGAGGCCAACACTTAGCAAAACATAACTCAAAACTAGTGCATAGGCTGGTCAACCGCCACCAGGGGAGGTGGGTGGGGTCGCGAAAGTTCACTTTGTGCCGGCGTATCTTGAAGTGACCACTCCTAGATCGAGCAGGCTTATTTATATTCTGAGTTAATTAATTATGCAGTGAGAATAGTAATATATCCTCACTGCATACTCATTAACTCATCGTATAATTAAGTTATGGGAGGAGTCCGCTCCTGCCCTCACCAATACACCATGCATACGTTTATCAGGGCCACGGCCCAAAGGGACTAAAACAACCACCGCCTAAGAACTCCCCACTTTCCTACAGAAGATTCCCATAATCTGAACCGCTCGAGTTATCAGCGATTAGCCGACCAGCTTGCTACTAGGGCCTTCCACGGCTTAGTAGTTAGTGCATCGGACCAGTAATCTGAAATTGTAGGTTCAATCTCTGTTGGGGGCGTGGATTAGCCCCAGTCTTCATTGATCAAACATATATTACCTACTAACTTCCCACTACTCTCTCCATTACTCAGATTCCAACTCCGAAAATCCGCACTCGTAACCAGCACTCTCTCCTCTTTAATTTGCCAGTTATCACTGCATCGTTAGCAGTCTGCCAAATGCAAACAGTAATAATACCAATTGAACTAGAATTGGAAATAAGATTCATAGTGTCTCAAATTATCAAGGGTACTCGTAAGACTGACGCCAAAAGTAGAGAAATTACTCTTAGAAACCACCACTCACAACAAGTGGGCGTGTACGGACCGCTCTTGTCCAGCTAAACTGGCTAGCAAGACATTGCTTTCGTAAAGAGCCATGTGCAGTCCACTACTGGTGGGTTAATTATGCTTGCTGCAAAACCAAACTATTTGCAAACAGGTGAAACGTTTAAGGAATCCGAGTTGACCAGAATGCTAGAACATCAAGTCCAAAGAAAACCGAGTCTTCTCACTTTCTTTTGTCCCGGCGAGAATGCGCGTACGAGGTATTTGGAAAATGACCTTGAGAATATGAGCATGTAAAGACGTCATTTCACCTGGTAGAAAGATGCAGGAAACCCGCCGAGCTTGGTCCCTCCGTATGTCAATTTGGAAAGAGTGCAAGAAGAGCTGAAGCAACATAACATCCGAGTTGCTCGGATCGACCTAGTGGCCAAAGTGTCCCCACTTACGTCCTGCATGAGAGCGCTGAAGTCGTGGCGAGTCAGTACAAGAAACAGGCACAAGAGGCTTCCCTTGGACAGAATGGCTATTATTAATCTAAAGTGGAGGCCGGGATGATAACTGGATGAGCTTCCGCTAAATTGGTTTATGATCTACAGACAAATTTAATGCCATAAGATTGATCGGTGTTAAGTTAGAGTGCACGCCATATATTCCGAGAAAGAATTACTAACCAATTAGTGCACAATAGTATTTAGTTATCGACAAACTAAGAAATTCACCCAGTCGTAAACTATAGGTGCAAACAAATACAAAAGGCGAAAATGAAGTTGGGCATACATTTTATTCTTGCGCATAAATTCTTCTAAAATTCAAGACACAAGACACATCTATAAATCTAAGATAACGACAAAGACGCAAATCAAATTTTGTTCTATCCACACTTTATTGTTCCAGGGCTGAAAAATCAAGACCCAAAACGCAAAATACACAAGAGACAAGAGGCAAATGAAATGGTTTCCTACTCCATTTATTAAGCTCTTGAAGCTAAACAACGGCACAAGACGCAAATAAAACTTGTAGTTTCGAAGACATTTTATTCTTAATTATATACGGACACAAGAAGTCAGCAAAAATGAAAGTAATCTCATTTTATTCCTCAAGCAGCCTTCCTGTACAATGACTTGTCACTGTCGTTTCTTCATTCCTTGCTTAGACAAATTCAACAAAAAGAAAAAACAAACAAAACAAAAAACAAACGCAGAAACGTAGTTAAATGTACGTCTCAACCTTTTCCGCATGTGCTTCAGTTTTGTCTTTCGTTTAACTGTTCTGCTTCAGTGATATTAACTAGTTTGTATATAATAGCGGCAATGAGATGTCCAATACAAATCAAGTTTTATTTCACGGATATATATGACATGTACTCTATTCTAAGCTTGAATTCTAAAGAGAAGATAACAAAATCTCTTGCGTCTATCCCGGATATAACGTATACAGTTGTTGCTATACACTCTCTGTAAATCCTGCTAAAAATTCTACTATCCCGGATATAACGTATACAGTTGTTGCTATACACTCTCTGTAAATCCTGCTAAAAATTCTACTACTTTGACATGAACATTTTGCGCTGTCTCCGCTGAGTTTAAATGTGTCGTGACGAGACGTTTGTTCCTTAAATTACGACACAATGTGTGTTTAAGGTCAAAATATGCTATGAACCAAATGCGTTTATTACTGACCAAATTCTAGCCTTCCGGAGAACACGAGTTTCAATCTGGGGTAATTAGCTTTGAATGGGCGAGCACATTATTAGACTAACCGTTTAGTGAAATGCTGCGAGCAGAAAACAGCGGACGGTGTATCCACGTTAGCAGAACTGTTCCTCTAAAACTCAAAAAAGGAACACAGCATGCTTTCTCTAATATATCAAATTTTTCTCGTCTATCTCCTCTCATTTTGATTCTTCTTCGCTTTAACTCTGAGTCCAAGATACTCGACTTTTTCAAAAATGTACGTTTTTGCTAGGGATTATGGGACTTTAATCTGAAAAGTCAATAATCTTAAATCTTGATATGGCATTAAACGTATTCCATCACCTTGCCATGTATTCCATAACTATGTCATACACACTACTGCAGGATCCACTACAGCGAATTAAAGACGGAATGAGATGATTCATAAACACCTATAAACCCCGAATGCTAATTCCTCGCACCCAAAAATGCAAACTGGAAAAGGTTGTTATGAAGGCATAGACCTTTTTAACATCAACTTGTCTCCAAGAAATTGACCTCGCATCCTGAGGTTCTCTGGAATGACGAACTTAGGTAGCAATTTAGGTAGCCATAGGGGCCAACAGAGGGTAGGGTCCCCGGGAAAGAAAACAAGGCGGTATGCCCTGTAAACGATAGACAGTTGTATAAACGATGCTCAACATAAGAGGCTCAATTTACCTTGTGATGCACGAAAGGGAACCCCAACCTCTGTTGACCCTAGGCTCTGAACTAGGTCCAGAATTAGAGCTTTAGCTAGCCCCCCCGAGGTCAACAGAGAGGAAGGATGGGAGGTTAAATTGGACCGAATGTGGTGATGGGACGCAATTCATTTTGCCTTGGCTCTACGGGTCACGATAGATAGCTGTATCTCTCTGGAAATGCAATGCCAGAAAATGCGTAAACCCGTGGCTCTCCAGGGCGCCTTCACTACCGGTACTCCTCTATCAATGCAATCCTTTAAATTCGTCACCCCGTGGCTCTCGCTTACGCCAACAAAACTCTAGAAATCCAACCGCTCTGCAGTCCTCGTAGACTGCCATTTCGTTGATGAATAGCTCCACCTCGCAGTCAATCCCGGACCGCCCTTTTTCCCCACATGGAAATTCACTTGGCAGTCTCCGACTGCCATTTCTCTCACCTAACTTCACTAATTCGCAGTCCCGGACTGCCATTTCGTCCACATATCTTTCAGACCGCCTTTTTACTCGCAAGTAAATTCACCATGTAAACTCCCTCCCATGTAAATGCCGGGCTGCCATTTCTTTCGCGTGTAAATAACTTCGCAGTCCCGGACTGCCATTTTTTCACATAAATTCACTTCGCAGTCCCGGACTGACATCTTTTCCACGCGTTAAGTCACTTCGCAGTCCCGGACTGCCATTTCTTCCACATAAATTCACTTCGCAGTCCCGGACTGCCATTCCTTCCACATAAATTCACTTCGCAGTCCCGGACTGCCATGTTTCACGCGAATATATTCACTTCGCAGTCCCGGACTGCCATTTCTTCCACAAAAATTCACTTCGCAGTCCCAGACTGCCATTTCCTCCACATAAATTCGCTTCGCAGTCCCGGACTGCCATTTCTTCCACGTTAATTCACTTCGCAGTCCCGGACTGCAATTTCTTCTACATGAATTCACTTCGCAGTCCTGGACTGCCCTTTCTTTCACATAAATTCACTTCGCAGTCCCGGACTGCCATTTCTTCCACATAAATTCGCTTCGCAGTCCCGGACTGCCATTTCTTCCACGCGAATAAATTCACTTCGCAGTCCCAGACTGCCATTTCTTCCACATAAATTCACTTCGCAGTCCCGGACTGCCATTTTAGTCTACGTGTAAATTCACTTTGCATTCCCGGACTGCCATTTCTCCAGCGACGCGCAAATCGACTTCGCAGTCCCGGACTGCCTTGAGAAGTGCTCTCGGTCTCATTAAAGCATAAACTTAACATGGAACACACTTAACAGTCCCCAGCCACCCTGGCTGCCACTGCAAACTCCTAAAACCAACAACGCAGTGGGACATAAAATAGACGAGCAAAAGGCGAAAAGAACCAAATGTAGCCCCAACCTAGCCCGTCCCAAGGGTAAACAAATGGGTGATTAAGACTTTGAGCAACAATTCCCGTAATGAGTGTATTAAGCAAAATTACCGGGCGCAACGATCCAACTCATACCTATGCAAATTCGTGAGAAACCAAAGTTTGAAGTTACGCCCCAATAAAATCAAAACTAAAATGCAAGAAGAACGACTGAACAAAACTGTACTGTACTGTACTGTACTAAATAAACAAAGGATGAAACAAATCAATGCATGACTAATGAACTAACTGGAAACAAAGATCGAAGTCATGAGGCGTAACACAAAGCATGCAAGACGAATGCAAATTGCTAAAGCAGGACGCTAATGGCAGGACTGACCAAAGTAACACAAAATATATGATAAACGCGGTTTGAGTTAATGATAAAGCTAAAAATGGGCAGCCAACGAAAGTAGTGTGGAAAGCATAGAATAAACCACGAAGAAACAATTATGAAAAAAGGAACAGAAACAATTGAAAGCCTACCCAAACCGGCAAGACGACTGATAAAACGCAAATTACAAACTTATTGCAAACTTGGACAAGAAAAACCTAGACTAGCGGCTACAAATACAAAATGACTACTTGCCAAATTGGGAATAAACCCCGGGAAAACCAAGAGAAAACGTCCGAGTCACAAACACTGAAATTTCCTCCATACGTTTACCAAAGAGAGCTGGAGCCGTTGAGCTCGATAACTCCGCTAACTAGTCATGTTCAGTTTAGCCAAGATTAGTAGGAAAGCCAGAACGTTGAGGGTGCTGAAACTACTCAGAGAAAGAATCTTGAATTAGAGCTGGTGGCGGTTGACGATGATGGTGAAGAACGAAAGTTCCCGTTGTTCCGGCGTATCTTGAAGTGACCACTCCTAGATCGAGCAGGCTTATTTATATTCTGAGTTAATTAATTATGCAGTGAGAATAGTACCTTATCATCATCCAGCATGTCTTCACGATCAAATGTTGCCTCTTTCTGCCATGAAAACATGTAGTCAAACTCCTCTGTCTGTGTACTCGAATCAGCTATTTGTGGGCTTTCGTCTGTATCAGTTTGTGTCCTAGAGTCAATTATTCTTAACTCCTCTAGTTCTGATGTAAGATCACACAATTCTTCATTTTCAAAGTCCACCTTTTCTGTTCCTTGTTCAACGTCTGTCCCTTGGTCAACTGCAGCGCTAGCCGTTTCTTCAGCCACAGCCACAGAAGGCAACTCGAAGGATATATTGTCAATAGTTTCACCAGCGATATCGAGCTTTGCAACTTTTGCAGTCAATTCTTCCAAGGCCCGTTCTTGTTCTCTCTTTCTTCTAGCTTTAACCCGCTCACTTCGTGCAGTTAGCAGTTCACTGTATGTCTTTTTGCTCTTGTTGTGTCCCAAATTCACTGTGGGTACCCAGTCGACGTTAAATTGGTCTGTTGAAGGTTTACCAGAAATGAAGTGGTGGCTACAAACCCTACCACTGTTGATCATTTCTTTAGTTAAACCATCCCTACTAATGGCGGCTATCCACTTTCTTCTACGGTCAATCGAGAGCTTTTCTGCTTCTTTGCCTTGCTTTCTAATGACTGCTGGAAATTGAAACAGGGAAATACCTTTATCACGAACACTTCTAATGTGACAACCGACCATTAAACACAGAACCATTACTAAAAATTGTCTAGTAAATCAGTTGCTAGAACAAGATCAAACTTGCTAATGTTTACGTAAGTTGTGCACCAACATGGCAGATAGCATGGGTGAAAACCGAGAATTGTAAGAAAGTTAGGCAACCCGGACATTGAGTGGTCTGTAACTTATTTCAGCATATATAAAATTACCAACGATAGTAAGTAACGAATTTTCCAATATAAAATTCTCAACAATTGTCTTTTTCTAAATATGAAACTGTCTCAATTTAAAAAAATAGAGTCACCAAATTGTGCATTTTGTAAATCTCAAATTGAAACACTAGAACATTTCTTTATTGATTGTTCATTTTCAAGAAACTATTATATTTCCATTAAAAACTGGCTGGGAAAAGGCCATATCAACCTTCCGAAATTAAACATGGAAAATATAATATTAGGTAGAGAAGGAGACAATTTGGAAAATTTTCTCTTCTTGCTGTATAAGTATACTCTTTATACAGCAAGAGGCCAATGTTAAATCCCCATTCTAAAACAATATCAAAAAATATTTATTCAATATGAAAATTTAGAATATATAATAGCAAAAATATAATTTTCCAAGTTATTAGTTCATTTACAGAAACACGAAAAAATAAGAAACATAATTGAAGAATTGAAAAGAGACTGATATAATTTATTCTAAAAAAATTAAGATTCCTTTCATGTAATTTGAATATTTTAAATAAGTTTACAGAAGTAGGTATAATTTGTTGTTGTTAACTGTTTCGTTTGTTATTATAAGGAATTGTAATTTGATTTTGTATATGTCTCGTTTGTAATTTTGTATTTAGTTAAAAAAATTGTTTGTAAGAAAATGTAAATAATATATCTTAACATCCATTAAAAAAAATGTTTACAGAAAGTTTTGAAGACTAGAATTATGTAAAACGGACGTTTGTGACTTACCAGTTCTTGTTTAAAAACACGATTGTAAAAACGGTGGGAAAAAAAGAAAAAAAAAGAAAGAAATCGCTTCTTATTTCATGTCACAGAGAACAGGATTTCTGGCGTTGTTTCGCAGACGTTTATTATGGGTAAATAAACGGCTGCACGCAGGCTAGCATACTGGTTACTTTTGTTAAAGCACTGGGTTTTCTAAAATCTGTAATTCCAGACTACATAGATCACAGATATCAAAAGGAAATGGATGAAAAGTCAACTACATATATAATACCCTTGCCTATACAATTAAAAGATGAAAAAATTATGATGATGTAGTTGACATTCTTTGTTCATGTGAAAATGTGCTCGAAGATATCTATGCAAAGGCAGGAGTTATCCAGCTGCCTCTATTGAGACAAGAGGCCACAAGAAATGGATCACTTCAAGGTGAACATTCAGTCCCTGATCAGCCAAATGCACACTTCAACAGACTTGATCCAAATGACCATATGAAAGAGGTTTCAGTACAATTTGGGGGAGACTAGATGACTAGAGTGAGGTTTGCTGGGGCTAAAGATCTGTGTGCTGGTTGTCATACAGCAAAGGATCGCCTTGATCACTGCAGTCCTTTTGTGTCGGAGGGATTCAACACTAAAATGTCTTATGTTCAGGTAATATTTTACTGGTCAATGTATGATAAACTATTTTTGAATGATGGCTGGCATATGATTTTCTGATAAAAAGCAAACATTGTATTAAGATTCATTTAAAATAATATTACATTATCATTGTACTTTTTTTTACATACATACATTCACGCATACATACATGGTTTATTTGTTGAAGCAGGTTTTTACAAGAATGCAAGACTAAAGTCCTGATGTGGACTTGTAATTAATAATTAAGCATCATTCCTTCAGAAGTGGACCAAAAACAAACACATTTGACTGGTATAATCGAATGTTATCTTCCAGCTAATCTACAAGCATTTATATAAAGCAGAATCTGTAAGAGAAGTTGGCACTCTGAAATTTTTCAGAGAGAAACTCAATAGAAGGAATGTCACTGCAGAAAAAGTAACAAAAAGCTATGAAGGATGTGAACAGTTTCTGTTGAGTGTAGGAACAGCATATGTTGTAGAGGCAGCCCTAGAATTCTGGGGAATGGCATCTGTGAATGACTTGCCAACAAGACGAGTGTCACCTAAGGGAATGTTACATTTATCAAAAGAGAAGAAAATGCAGTACTTCCACGAGCATGTGGGTGCATTTGTTGATCAATATGTTGTAAACAACCAGGACAATGAGGATCACAGTCAGTTACAAGACCTTGAATCAAGAAAATACAGTGTTAGCCCCATCCATGCTGATCATGATTATTTCACGCCATTTCAAGAACCTGAAGAGGACAATGATCAACAAATACCTGACCGAGTAAGGTAAATATAAATACGTAAATAAAATAAGTCTATGGAAAATACATGACGGTTTTCAGGGTGTGAAAGTACAAAATGCCATACTGTGGACTTAACATCATTGAACTGGCAGTGTTTTTGGTGCAACTCATGATACTTGCTCAGAAGGAGATGGAGATAGAGACAGCATCAATAAGAAGCTACTAACTTATTTCAAGTCAATGAATGCTTATTCCAAATATGCCTTAGAAATGTTCATAAGCATTGCTCAAATTGAAGCACTTGTTTCTGAAGAAATGGCTCACCGCTTAGCATGGGGGAGATTTGTGAATTGGAATGGAGGGATTGGTAAAAATATTTCATGTGATACAGCCCAAGAAGTCTGTAATAAGGTCAGCAAGGATATTGTCAAAAGCATGGGCCCAAACAAAACCAACAAAGCCATTGTTAGAGCTTCTAGAGCTGCAGCTGGTATCAGTGTGATCTCTGATGCATACGACAAAACTTCCAAAATTCACAAAGTTTCAAAAGTCCACAGCAAAAGAGATTCACTTCCTTATGAAGTGTTGATATTAGCAGACTTGAGAAAACTCCGACCTTTCCAAGTCATACCTAAGAGATGCCATAAAACCTTCCCAACTTTGTCAAGGTCTGTGATCAGTGACTTAGATGATGAAGAGTTTGTTTCTTGGCTGAGAAAACACAAGACAAAATTGGCCATGAATGTTTTGTAAACTTGTCCAAGAGATAGTTAGTCTAGCCAGACTGGAAAGTCCATATATCCTATCTCAATAGAACTTATTCGTGAAACAAACATAGTACGGCTCGATAGATACTCCAATGACAATATTCCTTCGTGATTGTTCGAGTTTAACACAGAAGCACAGCAGATAGTTGAGATGAAAAAGAGTTTTACTTCATTTATAAACATTTGACGATCTTTGCCGTAACTTTGCATTCAGCAGGAAGGGCAAAAGATCGTTGTTGTGGAGTGTTACCAGACAATTGCAGTTTTCATAATTTAAAGAACCTTATTAGCTGCCTTATACTCTGAAATGGGAAATGGGAACTGAAAAACCACTGTGCATGCGTCAAATTTCCCGCCAGATTCGAAAAACAAGATGGCGGACGCGCGAACGTTTCCCACGCTTCAGAACGCTCTTACTTTCTATGGCCTCCAGCGTTTCAGTTTGACTGTGACTGGAGGATCCAGCTTAAGTAGATTTATCTTTAGACTTTATTTAAACTACCCATGGTCTTTTGAAGAACACTGACTTATTAATCATCCAGTAAGCGATTCTGTTTCTAGACAAAAAGATCTGTAGGTCTTGACAAATTCAATGCAAATCACCTGACTTAAGGTCAGGACAACAGACTTAAGTTCAACAATGTAACATTTTGTTCATTATTTGTCATTCTACAACATATCAAATGAGCTCCTAAATCCAAGGTTGAGCACAGAAAGAAACGGCTTAAAAACCGCTGCGAATGCACGAGATTCTAAAAATCAAAATGGCGGATGCGTCTGAGCTTCCTCCGCTTGTAAAACCTTGGAATTAGCGTCTTAGTTTGATTGTGATTTCCAGTCAGTCTTGGTCAAATAATCTACAAGGCTTACTGAAATTATTAGTATTCGTTATATCGACGTGGAAGGTCTTATTCGCTCTGATAATTCAGTGTGCTTTTGGACAACAAAAGTACTGCTGTTGGGAAGAAAATCATGTGAGGAAAACTTGTAGTTTGACCTGGAATAAGGTCAGGACAACTGAGATAAGGTTAACGTTTTGATATTTTGTTCTTTGTTCTCTGTCTAACAGCATATCAAATGGGCTGCTTGTTCTGAGATTGGGATGTAAAACGACACCTTGCTAAAGTGCGAAGATTGGTATTTGAAAGAGAACCTTCGAAAATTGCATATTTTGACCACTCGAGGAGAAATGATCAAAGTTTATCGATGCTTCGAGACTACTGGAAAAGCGAAGTTTCTACTGAATTTTGTACAATATGACATATATTAATTTGATTGACATCTAAATTCTAATTATGCAGTTGATGTAGTTATCATGTATTCAAAATAAAGCTGTTTTCTCAAATAATAAAGTTGTTACTGCATGCTTTGCCTATCGATAGTAGGTCCATTTTTGCCAGACTCAAGGTCATGTTTGCAATAAGGATTTGAATATGCTTAAATTACTGTTAATCGCCTTACCTATAACATATCAAAAACGGGGGGGGGGGTGGATAGGGTTGCCCTATTAGCCAGGGACACATTTATCATGTGAATATTTAAAGGTGGGGTAACCTGCTTAGCCAAGGTAATGTTCATGTTTGAAAACAACAAGCCTACCTCTACACTATACCAATAGCCCCCTTCTTTCATGAAAACAGGGCCTAAGACAAATATGATGTGAGAAATAAAATGTATCAATAGCAAGAATTTCAAAACAAAAAGTTCAAAAGGCTCTCTGTTATTTTTTTTTAAAAACAACCCACAGATCTCTTCTCTTAACCTGTAATTACATGGACATGGGAAGTTGGTGACAGCCAATAATACACACATATGCACCGATGTAATATCGTAGTTACAGTGCAAATCCCAAAAGTATGACCAGTTATAATGTATTTGCCCATTTTCACCTGAGCAATCATCCAATCAGCATTCAAGTTATCTCTTACCTCTTATCTAAGTGCTAATTGGAGAATGGTGAGACTGATAAGTACATGAAAACATTAACAGTACTAGTTTTTATTTATTTATCTATTTATTTTTTATTTGAGTTTATTTTATCTTTGTTAGTTAGTTCGTTTGTCTGTCTGTCTGTCTGCTTGTTTGTGTTTGTCAGTCTGTTTCTGTGCAAATGGGTTAACCTACTTGTTAGATAAGCTCATTCCTATTCAGGATTTTCCCCCATAGTATTATTATGGATTACTATGGAAACTATTAAAGTGTATTAAGTCATGTTCCTTTTAAAAACTGTAGTATTTTCTATTGTTCTGTGGCATATCGCTTTCCCCACATCAGAATTTCTAGATTTTAATACAGAGCGATGTATTAACCTATGGAGAACATGTTTTTGAAGTAAACCATATTGAAACTCGTTTCTTAAAAGATTTTCTTTTCAGTTTAAAATTTTCAACCAATCACAGGAGTCAAACACAACAGACAAGAAAAGCAACCAATTTGCAATGTAGAATAGAATTTATGTTGTATTTAAACCCAGAAGAGTTATCTCTAAAAGTGAATCATTCAGTAAATAAAAAATAAAGAAATGTGCTTCCCTACGAAGTTATAGCAATTTTTCATGTTTTAACCAATGAGATGAACCGTTTAAACAATACCACAATTAGCACCTTTCTGCATTCCATGCCGTTCGTACTACACTTCTTAGATGGATCATTACTTAATAAGGAAAGCTATCCATTGATTTTTTTATTGACAAAGGCAATCCACAAGATTTCTCTCTAGCAACACACTCAGTTTCTCTTGCAGCGCTAGCTATGAACTCAAAAGGGGCAACTGACCTATAAGGAGAATATAAAAAATATAATCATTCAATTCTTTCACAACACCAAATTTTGAATGAATACTATACACTGCTTTGTGCATTGTTGACCAAAACAAATACTTAGAAACATGAAAATGTTATTTCAATCAATGCAAACACGAATTAGAGTGTGACCAGTCCAAAACATTGATAATAAGTTGTGGCTTTTTGTCAACTGATTCAAGTCAAGTATAAGTGACTGACTAACAGAACAAAGCAAAACTATGTACAATGTAAAGCTACTTTATAAATAAACTTTGCAGAAGAAAACTGTACAAACAATGGATTAAACAATGAAATCGGAGTGAATGGATGGAATTCATACATTATTCACACATCAGCCTATGACTGCCTAATGAGTGATATCAAATAAATGAATCAAGAAAAGTACATCAAAAATGGAGATGATGTGATTCCAAATAGGCCAACTGTAGGGTATTGTCAGCTCTGTTTGACTCAACTGAAACCAAGCTTAATTTGGCCGATTAACCCCATGCTAAAATGTGTCCCAGATACCATCTTAAATCATATATTGTTTTAATCAGTATGAATTTCTGCAGTCACACTTATTAAGTTGTGTTGTGAAGTGTGACAAAACTGATATATTTTTTCATTGTTTTAATGCACCAAATAATAGTAAGCTTAAAACAAAGCAGTAAAATGGCAGGGCAGTTGCAACACGACCCAACACCTTGAAATCATTGCTACTTACACATGTATTAAATATTTCGTATTGTTTTCGTACACAAACTTAAAATATCATAAGGTGCAATGTTTTCCACACATAGCTCACTTAAACCTTACCTTCACTAATTCGATTCCCCTTCATCGCTCCAAATTAAAACAGCAGACACTGCCTGTAATCCAAGATCTTGCGTTGCCAACATTTATCTTGAGAAATCCTAACAATTACCTTTTACTGTGAATATTTTCAAGAAATTAAGAAGACATCTAATGATTGAAAACAATGTATTCCTTTGGTAAAATTTCATTCAGTGGCACTCCTTTGGTTTTGTCATGTTGACAGTTTAACTTTTTCCCGCTAAAGATCCTCATATTATCAACTTCTTTACAAGCTATTAAAAACTTGTTCTCTCCTTTACATCATGCTATAACTATGATTGTTCTTCTGGGCTTTAAAATATATATGAAGTGAACATATTTTGCAAGAAACTACTGAAAAAATATTCTCCTTCGTCCATGATTTTTTCTCTGCGAGCCTGCAAAATTTCAGCAGAAAACACTTGTGCGCATATTCAGCTCAATTTTATTTTGACCAATCAGCGTTTTTTTAGCCGTGTCCACAAATAGGCTTTTTTCCCATGTATTGAGCGATTTGAAGCAGTGTTTACGCTGCCATTTTGAAATGAAATCACGGGACAAAATACTCTGAAAATCTTGGAGTATTTTTGGTCATGTGACCAACCTTTACCAGGGTCTTCCCTTCGAACGCCGCCATTTTGAAAAAAAGCGAGAAGGGAAGACCCTGGGAACAAGGTTGAAGAAACCAGTTCTAACTGGTTAATCTTTGTGAAGAGATCTCAATGTTTGTTTGGACTGTTTGAGATGAATTCAAAAGATCAATCGAAAATGCATAATTAGCAGCTACATTCCAACGATCATTTCATCTCAACTTTCTCAGTGTACTCAGACTCAGTACCGATTCAGCTGCACATTCTAGAATTCGACAAACAAAAGCTAAGCATATGGTCAGTTTAGATTCAGTTGAAAATTCTTTGAGATTTTTATAATTTCACAACCAAGTTTATAGTTGCTAATTGTCTATGAGTGAGGCTTTGATTCGAGATACACAAACATTTACGGTAATATGGAAATTTGCCATTTACGTCTTCTTTACACATGAATTAAAGACATCTAAAGTAAAGCAGTTAATGCCTATGGTAAAATAGGACTATTTATGTTGCTCACTTTTAGTGCTCATACCCTATCAAGGCTGTCAAAGTAAACCCTGAGGGGGAGGGGAGTGCAGGAAAAAGACAAAAAAGGGTGCGATTTGATCGAGAGTTGAATTAAAATTTCTTAATATTTATGTGTCTTGGGACCAAGATAATTATCAAATGCCTGACTGGGGGGACTGAAAACGCTTTCAACCCCCCTTATTTTAGTTGCAGTCTCCCCTCCCCCTTCGGGATTTACTTTGGTGCACAAGTTTTTCCTTTTGGGATTGGCTTGTATGCTATGTAGCTGTATCCGTGAGTTGTCTCATTGAGACCTTTGATTTTCAAAAGTTGCATCACTTGTGTTTCATAAAAATTCCATTGTTAAAATGTCAAGTTATCAAAATGAACAATCCAGGAATATTTTTTTGATATCTTTTTTAAAGCTTGATGATATTTCTTATAGTGAAATTTGGAATAGAACAATTTATATTGCAATATTTGGAAATTCTTTATAATACCAAATTAAATTGCCAAATTTGATAAATCTGTAAATACTTGATTGTATGTAGGGACACTGGGTGTACATGGACAAGTGTATGTTGTCCATGTACATACACAGTGTTCGTCTGTTCCGGGTGTTCCTGGTGTTCGGGGTGCCTGGGTTGATATATATAGGGACACTTGGTGTACATGGACTTGTAAGTGTATGTTGTCCAGGTACACAGTGTTTGTGTGTTCGGGGTGTTCATGGTGTTTGGGGTGCCTGGGTTTATTTATGTAGGGACAATGGGCGTACATGGACAAGTGTAGGTTGTCCATGTAAATACTAGTTTTCGTCTGTTCAGGGTGTTCATGGTGCCTGGGTATGACAAGTGTATGTTCTCCATGTACATACAAAGTGTTCGTCTCTTTGGGGTTTTCATGGTGTTCGGGGTGCCTTGGTTTATATACAAATGGACACTGGGTGTACATGGACAAGTGTAGGTTGTCAATGTACACAGTGTTCGTCTGTTCGGGGTGTTCATGGTGTTTGAGGTTCCTTGGTTTATATATAGGGACACTTGGTGTACATGGACAAGTGTGTGTTGTCCATGTACATACGCAGTGTTCAGCGATCTGTTCCTCTGTTCATGGTGTTCGGTGTCCCAGGGTTGATATATAGGGACACTGGGTGTACATGGACAAGTGTATGTAGTCCCTGTACACAGTGTTTGTGTAGTACATGGTGACTATACCAATTAATAGATAGAGGAATATACAAGTGATGTATATGATGTATATATATGTATGTACATATTAAGGAAGGGATATACTGAGAAAGAACCTTTTTTTTCCCGATGAATTCCAAAGATTTGAAGAAAATTTTAGGATCAAGATCAAAACACTTTCGCATATATATCATATTACATATATATCCTTGTCCTAGCGAGTTTCGATTTTAGTAAAGTAAAGTAAAGTGACCATATTCTACGTCGAGAACTTGTGACAGTAATTCGACTAACTGACAAACTTGAGGTTAATGGTGCGCTCATCGTACTCCGCTCTCTTCATCAGTGCTCCGTTTTAAGGGTATTTAAAGCTATTTAAAGCTACACAGAAAGGAAAGAAGTTGAAACAAGGATGTGAGATGCAGGGATCGAACTTTTGATATCTTCCTTCGAAGCGCGCATACTAACAATTGTAAATTCTTGCTCCTTCAATCAGATTTTACTTTTTGTATTTGTGACAGATTTAGCGAATGTGTTTTAAAACACAAACGAGCCCTATCGCTACGACAAAGCACTGTCACGATGATAGGGAAAAACACTTTGAGAACGCCTTTAGGTTCTTTATAAATGATAGTGTACTTGGTTGATAGGTGGAAGGCATCACTCACTTAAAAAGTACAAAACGCGAAAAAGCCGAAAAAACACTTTATAGGAAAAAAGGAAAACCTGTACACCATTCGGGGTAAAAGGTTCCTAAAACAAATAACCAAAGGCTTGGATACTTTAAAATGCAAAGGCATGAAATGTAAGAACAAAAATAAAAATGTATAATCCAATGATATTCTTGGTAAACACATTTTGCTCACATTACTCATTAGCACTCACAAAATCTATACTTAAACATGTTGGTCAATCGAACAAAAAATACAGTTTATTTCAAATGTTTATCACCCAAAGCTGCATACACAGAATTACTTCAACATTTCATATCTCTCGATAATATCATACATAGCTTAATATGTCAAAATCTAATCAACTTTACAAAAAAAGACACTAAGCAGTATGCCGGACACGAAAAACCCCCAAAACCCACTTTGTAGGAAAACAGGGAACGTGTACCCCTATCATGCAATGCTGCAACCTTTGGGGTAAAAGGTTCCTAAAACAAATAATCAGAGGCATGGATACTCAAAAATAAAAAAGCATGAAAAGCTCTAAACGTGACAACAAAAATTCAGGATGTGAATCTCGTGCCTCAATTTACATTAATTTCATAACGCAATGATCCAAATATGTTCTTGTAAAGGAGACATGTTGGTAAAGATAGTGTGTTGAAATCCTTTCATATGTGCACATTATATAGAAGGACTCAAAGCAAAGAAACCGCAAAGTAACTGAGAAAAAACGCAACAAAATCGTCAAAAGTACCGAAACCGCCT